>JAHTLZ010000268.1:2293380-2317228 GCA_023846285.1 Phrynocephalus versicolor | reverse complement strand
TTCTTTTTGAAAGGCTAAACATTCCCAGCTCCCTAAGCCGTTCCTCATAAGACATTTCCTCCAGATCCTCAACCATCCTGGTCGCCCTCCTCTGCACCCGCTCGAGGTTGTCAACATCCTTTTTAAATTGAGGCGCACAGAACTGGGCACAGGACTCCAGGTGGGGTCTGACCAGAGCAGAATATAGTGGGACTACCACTTCCCTTGATCTAGACACCATGTTTCTGTTGATGCAACCAAGAATTGCATTGGCTTTCCTGGCGTTTCTCCTAAATTTTGCCTCAATGAACAAGCAATGTCTTGATATACAAGCACTGAAGCAGGTCACATGATCACAAGTGAGCCAGTGGTGGCTCTCCCCCACCCCCACTGGATTGTGGTGGTCTGTCTGGAACGTTCAGGGTATGAAGGTGATCTGTCCCCTGCAATATCCATAACCCAGATAGTTCATAATCCAGAACCGCACAGGGGTGCAATGCATTCTGGGCATTTCCCCCCGTAATTCCTGTGTTCCGGGGGGGGGGGAGGGGATACATAAACAGAGACTTCATTTTCAATGGACTTCATTACATAATCCAGAAATTATGTAACCAGGGTCATTTGTAGCCTGGGATACCACTGTACAGGCAAAAACTAACTAAAACAGACTTGTGGAGCCACCACTCAATGATTTATGCAACCTCCGTAGAGCCAGAGGTTGGGAGTTCGATCCCCCACTGGGCCTCCTTGACAGGAGCTGGACTTTATGATCTACGGCAGTGGTTCTCAACCAATGAGCATAATGAATTTGGCTGATGCAAGGGGTTGCAATAGCTATGAGGTAAGGCCTAGATGCCCTAAGCACATCCGATCTCGCCTGATTTCGGAAGCTAAGCAGGGTCAGGCCTGGTTAGTACTTGGATGGGAGACCACCAGGGAATACCAGGTGCTGCAGGCGCCAGGAGTAGGAACTGGCAAGCCACTCCAGTACTCCTGCCAAGAAAACTCCATGGACATGGAGTCACGTAGAGTCGGTCACGACTGTAACGACACAACACACACAATGTCATTCATGATTGGGCAGAGACATGTATAAAAATATCCTGTAAATCATTGTACATTGGGCTTTCTGTGAGTAAGGCACCCACTTTGTTTCTCTGCTATTTATGCTGTTGAACTTTCTATAAGTTCTGTGATGCTGTGATATATTTTTGTTCATATGTAATATAGCTGTTTGGTTTTTAAGAAAACTCTGTCTCTGGCTAACTATTTATTCAATAAGTATTGCTTTCGCTGGCTGATTAAATAGCACAAAACTCTGACAAACTTCTTCCCTTCTCCTGCAGCCTCTGGGGCGTGTTTTTTTGCCTGCTCAGCGCAGGGGCGGAAGAGAGACACAAGAGAATTTGGAACGGTGAACAGAACTGTTTGATCCACACCTGCCTAATTTTGGATTCTCAAAAGAATGAGTGCCGCATTTCCTGCCAAGGCGCCTTCTCCCTCCCTCCACTTCAGATAATCAAGAAACAAAAAATTGCACCCGGTATTTCAAGAATTCCTGGGGAGAGAGAAATATTTCTCCACTCTCCAATGTGGAATCTTCTCCCTTGTAGATATGCCGACAGCTCTGGTTTATGGGTTTTGGCTGCAAAGGAAAACTTTATGGGTCCTCCGATACGACTAACACCCAGCTGCTTGCCTGCAGAGAACACCTTGCCAGCTTCCGTTTGAAGGCTGGATTCACCGTCTCCGTGAAAAACACGGCAAAACCCAAGCCGCTTTATAAGGCAAGAGGGAAGTCTTAATGTAAATTAAGAATTAGGAAGAGATTTAAAGAACATAAGAACATAAGAAGAGCCACGCCGGATCAGGCCAAAGGCCCATCTAGTCCAGCTTCCTGGATCTCACAGTGGCCCCACCAGATGTGTCTGGGAGCGCATGAGACTAGATCTCTGTCTCCTGATACCACTCCCCTGCATCTGGCCCTTGAAGTACCCTGGTTTTGAGCCTGGAGATGACACATCTCCATCATGGTTTGTCACCTGGGATGGACTTTTCCTCCAGAAATCTGTCCAATCCCCTTTTCAAGGCATCCAGGCCAGATGCCATCACCACATCCTGTGGCCGGGAGCTCCACAGGCTAACAACGCGCTGGGTGAAAAAAATATTTTCTTTTGACTGTTCTTACTCTCCCAGCCCTCAATTTGAGTGGGTGTCCCCTAGTTCTGGTATTTTGTGAGAGGGAGAAGAGCTTCCCTCTATCCACTTGACTCATGCCCTGCATTATTTTGTGCGTCTCAATCATATCCCCCCTCAGGCGCCTTTTTTCCAGACTAAAGAGCCCCAAATGTTTGTGACAAGGCACATTCCCAGCAGACCAGGACTCTCTGAAAAATCCTCCCTTCTCTTCTACTTTACTCATGTGTTAGCTTAAAGCAGTGGCAGCGAACCTTCAGCACTCCAGATGTTTTGGACCACAACTCCCACAGTCCTTTGTCATTGGCAATCTAGGCTTGGAATTCTGAGAGTGGTGCCCCAAAATATCTGGAGTGCCGAAGGTTCGCCAACACTGGCTTAGAGGATTGGGGTGTGTTGGGGGGGGGGAATTGCCATGACCTCTTTTGAGACACCTTGAGAATAGAGGGGCTGGTGTAAAATGAGAGCAGCCACTGCCTAGACATGGATTTATCTGAACTTTTAAAGCAAAAAATAAAAAGGGGGTTGAGATGTCTGGCCATCACCAAACACAAATGCAAAACTAGGTTACAACTGATATACCTATAGCCTAGTTTTGCATATGAACATTTAGAGATCTCTTTAGCACTTCTTAAAGCAAAGAAAAGCTAAGCAAAGTGTTCTGCTTATATACCGCCCCATACCACTTCAAGTCGTCTCTAGGTGGTTTACAGTTTTTAATTATAGTATGCAGGCTACACATTGGCCCCCTAGCAAGCTGAGTACTCATTTTACTGACCTCGGAAGGATGGAAGGCTGAGTGAACCTTGAGTCTGCTACCTGGGACTGAACCCCAAGTCGTGAGCACAGTTTTACCTGCAGTACTGGCAATTAGCCACTGCGCCACAAGGCTCATGAAGTTCATTGGTTGGCTTTGGGAAAGGCCCTGGCTCCCTTATTGACTTTCCTCCCAGGGCTGCTGTGTGGATAAAGTAGCAAGGAGCAGAGCTGGGGACCGTGCCCTGAACTCATTGAAGGACACACACAGTGTATAAAGGGAATGAAAGGAATCAAAAGTGTTTAAAAAGCCCAGTGGCACAGTGGTTAAATGCCTGTCCTGCAGGTAAAACTGTGCTCACGACCTGCGATTCAATCCCAGGCAGCCGACTCAAGGTTCACTCAGCCTTCCATCCTTCCGAGGTCAGTAAAATGAGTACCCAGCTTGCTGGGGGGGGGATGTGTAGGCAAGCCTTCTGAGCCTCCAGCCTTTACAAATTTGTATAACATCTTAGTTATTGGCTGGGGAGCTTTTTAAACTCTGCTGCAGCTACTGTTTTTTAATCTCATCACCCACAAAGAGCCTCCTGGCGCAGTGGGTAAATGCCTGTCCTGCAGGTAAAACTGTGCTCATGACCTGCGGTTCAATCCCAGGCAGCCGACTCAAGGTTGACTCAGCCTTCCATCCTTCTGAGGTCAGTAAAATGAGTACCTAGCTTGCTGGGGTTGGCAATGTGTCACCTGCACACTGTAATTCAAACTGTAAACCAGAGACTGCTTGAAGTTGTATGGGGGCGGTATATAAGCAGAACACTTTGCTTTTCTTTGTTTTCTGCTTTTTAAGAGGCATGTCCCTCAAGGCAGGGAGACGTCACCTGCATGTATCTGAGCTACCCCCCCCCCAAAAAAAAAGAATGTAGAAACATTATTTCTTTGCACAGCTCTCTGAATTATGGAACTACTAGGCCTGCCAGCCACAGATGTTTGAGTACAGAAAAGCATTATTTCCAAGTTCTAGCTTTGATATAACCCTTGCGGGCTCCGATGGACAATTCACATCAAATCAGCCAAGCCCATATCAAGCGGTAGGATCGATTTATTTATCTGAGGAAGCAGATTATAATAATCCACAAAGCTCATATTAAAAAAAACCTGTTAAGCCTTAGAGGTGCCACAAGACTCGCTGTTTCCCTGGAATATAAAAAAGACACAACTAACTCCATTCCAAATATGACTGCCGTGAGTGCCTCTTGGGAGTACAAGTGTTGCAAGACAGGGGAATAAGCAAGCAAATACACAAGACTTTGGTTCAAACTGGGCTACCAGCACACGAGCAAAAAAGAGAAAGAAATCGAAAGAAAGAAATGCAATCATTAAACCTAGAAGAACCCCAAGGTTGGTAAACGTATAGGGAAACTCAAAGGAAAATCTCCTGAAGCAGTGCTTCGTAACCTGAGATACGTGTACCCCAAGGGTACAAACCAGATTCATGAGAGCCTCGTGGCGCAGCGGTTAAACTGCTTTACTGCAGCCAAAACGATGCTCACCACCCAGGGTTCAATCCCAGGTAGCCGTCTCAAGGTTCACTCAGCCTTCCATCCTCCCGAGCTCAGCAAAAGGAATATCCAGCTCAACTGGGAGGTGGGGGTAACGTATAGCCGGCATAATTATAGCAGTACACCCGTATCTGATGATTCACCATCCGTGGATTCAATTATCTGCAGCTGGAGATCAGAGAGGGGTGAGGTGCGGTGCGGGAGGCAAAAGCTGCACCGTGCAGGCCAGCCCTTTAGGTCCTGGCACCCTCCCCCACAACACCCGATCCGCCGCTCTGCCCAGTGGCAGAGGGTGGTAAGATGCAGGAGGCAAAAGCTTTCGCCCGTGACACCCTCGCAGCCCTGCTGGGCAGCACAGCATTCCGGATGCTGCACTGCCTGGTCTGCCAGCTGGGAAGCTTGAACGGCCCGGGGGGGGGTGTACCCAGCCATTCAAGCTTCCCGGGTGATGGGCTGGGCGGTGCAGCAGTGCACCTTCACACCGCCTGGCCCGACATGCTATGCAGCAGGGGTGGTGGGGTGTCCAGGCCAAAAGCTTTTGCCCCCCCATCCACCCCCCGGTATCTCACCACTTCTGTTGCCACTGTCACCCTTGGATAAAAGTGTTTGCTCTTATCCACAGATTTCTATATCCGTGGGGCAGGCTGGGACAATTTTCCGCCAATACGGGGTCCTACTATACAAAATACCAGAACTAGGGGACATACACTCAAATTGAGGGCTGGGAGAGTAAGAAGAGACAAAAGAAAATATTTTTTTCACCCAGCGCGTTGTTAGTCTATGGAACTCCCTGCCACAGGATGTGGTGATGGCATCTGGCCTGGATGCCTTCATCAAAATGGGATTGGACAGATTCCTGGAGGAAAAGTCCATCACAGATTATAAACCATGATGGAGATATGTAATCTCCAGGCTTAAAACCAGGATACTTCAAGGGCCAGATACAGGGGAGTGGTATCAGGAGACAGAGATCTATTTTCGTGCTCTCCCAGATGCATCTGGTGGGGCCACTGTGAGATAGAAGAAGGTGGACTAGATGGGCCTTTGGCCAGATCCAGCAGGGCTCTTCTTATGTTCTTATGTTCTAAACAACCCACCAAGAGGGTGTTTTAAGCACTATATGGGTCGGTATAGAAGCAGCACACTCTTTTATGGTGGGTTGGGGGAAAGGACATATGGCAACGTTATACGTTACTTATTTATATCCTGAGCAATCAGCATCCTGTAGCCTCCCCCCATCCATCACATGAGAGTCTAGCTAACTGGATTTCTCTCCAAGGTTGTGTCTGTTCTCGTTCTGCCACTAACATAAGAACATAAAAAGAGCCCTGCTGGATCAGGCCAAAGGCCCATCTAGTCCAGCTTCCTGTATCTCACAGTGGCCCCACCACATGCCTCTGGGAGCGCACGAGACTAGATATCTGTCTCTTAATACCACTCCCCTGCATCCGGCCCTTGAAGGACCCCGGTTTTAAGTCTGGAGATGACACATCTCCATCATGGTTTGTCACCTGTGATGGACTTTTCCTCCAGGAATCTGTCCAATCCCCTTTTGAAGACATCCAGGCCAGATGCCATCACCACATCCTGTGGCAGGGAGTTCCACAGACTAACAACATACTTGGTAAAAAGAATATATTCTTTTTTCTGTTCTCACTCTCCCAGCCCTCAATTTGAGTGTATGTCCCCTAGTTCTGGTATTTTGTGAGAGGGAGAAGAGCGTCCCTCTCTCCACTTGACTCATGCCCTGCATTATTTTGTACATCTCAATCATATCCCCCCTCAGGCGCCTTTTTTCCAGACTAAAGAGCCCCAAATGTTTTAGCCTTTCCTCATAAGGGAGGTGCCCCAGCCCAGTAATCATGTCTCTGGAAACTGGGACTACTGTACATGAAAGAGAAGATATTTTTTTAAATTTTGCTGTGGACAGTAATCTATGTCAGATTTAAGCAAAAGCTTAAAAAAAGCTAAAAAATAGGCTTCCAGCCCTCACCTGCCCCAGTCATACATTATTGCACTAGTTCTCAACCTTTCTAATGCTTCGACCCTTTAATACAGTTCCTCCTGTTGTGGTGACCCCCTTGCCTTGCTTGGAAGAGGCCACAAGCCCCCTCTGGCAGGCCACTGCCACAGGTGCCCTAGAGAACTGCCCTCTACAGGCACCCTCAGCCAATCGCAGCCTCCGGTGCCACTGACTGACATCCCCTACAACCTATCAAGCTGTAACTAACTCTTCTCCCCCCCTCCAGACCCAAGCCGTTTGTGATATTTTTTCTTCACTGCCTCATGGCGACCCCTGTGAAATGGTTGTTCGACCCCCCAAAGGGGTCCCAAACCCCCAAGTTGGGAACCACTGCATTATTGCCTCGAAGATATGCCAACTTAGTAACATATATACAGTAATAGGAAGAAAAATCAAATTAAATCAGTCAGAAAGTTAAAAATGTTTTCTCCCATGTGGTTCCCTGCAGTTTGACCTCACTTCCCCCCACTTTTTTTCTTTTTTTGCTGCAAACCAGATGGCAGTATTTCTTTAAATAATGACAGCGGTCTGGACATAATCTCATCAGAAGCCATGGTGGATGGATGAAAATAAATGATTTTTTTAAAAAAATCATGATTTAAATTTAATAAACCAATTTGGTATTTAGATCATGATTTGATTAAATCACCTTGCTTTAAACCAAATCCACCCTGCCAGAAGCCTCTAAGCATGACAAAATGTCATTATTTCAATTTACTTACAGGCACCAGCAATATGCATGATAACTTTGCATACTCCTCTTTCCCCTCCTCTGGCTCCTTCGCATTAATGCTAATTATATAAAGGATGCCACTGACACATCTTACCAGTAGGGAGAGAAAAAGGCAGCTATCACTGGGTCTGATTTGCATGTTCTGCAAATTAGGCTGCCCAGATCTGGAGCAGTAGAAGAGGGCATAAGAACATAAGAACAAAAGAACATAAGAAGAGCCCTGCTGCATCAGGCCAAAAGCCCATCTAGTCCAGCTTCCTGTATTGCACAGTGGCCCCACCAAATGCGTCTGGAGGCGCACAAGACTGGATATCTGTCTCCCGATACCACTCCCCTGCATCTGGCCCTTGAAGTACCCTGTTTTTAGGCCTGGAGATGACACATCTCCATCATGGTTTGTAACCTGCGATGGACTTTTCCTCTAGGAATCTGTCCAATCCCCTTTGGAAGGCATCCAGGCCAGATGCCATCACCACATCCTGTGGCAGGGAGTTCCACAGAGCTGCATTACCAGGGAATGTCCTATTAGAACTGTTTTCTCTTATTTTCCTCTCAACTGTCCAAATGGGTTCTCCAATTGCAGAGTGTGTGGGGGCTGAACCAGGCAGGCTATATGTGGACTGAGGAGGGGTATCATTCAGATACTCTGTACTGCCACTTCCACAATGCTACTAAAATTCCCTTCAGCCAGATTCTAGCATGGAACAATACTTGCAGATGTGTATATTTGGCTCCCCTGGATCAAGGCCTGATCCCCCCCGTGGCGGGAGAGCAGCTCCTTCCATCTGCAATGCTTTCTGGGAGTGGTAGAGCCACCCTGTTCAGGAAGCAACATGGCAGAGGTCCCAGCTCCATCCAGCCTCAGAAGGGGAGAGCCATGATCGTGGCCCTCATCAGCAATCCCAATTCCGTTGGCAGTGAGGAAGTGATTTGAAAAAATAATATTGAAGGCCTCTTCTGTCCCGTGTCTTCAGGCTCCTGAGGAGGCCTCCTGGGATCTAAAAGGAAGCCTTTAATTATTTTAAATTAAATGTTCCAGGCATCCGATCTGTGTTATGCCAGCATAAAGTCATGCAACGAGATCTGGCCCAGCAGGTCCATTAAAACAAATGCCATGATATCTAGGACCAAAATCCAGCAAGAAAAACACACACACATACTTACACACATAAAAAAATTATGCAGTGCTTCTTTACTGTCCAGGGAGCAGTCCTTCACATAATCTCAAAAAAGACATAGTGGAACTGGAAAAGATGCAGGAGAGCGACTATAATGATTACTGGGCTGCGTCGCCTCCCTTATGAGGAAAGGCGAAAACATTTGGGGCTCTTTAGTCTGGAAAAAAGGCACCTGAGGGGGATATGATTGAGACAGACAAAATAATGCAGGGCATGAGTAAAGTGAATAGAGGGAAGCTCTTCTCCCTCTCACAAAATACCAGAACTGGGGGACATACACTCAAATTGAGGGCTGGGAGAGGAAGAACAGACAAAAGAAAATATTTTTGACGTAGGAGGAAAAGTCCATCACAGGTGACAAACCATGATGGAGATGTGTCATCTCCAGGCTTAAAACCGAGGTAAAAAGTGTTCTGCTTATATACCACCCCATACCACTTTAAGTAGTCTCTGGGCAGTTTACAAATTTAATTACAGTGTGCAGGCTACACATTGCCCCCCGCCAGCAAGCTGGGTACTCATTTTACCGACCTTGGAAGGATGGAAGGCTGAGTGAACCTTGAGCCTGCTACCTGGGATTGAACCCCAGGTCGTGAGCACAGTTTTACCTGCAGTACAGGCATTTAACCACTGCGCCACGAGGCAGTCAAAATTACAGTATGCGGGCTACACATGAACCCCCACCCCCAGCAAGCTGGGTACTCATTTCACTGACCTCGGAAGGATGAGTCAACCATGAGCCTGCTACCGGGGATTGAACCCCCAGGTCATGAGCACAGTTTTATTTGCAGTGCAAGCATTTAACCACTGCACCACGAGGCTCAAGGGCCAGATTCAGGGGGGTGGTATCAGGAGACAGATATCTAGTCTCGTGCACTCCCAGATGCATCTCGTGGGGCCACTGTGAGATACAGGAAGCTGGACTAGATGGGCCTTTGGCCTGATCCAGCAGGGCTCTTCTTAGGTTCTTAATCAGCCCCACAACTGATCACCCACTCAGTTTCTCAAGGAGTGTCCAACTGGTTGTGCCAAGGAAATACTTCTAGAGCAGTGCTTCTCAACCTTGGGTCCCCAGATGTTCTTGGACCACAACTCCCAGAAATCCTGGCCAAGAGAAGCTAATGGTGAAGGCTTCTGGGAGTTTTAGTCCAGGAACATCTGGGGACCCACAGGTTTGGGAACCACTGCTTTTAGGGTGATTATAGGATGGGACGGGCACCCCCACTGAACTCTCTTTGGCCTAAGAGCTGTCTTTCGACGTCTTCTGGAGACCCACATGGCTGGAGATCATTATTCTAAAGAAAATAATATTTCGGAGACTGCCTTTATGCCATTTTAAAAGTAAACAGGATGGTGGCCTAGATATTTTCCTCTTGTCCTCCCACAGGTACGTTCCTGTGCAGAATGAAAAGTGGTGACACAAGGCAGGCAATAGCTAAGACAGAACCAGGGCAAGGTTTATTTGAAATTCGTTAAACACATCTAAGGAGGTGGCCGGGGTGGGGGGAGATGCTATTGAAAAGACAATGTCACTCTAGCTCAGTGGAGTCTCCAACTCCCAGAAGCCTCCACACTCACTGTGCTGGAAGGGATTTCTGGGAGTTGCAGTCCAGGAACATCTGGGGACCCACCGGTTGAGAGGCTTTTAGATCTACCAGTATTTGTTCTCATGTTACCACCACCTCTGGAACGCACAAGAGCCATTGGCATGCTTCGTTTATTCGGAACAAATGATGCCACCCGGCACCTGCGTGGAGCACACGGGGTTGGGCTCCATAGCCTTATCCACCTCTTCTAACTTCATGCTTCTACGATTCACCCAAGAGATATAAGTGTGGTAAAGGAAATGTCAAATAGTGTGTAATACGGTCACTGTCCTTTCCCAACGACCAGAGAAAGAGAGAAGAGAGAACATAATGCAGCAAGAAGCTGCCAACTTCAAGAAGTCATTCTGATAAGCCGCAACAATCATGAACTGATTTTGTGCATGTGTGCATTTTAAATTAGGGCTCTTTTATCTGCTTTTAGGTTTTTTTTAGAAATCAAAGGCTGCACTATCCCACAAAACAGGTCATCCTTCGTTGATTTCTGTACCACCGTAAGAGGTACGATTTCTCTCGCTCTCCCCCCTCAAACATCACTGGCACTCAAAGGTCTCTAGAACACAAGCCGGACTAAACTTGAATAGAGTGGCACCTTGTATAAAGGAATTAATTCGTTCCAAATGAAATTATGTTAAGTAAATTTTCCTTTATACAAATTTCCCACAGGAATGCAATGAAAACGGAGTAATCCAATTTTTATGCTGTACAGATTCGCCTCATAGGCTATTCTGTTAAGCAAATTTCCCCTACCTCTGGAATTTTTTATGTTGTACAGATTTTATGTTATACAAACTGTTTGTTATACAAGGGTCCACTGTAGTTCCACATGCCTTTCTTTCCATGTGGATGCCACCATTTGACACCAGGTATTTTAAGTGTTTCTGGGGAAACTATCTTTGGTTATACAGACCGAGACAGAGTGACTTGGTTATCAACCAGGGTCGCCACTAAAATTTTATTTTTCGTTTCCTTGACTTCCCCTGATCAATCTTCGCCAATTTCCTTGACCACTATTCAAATATAACCCCAAGTTTAAAAGACGACTAGATTGTGTTGCATGAATGCAAGGCTTAATGAAATTTTCCAGTCTACAACTACACAGGTTTCAACTGCAAAAATATTTGTCGAATAAGAGATTTAGTATCACCTTCTTTCAACATTAACTGCAGCAACATCTGTTTGGCAACTGCACCAAAAATGACACCAAGATACCAACATCAATTCAAGTAAACGCTGAATGCTGACAAATGACGTAACATTTTTGTTATTGCTTTAAAGGTACACTAAAGCTCATATAAATGTTTTCTCTAAAATGTTTCTCTGAAGCCACATTACAAAACTTATAGTTTTGAAACTGCAGTAATAATCAAGTTAGAAATTATATATTTTAATCACAGTTTCCAACTTTTCCTAACTCAAGGTTCATGGTCCAAGGCTCAAGGTCAGTCTGCATAGAAAACTGTCTATGAAAACCACTGTGCCAGGCTCATGGCGCAGTGGTTAAATGCCTGTCCTGCAGCTAAAACTGCTCACGACCTGGGGTTCAATCCCAGGTAGCAGTTCACTCAGAAGGTTCACTCAGCTTTCCATCCTTCTGAGGTTGGTAAAATGAGTACCCAGCTTGTTGGGGGGGGGGCAATGTGTAGCCTGCATAGTGTAATTAAAACTGTAAACCGCCCAGAGACTACTTGAAGCGGTATGGGGCGGTATGTAAGCAGAACACTTTGCTTTTTTCTTTGCTTCAGACCAATTTCCCTGACTTTCCCTGACCAATTCCAGGACTTTCCAGAAAGGAGCAACTCTATCAACAATGTGCCTGATGGGAAGGAATCTTTTTCCTTTCCAGCCAAAGTATCTCACTCTTGTCAAAAGAATGCATGAAAATTGCTTGGCTTCCAGCACTCACAGTTGCAGCAGGATGTTTGCAGAAGAGAAGCGTTTCGATTTCAGTTGGAGCTCAGAGTGGCGTTTGCTTGAAACAGAAGCAGCGGCAAACGCTAACATCAGACAGGAGCAGAGATAAGCAAAATATCTGTCAGCTTTCAGGGCACAAAAATGAAAACAGCAGAGGCCAATTTCATCCAATATCGCTTTTTCTCTTAACAGGAGATACCCATTATTCTCTGCATGCTCTAATCCGAGAGAGAGGATTAAAAGGAATTAAAACCGGGGATACTGTCAAGGACTCTGAATTTTATTTTATTTATTTTTTTACTGTGAGAGGAATTTCATTTCTCATACGCCAAATTTGTCTTCCTAGCATTTTCCCACTGGCGCAGGATCCGCTTTACGGATCCAGAAATGCCACTTTTGCCCGACAGACTATGACTTGAGAGCACACAGAGTGCATGTTCTTATTGTTAGTACCCTGCCATCTCTCTTTCGGTGGCCCATGTGACTGCTGGCCATCGATTTTTTCAGGCGGTAAGCAGCTTTGGCCACTGTGGAAGGCATTCCTCTGAGGACATCTCCATAACAGTGGAGTTAGTCTTGTTAGCCTGTGGAACTCCTTGCCACAGGATGTGGTGATGGCATATGGCCTGGATGCCTTCAGAAAGGGATTGGACAGATTTCTGGAGGAAAAGTCCATCCCAGGTGACAAACCATGACGGAGATGTGTCATCTCCAGGCTTAAAACCGGGGTTCTTCAAGGGCCAGATGCAGGGGAGTGGTACCAGGAGACAAAGATCTAGTCTCATACGCACCCAGACGACTCTGGTGGGGCCACTGTGAGATCCAGGAAGCTGGACTAGATAGGCCTTTGGCCTGCCTGATCCAGCACGGCTCTTCTTATGTTCTTATGAGCTGGTTTGCCCTCATCTTCTCTAGTATTGATATCACTCCTAGATGCTATTGGGCAGTATCATTTGTGATGAGGTCAAGTAAAGGCTGCCTAGATGCCCTGAACACAATCAATTTTGACTGATCTTGGAAGCTAAGCAGTGTCGGGCCTGGCTAGTACTTGGATGGGCAACCACCAGGGAATATCTGGTGCTGTAGGCACCTGGGGTAGGATCTGGCAAGCCACTCCAGTAGTCCTGCCAAGAAAACTCCAGGGACATGGGGTCACAAAGAGTCGGTCATGACTGTTACGACACAACAACAACAACAACCACAACAAGTAGAGGGATGTCCAATACCCAACAAAGCATATGCACCTTCATGGCATGGAACCCCAAACTGACCAATCCCAACATGGAAACCACACATGAAGAGCCACTGCAGAATAACTACCCGTTGTGTTACAAAGAAGAGAAAACAGCATAGAGACAGATAGAACAGCGTAGATACAGGTAAATAAGGCTCTAGTCCAGTGGTGATGAACCTTTGGCACTCCAGGTGTTTTGGACTGCAACTCCCACAGTCCTTTGTCATTGGCACTCTAGGCTTGGAATTCTGAGAGTTGCAGTCCAAAACATCTAGAGTGCCAAAGGTTCTCAAAATGCTGGACCCAACGAGGAAGCTAGACTCCAACGAGGAAGCACGCTGCGACGTCATCTTTCCTGCTTCCTGCTACTGCCCAATCAGAGAGGGGGGTGGGATGATGCCTGTCCCTGCACAGCTCCTGATTGGCCAGCATCACAGATCTAGCACAGATGATGTCGCAGCATGCTTCCTTGTTGGATTTTAACCCTGCGCGAGACAGAGAAAGTTAAAGCAATTGGATCTGCGTGCATCAGCCGGTTCTGAGCACCACCTGGGCTCGCGTGGTTCTTTTCGTAACCTACTGCTTCCAAAACGAAATGCCCATCCCGAGTCAGAAGGGACCATACTGGACTAGATAGAGACCAACAGTCCATTTGCTACACATCACTCCCACTGCCATGTGTACAAAGCTACCGCTCAACAATCTCTTCTTACATTTCAAGGTACAGTAGGACCCCTGTATCCACTGATTCATTATCCATGGTTAGCAGAGGAAAAATAAATAAATAATTCAGCAGCCACAAAGCAAGCTACTGTTACAAAGAGCAGCTGTAAAGCAAGCTACTATCACAAAATAGCAGTTTTGGGGAAATTCTGGTGTTCTCTCTTATCCACGGTTTTCATTATCCATAGGAAGGCTTGGAACCAATCCCCAGTGGATACTGGGGTCCTAATATATTACTGTAACAAAGAAGATGACTACAGGGAAACTTTGTTACTGAAACCGCATTTAAATTCCATTGCACTGTAACCGCCACTCTAAAGATCTCATTTAAAGTTTGGTAGAAGTAGAATAACAAGGTTTCTATTGAAAATTTGCACCTGTACACATTTCGGGGTGTGTATGTGCATGTGCACGCATGCCGATGTCTGTGTGTAGCAACACCACCTGAAGCACAAGAGAAGAACACCAGTGAACTATAACAGTGACAGTTATCAGGAACACCTAGTACCCAGTAACAAGCCAAGATAAAAATAATACAGCACTGCAGGGAACATGAAAAAAAAGAAAAAGACTCAAACCCTCAATTAAAGAGATGGAATGCTTGACAAAAGGTTGTGCATATTCCCCAGGTTGCTAAGTGTTACAAAGCACAGACCGAGAAGCACAGTCTCTCTCTATATTTTTGCTTTAAAAAAACATGATTACGTCTCCCATATTATCTGCAGAGCAGATCATAGAATCATAGAGCTGGAAGAGACCTCAAGGGCCATCCAGTCCAACCCCTGCCATGTAGAAACCCGCATCACAGGACTCCCGACAGATGGCCATCCAGCCTCTGCCTAAAAACCTCCAAAGAAGGAGACTCCACCACCCTCCTTTGGGGCAGCATCTTCCACTGCCGGACAGTTCTGTCAGGAAGTTCTTCCTGATGTTCAAATGGAATCTCTTTTCCTGTAGTTTGAAACCATTGTCCCGAGTCCTAGTCTCTGAAGCCATGGAAAACAAACCTGTTCCCTCTTCAATATGACATTTTTTCAGATATTTAAACATAGCTACCATATCCCCTCTCAGCCTTCTGTTTGAAAGGCTAAACATTCCCAACTCCTGGCCGCCCTCTTCTGTACCCGCTCAAGGTTGTCAACATCAGTTCCACTTGATCCAGATCATTTCCACTTGAGTTCATTTATGAGACTTTAAAATATTATCATGAAAGTTGAGGTCTGCAGACTTACAAATCGGCCATCACAGCCAATCAGAGCAAGATAAAAGGATTGATTCAAACTACAGTACCTTTGTGGGGGCTCATAAGAACATAAGAAGAGCCATGCTGGATCAGGCCAAAGGCCCATCTAGTCCAGCTTCCTGGATCTCACAGTGTCCCCACCAGATGCGATTGGGAGCGCATGAGACTAGATCTCTGTCTCCTGGTACCACTCCCCTGCATCTGGCCCTTGAAGAACCCCGGTTTCAAGCTTGGAGATGACACATCTCCATCATGGTTTGTCACCTGGGATTGACTTTTCCTCCAGGAATCTGCCCAATCCCCTTTTGAAGGCATCCAGGCCATATGCCATCACCACATCCTGTGGCAGGGAGTTCCACAGACTAACAATGCGCTGTGTGAAAAAAATATTTTCTTTTGTCTGTTCTTACTCTCCCAGCCCTCAACTAGGAACTACTTATATCAGACCATTCAACTGCCCTGGACAAGCGTTCTATTTCCTGCCTATACTGCCAAGACAGTGTACTGCACTTTTCTACTGTCTATACTAGACAGAGAAGATAGCTGGTTCGAGAGAGGGGTCAGGGAAGCCATTCATGTGTGTATTGAAAAACCCTCTCGCAACAGAGGTGGGGGACTCAGGCACAATCTGTCTCCCACTTATCATGCTGACCTTCATCAGCTCCCAGACAAATCAGATGCACTTCACACCTCCACCAGGAAGGCCACGGCTAACGACCCATACTTCATGGGTGTTGAGAAGGGTTGCACAGGTGGGACTTTCGCATTCCCCAGGCGCATTGTACATCTAAGGAGCCTATTCAGGCCACTGTCCACTGTGAGGATGATAAGGATGGTGTGCCGTCCGAGAGGCAAAGGAAATTGGGAGGGCAGGGATCGGAAGAAGAAAGGTCGGGGAAAGAAGAGGGGGAAAGAGAGTTCGAGCACGGGTATCGGGGATCAAGGGTTAATGTAAACTAACCAGAGACTGTGTAGAATCCAAGGTTAGATTTTTCTCATCGTGGTTAACAACAACCTTGTCCATCAATGGTCAGAAATGAGGGGAATTGTCGTCGAAAAGATTTGGCAGATAACCTGGTGGTCAAAAGTCCAGGGCATCTTTTAGCCACAGAAGCTGGCTGGATAACAACCAAAGAGGTGGTCAAATGAATGTGGGCGTCCATCGGTGGGGGAGACGAATCGGAGGAGGAGATTTGGAAGGTGGAGGAACCAATAAGAGAGACGTGCGCGATAGGGGTACAAACGGACGGGGAGTTGACGGATTTGGCAGTTGAGCTGTTAAGAGTGGAGGATGGTGGTGTCACCGGCATGGACTGGACACAGCCCAATGTCACCGAGGGCGAGTTTTCCCCTCAGGGAGCATCGGGAACCCTCCGCACTGGGCGTGGCATCCCTGTTACGGGACATTGTGTCATGGGAAGGGGAGTTTCCCACAAGCACCTACTGGGACACTCCAGGACGTACGGGAGACCCCGGCGACTTGTGAGCCTGAAGCGTGCGTTACATTAGAAATGGACCCTGTTTTGTTTAATCTTCAAGAGACCGGTCAGAAGAGTGAAAGCAAGAATCCTTTTATTGTTAATTCAGTTAATAAAAATGTCTTAAAAGGACAATCGCCTTCAATTGACAATTCCATAGAAGAGTTGAATATCCACAGAGATAATCCTGAACCCACTCACCTCCACCTAACGAGCCTATTCAGGCCATTGTCCAACTTATGAGCCTATTCAGACCAGGGGGAAGTGAAATCAAGGTGAACTATAAATCAGAGGCTTCACCGCTAACTTTCCGCAGACTGACAAACCTGCTTGGATGAGTAGTGAAACGCTTCCATCTCTCAAGAAAAAGAAGACCAGTTGCCATGACTCAACGTCCAGACAACCTCATCCAGATGACTGAGAATCTTCACAGCCATTCTGCTTCCTGCAGGGGCCAAATAATAAAAGCCTGCCGTCCAGTTTTCTAGTAGTGAGTAGTCAGAAGCGGCTTTTAATTCCCTTCTTCAGGTCAGGAAGGACTGTGCCGCTGTATTTCGTTGTATGTGTATACTGTGTATATACACACAATGACAATAAATTTGTTGTTGTTGTTGTTGTTCTTCTTCTTCTTCTTCTTCTTATTATTATTATTATTATTATTATTATTATTATTATTATTATTATTATTATTATTATTGCGCAAGGCTGAACAGTCTATCTCCTCTCCAAGAAGACAAAGCAGGAAACTGAATTCCCAACCTCAAGATACTTGGAGTGGACTATCCAGCCAGCTTCTGTGGCTAAAAGACTTTTGACCACCAGGTTGTCTGTCAAATCGACTACAATTCCCCTGTTTCTGACCACTGATGGACAAAGCTGTTCTTAACCACGATGAGAAAAATCTAACCTTGGATTCTACACAGTCTCTGGTTAGCTTACGTATTCTAAGGCTTAGACTCAGGTTAAAGCAAAAGGAAAACAGAGACTCCTGTCCTGCCCTTTTCCCTTCTACATGAACAGCATCAAAGCTTTCCTCTTACAAGGTGGAGATCCTAGTTCTACAAAGAAACACAATCCGGCACAGAAAAGGGATGATGTCCAGAAAAGGGGTGTGCCCTGAACAATAACAAAGAATTCCAGGGTGTACATTTCAGGATAACATTGTTAACAAAACCTCTCACTTCATAACTTGTACGCCCAAGTCCTAGTTAGGTGCAGTATAAAGGAACAATGTATAACCTTCAGGCACTACAATGACCCAAAAAAAAAAAGCCTTCCAATTAACAACGCCAACTGGTCCCAGTGCTTGACTTACTGGCACCTCCTATCATATTAAAAGAAGTACTTAGGAAGATTTTATTGGGTTATTTTTCTTTGCCAGCACATGCCTCTGAAACGGACGTGTCAGACTGCAAAGTGCTACAGCACTACAATGATCAGGTTCATGATTTTTACAGGACTATAAAAGCTGAAGGATCTTATGGCAATTTGGCAGGGAGATTTACATTGTGTGTGTGTGTGTTGCTGCAAATGATAGGATTTTGGCTAGTGTCTAAAGAATCTGCATTTTTTCAGGTTGGGGTTTGTGTTCAGAAATAGCCATTTATGAAGAACAACATATGAAGATGTGTCTTTACAAAATTCTTTCCCTAGTTATTAGCTCATTTATTTTTATTTTTAAGAGTATTTTTATCCCACCGTCATCCATTAATACAGGACAAGAAGGGCGGGATGTTTTATTTACACGCTCTGGATCAACAGCTGCATCCAAGGTAGGCCAGATCTATTCAATTTGGCCTGTGAAGTGTTGTGCAAATTCTTCTCAGCGACATACAGAGTGGTCTGTGTCATCTGCCCATGGGTTAGCATGCAGCAGACTTTTGGCTACTCCGAAAAGCTGGCCTGGGCAATTTTCAGGGCTGTGGAGTCGGTAGATAAATGTTCCGACTCTGACTCCTAAGTTTTTTTGTACTTCCGACTCCGACTCCTCTGTATTAATATGCGAATGTATTTTATACATTCCTTGAAGGAAAGAAAGGCAACATACATGTCATTACCGCAGGACTACTGGCTGGGGAGCCAACAGTCTACTGTATTGAAAGGTTTAAGCAAAAGACAAACACAATGAAAACAACAATGTGAGTGAGAGGCTAGGTTATGCATGGGCGCTGCAAAACAGCAGAACACAACACTATGGAAAGTATAAATATTGCTGCTCCTAATTGTGCGTTGCGTGCCATATAGTGAAGCACATGAAAAGCATGCTTCTTCACGGTCACTTAACATGTTCGTTTTGCGGTTACGTGAGGCACTGCATGCATTGGTCTTTATTCTTACAATAGAGAAGTCGTTAATTATGACTTTTTGTGAATTGGGACATTTAAACTTGCTTTTTTAAAAATTCCAATCTAAATTTAGTAGGAGTCGGAGTCGGAGTCGGTGCATTGTTTGCCGACTCCGACTCCGACTCCAGGTACCCAAAATTTCCTCCGACTCCGACTCCTCGACTCTGACTCCACAGCCCTGGCAATTTTGTGCCAAATCAATGGTGCTAGAGAAAAACAATTTCTTTGCTGCCTCCACTGCCTTGGAGTAAGCCTTCCAAAGGCCTTTCACTGTTTCTTTGTCTGTTTCAATCTTGGTTTTCCATCAACGCCTTTCCGTTCTACGGGCCACCCGTTTCAATTTTGCCAACTCCCCAGTAAACCAAGCAGACAATTTGGGTCTATTTATTCACTGTTATCTTTTCTTGCTTTGTCTTTAGGCCATCTTGCTCTCTGTTTGGATCTCATTTGATTTCTCATGTGATTATGTTTTATTGTGTTGTACTGTATACTCACTGTATAGTTTATTATTCATGGTTTGTATTTTGATGTTTCTCTGTAGCTTGTAAACCGCAGAGTAGCTGTGCTGCTAAATGGTATGGTATTTAAATTTAACAAACAAACAAACAATTTCCTTTTAAGAATCTACCCAGGTGCAAAGATAGGGGCATGGTGGCTCAGCGGGCTAGAGCACTGAAAATTGTCGGCTACAAAGTCAGCAGCTCAGCGGTTCGAATCCTGGATGCCACGCAGCAGAGTGAGCTCTTGCTGTTAACCCCAGTTCCTGCCAACCTAAAGTGTTCTGCTTATATACTATAGTGCTTCAAGCACTCTCTGGGCGGTTTACAATTTAATTATGCAGGCTACATGCCTAGCGGTTCGAAAGCCTGTAAATGCGAGTAGATAAATAGGTACCGCTGTAAAAAGCGGGAAGGTAAAAACAGTGTTTCCTTGCAGCCATGCTGGCCACGTGGCTACGGACTTGCACAACACTGGCTCTTTGGCTTGAATATGGAGATGAGCAACGCCCCTAGAGTCGGACACGACTAGCACGCATGTGCAAGGGGAACCTTTACCTTTACCAGGTGCAAAGACCATCAGTAGATGGGGGTTTCTGCCATCACCTTCACAGGGACACCTAATGAGAACATGAATGAGGGCCTTCTTAGCAGCTGCTCTACGGAACTCGCTTTCAAGAAATGCCAGGCAGGTATCCTTCCATTTACAGGGCCATGTTGGCTGGGGGATTCTGGGACCTAGAATACAAAAAACGGCTCCCCCCCCCCAACTTCCAGCTAACACTCATGAACATAGGATGAGAAACATAGCAGGCTTCTTAAGAGTCACAGAATCATAGAGTTGGAAGAGACCTCAAGGGCCATCTTGTCCAACCCCCTGGCATGCTGGAACCCCCATCACAGGACTCCCGACAGATGGCCATCCAGCCTCTGCTTAAAAACCTCCCAAGAAGGAGACTCCACCACCCTTCTTTGAGGCAACATACTCCACTGCCAGACAACTCTAACCACCAGGAATTTCTTCCTAATGTTCAAACTGAATCTCTTTTCCTGCAGTTTGAAACCATTGCCCCACATCGTAGTCTCTGAAGCTAGTAATAGCTTGGTTTAAGA
The DNA here is from genome assembly GCA_023846285.1 of Phrynocephalus versicolor. NCBI lineage: Eukaryota > Metazoa > Chordata > Lepidosauria > Squamata > Agamidae > Phrynocephalus > Phrynocephalus versicolor. Next base: position 2,296,656 of record JAHTLZ010000268.1, on the reverse strand, counting down.
GCATTTTGAATCATAGAATCCTAGAGTTGGAAGAGACCTCAAGAGCCATCCAGTCCAACCCCCTGCCATGCTGGAACCCCCATCACAGGACTCACGACAGATGGCCATCCAGCCTCTGCTTAAAAACCTCCCAAGAAGGAGACTCCACCACCCTCCTTTGGGGCAACATATTCCACTGCCAGACAACTCTAAGCGCCAGGAATTTCTTCCTAATGTTCAAACTGAATCTCTTTTCCTGCAGTTTGAAACCATTGCCCTGCGTCCTAGTCTCTGAAGCTAGTAATAGCTTGGTTTAAGAGCATTTTGAATCATAGAATCATAGAATCCTAGAGTTGGAAGAGACCTCAAAGGACCATCTAGTCCAACGCCCTGCCATGCAGGAACCCCCCATCACAGGACTCCCAACAGATAACCATCCAGCCTCTGCTTGAAAAAACTCCATAGAAGGAGACTCCACCACCCTCCTTTGTGGCAGCATATTCCACTGCCAAACAGCTCTCTTCTGCTCCAGATGGAGGAAGCTGTGCAAAAAGGAAAAAATTATTTATTTATTTATTTATTTATTTATTTATTTATTTATTTATTTATTTATTTATTTATTTGAGTGTTTTTACCCTGCCTTTCTCCTTGGAAAAGGACCCAAGGCGCTTACAGTCGTGCAGGTCAGTCTACAGCCCAGTACATTTAAGACATTCAAGTTTAAGAATTGGGAACTGAGGGGCATCTTAGAGCATTAAGTGGCAACATTAAAGCTAAAAGAGAATGCGAGCAGTGAAAGAAACGTATAAAAATCCCATCGTGAGGGATGAAGCTAACACTGAAAACACAGGTGTATTTATGAAGCCAGTCCATGTAATCATGTAAGGTAGACCATCTAAACTTCTAAAGTGATGATGGGTGGAAGCTAAACATTAAAAACATTCTGTCAATGCAAGCATACAAGGAGAGATACAGGTGAAACTTGAAAAATTAGACGTGACATGAGACCGAACAATGCAGCGGAGCTGAAGGCCGCTGTTGAAACTTCCATACCACGCCGCATTGAGGCAGTAATTGATGCAAAAGGGACCCAAACCAAGTATTAGACTTTTCAGAGGTCCAATATTGTTCTATTCCCAATTCTTGTGTTATTGATGTCATGTAATATTCTAATTTTCCGAGGCTGTGAATTTGGGGTTTTCATAAGCTGTACGCCATAATCATCACAATTACACCAAAGTAAGGCTTGACATATCTCGCTTAGCAGGTAATGAGTCTCTCTCGTATATTAGTTTCACCTTTTGAGTTGACATACTGAAATAAACGAAGATTTGCACGATATTCTAATTTTTCGAGTTTCAACTGTATAAACACAAAGTTATAAGTGATTATAAACACAAAGTCTGTGTAGTCATGTATGGTAGATTCCCATGAAAGTCACATAATAGGTACTCCCTCGTTCAGGGAAAGCTTGCCTGAAGAGGAAGGTCTTTGCCTGTTTACGGAAAGACAGCAGGGACGGGGCAGTCCTGGCCTCCAGTGGGAGGGAATTCCAAAGTCTGGGAACAGCAACAAAGAAGGCCCTTTCATGTGTTCTTATGAGATGCACCTGTGAAGGTGACAGGATGGAGAGAAAGGCCTTTCCTGATTACCTTAGCACTCCAGTCGGTTCATATTATGAGATTTGATCCTTGAGGTAGCTTGGACCCAGGTCGTATAATGCTTTGTACATTAAGATCAGCACTTTGAATTGTGCTCGATAGCTGATTGGCAGCCAATGGAGCCGCTTTAATAGAGGTGTAAAATGATCTCTCTACTCCGCCCCAGTCAGCAGTCTGGCTGCTGCATTTTGGACCCGTTGAAATTTTCTGTGATTTTTCATTGGTAGCCCCACATAGAGTACATTACAGTAGTCTAGCCGGGACGTCACTAGAGCATGTGTCACTGTGGCCAGAGCAGGTTTCTCAAGCAAAGGGTGTAACTGGCGTACTAGCTTTAATTGTGCAAAAGTTCTCCTAGCCGCACTGGGCTTCTAGGCTCAAGCATGAGTCCAGGAGCACCCCCAAGCTACACACCTCTTTTTTCAATTGGAGGGTGATCCCATCCAGTACACCATCCCAAAGGGCTTTAAGCACTCTTTGGGCGGTTCACAATTTAATCATGCAAGCTACACATTGTCCCCCCACCCCCAGCAAGCTGGGTGCTCATTTTACCCACCTCGGAAGGATGGAAGGCTGAGTGAACCTTGAGCCAGCTACCTGGGATTGAACCCCTGGTCGTGAGCAACGTTTTGGCTGCAGTAGAGCAGTTCCACCACTGTGCCACAAGGCTCCTGGACCACTGGAAGGTGAAAATGAGAAGTCCAGTAGGTGGAACAAGCTTTGCAAGAAAATGACAGAGCAAGTCAAGGTAGGGCTGGGGGGGGGGTTAGATCATGGACCACCAAAGCACCATTCAGAATGGTCTAGACACCCAAAGGTTTCTGATCACGCAGAAGTGGAGAGCTAGGGTAACTTTAGGAAATGGGCCATGAAGATTGCAATGCCTCTCCTATCTTTCATTATGCACTCGCCCACTCCAGGACGGCGCAAAAGCAGATTTAAACAGCAGCTGACCAGCAGAAACCGTTCAAGCTGAACAGCTTAAAAAGGTCAAGGTTCCCCCCGCACATGCGTGCAAGTCGTGTCCGGTGCTCATCTCCGTATTCAAGCCAAAGAGCCAGTGTTGTGCCAGTCCATGGCCACATGGCCGGCATGTCTGCAAGGAAACGCTGATCTAAGAGACCGCCTACTTCCATATAATCCGGTCCGCCCCCTTCGGTCTTCGGTTAAGGCCCTTCTACGAGTACCGCCACCCAAGGAAGTGTGAGGGGCAGCGGCAAGAAATAGGGCCTTCTCAGAAGTGGCACCGATACTATGGAATTCCATCCCCTTTGAGCTGAGAACTGCCTCCTCCCTTGAAATATTCAAGCGAGGCCTTAAGACTTACTTATTTAGGCAAGCCTTCTGAGCCTCCAGCCTTTACAATTTTTATAACATCTTACTTTTTTAGTCTTATTGGCTGGGGAGCTTTTTAAACTCCGCTGCAGCTCTTGTTTTGAATCTTGTTTCTTATTGTATTATATTGTATAGTATTTTTATAGTATTTTATAGGTATTGTGTTGTTTTTACATTGTATTTTTTTGTACTTTTTTGAATTTGTTGTAAGCCGCCTTGGGTCCCTTTGGGGAGAAAGGCGGCATAAAAATAAAGTTGTTGTTGTTGTTGTTGTTGTTGTTGTTGTTGTTGTTGTTGTTGT
>JAHTLZ010000268.1:2271146-2293370 GCA_023846285.1 Phrynocephalus versicolor | reverse complement strand
GTTGTTGTTGTTGTTGTTGTTGTTGTTGTTGTTGTTGTTGTTGTTGTTGTTGTTGTTGTTGTTGTTGTTGTTTACCTTCCTGTTTTTTATGGTGGTACAGTAACCCCCCGCCAATCTAGGGACCCACCCCACCTGCAATGCATGAAAATCCGTGATATACGGAAGCGGGTCTGGTGGGCCCGGGGGCGGGGGGGCGATCACGCGCCTGTCTGAGAAGTCTTGAGGTGGCGCGTGCAGGCGGTGTTGCGGGATCTTACCTCCCGCCGCCACCCGCCCGCGCGGCCCCGAGGTTTCTCGGGGGGAGCCTGGTTGAGCGGCGCAGAGCGACCCGATCGCTCCCCGCCACCCTGAGGTGCAGGTATTGTAACCCCGCGATGAAGTGGGACCGCAGTACCTGAACCGCGAAATGGCTGGGGGTGACTGTACCTATTTTATCTACTTGCATTTACATGCTTTCAAACCGCTTACAGAAGGGCAAAGGGCCTCAATCAAAATTAGAATTGGGAGGGGGGAGACCGACAGACAGAGAGACAGACAGAGAGGGATGATTGTCTTGTCCTTACCTGCAAGGCTGTAGTTTAAAAACAGAAAAAGAAGGGGGAAGAGACCATGAAAAGATGGAAGGAAGGAAGGAAGCATAAGCGCTGATCGGAGAGAATCCAAGAGAAGAACACAGCAGCCTTGCCTGGGGGGGAGCCGGTTTTGGCAAAGGGGCTCCACCACCACTCTGTGTCAACACGAGGCATGCTTACATAATTCGGCAAGAGAATTCAATCCAGGGTGTGGCAAGGCCTGAAAATCAACAACAGATAGGGCTTGAATTGCCGGAAAGGCAAGGCCAGATTGCTCAACATCGTGCCTCCTAAGTCGTCAAAGAGTTCAGGGCCTCACTCTGTCCCATATTGATGCGCCGGTCACTGCGTGAAGCAATGCATGCATGCCAAACCTGTCACCCCAGGATTCCCCCGGAGAGTCACTCGGCAGAAGGGAATGGGCTGAGTCCCACTTGGATGCCCCTTGGGTGGAATAGCCCTTCCGAGACTTCCCTGCATCGCCATGAAAGCAGAGGGAAGGTACCATTGGAGAAAATGGTATCCTTCCCCTCTTCTTGCTATTAGGATAAAAAGCAAAAAGTGTTCTGCTTATATACTGCCCCATACCACTTCAAGTAGTCTCTCTGAGCGGTTTACAGTTTTTAATTACAGTATGCAGGTTGCAAATTGCTGCCCCCCCCCAGCAAGCTGGGTACTCATTTTACAGACCTCGGAAGGATGGAAGGCTGAGTCAACCATGAGCCGGCTACCCGGGATTGAACCCCAGGTCGTGAGCACAGGTTTAGTGGCAGTGCAGGCATTTACCCAGTGCGCCACGGGGAGAAAGGCGACCAGGATAGTTGAAGGTCTGGAAGAAATGTCTTATGAGGAACGGCTTAGGGAACTGGGAATGTTTAGCCTTTCAGTAAGAAGGCTGAGAGGGGATATGATAGCCATGTTTTAAGGATATCATATTGAAGAGGGAACTGGTTTGTTTTCCATGGCTTCAGAGACTAGGACTTGGGGCAATGGCTTCAAACTACAGGAAAAGAGATTCCATTTGAACATTTGGAAGAACTTAATGACAGTTAGAGCTGTTCGGCAGTGGAAGATGCTGCCCCAAAGGAGGGTGGTGGAGTCTCCTCCTTGGGAGGTTTTTAAGCAGAGGCTGGATGGCCATTTGTCTGAAGTCCTGTGATGGGGGTTCCTGCATGGCAGGGGGTTGGACTGGACGGCCCTTGAGGTCTCTTCCAACTCTAGGATTCTATGATTACTTGCAGTTCCAACAATTTCCTCTGAGGCTGCAGCCTCTGGACTAAATGGGTCTTTATTCTGAGCAGACATGAATAGCACTTTCGGCAACCGAAAAGTGACTTCCGGTTCGTAGGAAGGCCCTTTTGGGGCTTCCAGAAGGCTTGGGAAGGCCCTCGCAGGCCCGTTCGGGGCAGCACCAGGCTGGGGGTAGGTACAAGAGCCCTCAGCTAGGCGCCCCAGGCCCGGCCCGGCCCGCATCCGCATATCGCAGATTTTCAATTATCGCGGTTCAGGTTGGGTCCCTAACACCTGCAACAGGCGGGAGGTCACTATATTATTTAATTATTAAACCTCCAGAAGGGTTGGAAAATCTGCAAACAGAGATCAAGAAAAATTCATGCGCACATTATTTTACACCCAGCCCATCCCTTGCATCTGCATTCTTTTTCAGGAAATAACACAGCGAGAAGAAGACAAATTAAAGGCTTACGAAAATGAATACAAGTCAATGATTTTTTTTAAAAAAAAATCAAATTGATTGAAATCTCAATTTAAATTTTTAAAATCATAATTTTTTCATCTGAAAAAAAAAATCCAATTTTAAAAACTTTAAATCCTGATTTAATCCACCCGGATGCTTACGTGATTAATTCAGTTCTCTGCTATCTTTTGCACAAGTCTCAATCGTTATTCATCTTCTAGACTCCTTCTGACAGGAACAACACAAGAAAGTAAACATGTTTAACGCTTATGAGACCTTTGAACCCAGAAACTGCTTGTAAGAGGAGACTCCGGGAGTCTTCCCTAAAACAAATACCAAGTTTGCCTGTTGTTCAGGCAAAAACAGGTCTTTTGAGCAGGAAATGGTGCCCCTGTGATTTTTTCACACTTAGGTTTCTAGCCTTGCTTGTCAAATAGTCAGCTTCAAATGCTGCCTATGCTGGTTTCAAACATTTTTTTTTAAAAAAAGCCTGCTGGAATATGTACTCCATATAACTCACAAAACTGTAAATAGAACAGCTTGGTGCCTAAGAAGAAACAGCAATGGCCAGAAGACATTTTGAAATAAGTGTTTCTTCTTAATCATCCTAAATTCCTCTACAATGAAAACATCCCTGGATATTCACTTCGCCAGTGTTCTTGGTATCCAGTGTGGTGGTGGTAGTACCCAATGTGGTATAATGGCTGGATTTCAACAAGAAACATAAAACAAAATAGAAGCAAAGAAAGAGACGTGACACCTTAAAGACTAACAGCTATATATTACGTTTTTGTGGCTCAGGTCCACTTCATCAGACCCAAGTGTGAGAATATAGAAGCTACCTGCTAGTAAAACATTCAAACAAGGTTCTATGACAAGCATGTCCAAACTTTGGCCCTCCTGATGCTTGGGACCACAACTCCCAGAATTCTAAGCTTTGATTGCCAATGACAAAGGACTGCGGGAGTTGCGGTCCAAAACATCTGGAGGGCCGAAGTTTGGACACGCCTGCTCTATGAGGTGGTGGTATCTGGTTGCATTCCACACCTAATAATGATTTAAGACTCCTGGTTTTGGGATTTTATTTGGGGGCATGGTGGCTCAGCGGGCTAGAGCACTGAAACCTGTTGGCTGCAAAGTCGGCAGCTTGGTGGTTCGAATCCCAGGTGCCACGCAGCGGAGTGAGCCATGGACGAGGCATTTTAATGGGCCCAACTCTGTGTTCATCCAGGGTTTTCCACCGTCGTTGCTCTAGCCTTCATCTCACTTGTTCCATCAACATCAGCCCCACGGTAAACCAGGGGGCCAGTTTGCAGGAGGGGACGCTCAGGGGCAACGAGGGAAGCAAGTACTGGCCGATTCTCCATTCCAGTGATTTTTTAAAAAAATAAAGCATTAAAAATGTTCTGCTTATATACCACCCCATAGCATTTCAAGTACTCTCTGGGCAGTTTACAGTTTAATTATGGAGGCTGCACATTGCCCCCCCAACCCCAGCAAGCTGGGTACTCATTTTACTGACCTCGGAAGGATAGAAGGCTGATCCTAACCCTAACCCTCACCATGAGCCTGCTCCCTGGAACTGAACCCCAAGTCATGAGCAAAGATTTAGCTGCAGTACAGCTGTTTAACCACTGCACCACGAGATCAACCAAGGTTTCCACAGAATCGCCTGCTGGAGCAACAGAGAACTCCTCCCAAATGATCAGGAAAATCATAACAACATAAGAAGAGCCATGCTGGATCAGGCCAAAGGCCCATCGAGTCCAGCTTCCTGTATCTCACAGTGGCCCCACCAGATGCGATTGGGAGCACACAAGACTAGATATCTGTCTCCTGATCCCACTCCCCTGTATCTGGTCCATGAGGTACCCTGGTTTTACGCTTGGAGATGATACATCTCCCTCATTGTTTGTAACCTATGATGGACTTTTCCTCTAGGAATCTGTCCAATCCCCTTTTGAAGGCATCCAGGCCAGATGCCATCACCACATCCTGTGGCAGGAAGTTCCATAGACTAACAACGCGCTGGGTGAAAAAAATTTCTTTTGTCTGTTCTTACTCTCCCAGCCCTCAATTTGAGTGTATGTCCTCTAGTTCTGGTATTTTGTGAGAGGGAGAAGAGCGTCCTTCTATCCACTTTACTCATGCCCTGCATTATGTTGTACGTCTCAATCGTATCCCCCCTCAGATGCCTTTTTTCCAGACTAAAGAGCCCCAAATGTTTTAGCCTTTCCTCATAAGGGAGGTGCCCCAGGCCAGTAATCATTTTAGTCACTCTCTTCTGCACCTTTTCCAGTTCCACTATGTCTTTCTTGAGATGCGGTGACCAGAATTGTACACAATACTCCAGGTGCGGCCTTACTATCATTTTGTATGATGGCATTATAATGTTGGCTGTTTTATTTTCAATCCCCTTTTTGACAATCCCTAGCATGGAATTGGCCTTCTTCACCAATGCCACACATTGGGGAGACACCTTCATGGAGCTGTCCACCAACACACCAAGATCTCTTTCCAGATCCGTCACGGATAACTCAGAGCCCATGAGTTGATAGATGAAGTTTGGATTTTTTTTGCCCCAATATGCATTACCTTACATTTGGCTATATTAAAACGCATTTGCCATTTCGTAGCCCATTCCCCCAGTTTGAAGAGCTCCTTCTGGAGCTCTTCACAATCTGCTCTGTTTTTTACCACATAGAAAAGTTTTGTGTCATCTGCAAACTTGGCCACCTCACTGTTTATCCCTGTCTCCAGGTCATTTATGAACAGATTGAAAAGCACCGGTCCCAGGGTCATTTGGATCCATCATCCTCCTGAGGGTGGGCCATCTTAATTGGTTCCCCCAACCCTGCAGGAGCTCTGGGTTCCAATGAGTCGAAACCCCACCAGAAAACCAGGTCTCAAGTGTGTCCTTGCAGCAATGGTGGAGACAGACATCATTTGGGATAGTCCCCTGGTCATTGTGGAAGACAGGAAGTCCTGAGCCTATCCCAACAAAGCTGCCTCAGCATGGACATTGAAGTCCTCCAGCACAACCAAGCCTAAAACACTCAAACAACACCCTCAAGACCAGCTCAGCATGCTCAGGAAAGGAGACTGTTGAGTAGATGGGTGGCTGGTGTGTGTGTCGTGTTGTTACAGTCATAACCGACTCTTTGTGACCCCATGTCCATGGTATTTTCTTGGCAGTAATACTAGAGTGGTTTGCCAGTTTCGACTCCAGGTGCGTACAGCAGCACCTGGTATTCCGTGGTGGTCTCCCATCCAACGACTAACCAGGGGCGACCCTGCTTAGCTTTCCAAATCAAGCGAGATCGGATGTGCTGAGGGCATCTAGGGAGCTTGGTTGCTGGTACCCCAAACAAATCCCTAGTCTGTCCTTCCAGGACCAATCCCAGGTCCTGGATTCCTGCATGGCAGGGGGTTGGACTGGATGGCCCTTGAGGTCTCTTCCAACTCTATGATTCTATGATGGTTGTTGTTTTCCCATTGACTGGCCTGGCATTTATTAACAGAGCTTTTAATCCAAGTGGCCTGATGGCCAACCTAGGGACAAGCTTAGAGGCAACTATCCCTCTCTTGCCTTCCTTCTTACCCATTGCCATGGCTGCTATACACTGCCATTATCTCCTTCTGCCATGAACAATTTGGATGGGTGCTCCCCATCTCCCCCTCCACTATTCTTCTGTAAAAATACATCCCTCCACAAGCAGACAAAGACCCAAAATAATCATTTTCTCGGGTCCATTAAAGAGAGTCCGCAGCGAGTGCGGACCATAGAAGATGGGAGAGGATGATGCACGGAAGGCCACAATGTGTTTTTTTAGGTGCAGGGGAAGAAAGGACACCAAGAATAAGTTACAGCAAGGGTCTTCCAGAAAGTTCCTTTGGAGGGCCAGCACACATATCTCTTGACGGAGAACCGGATTCAGTGAAATGCAGTTTAAAACACCCTTGCCCTGATTTATGTCCCTGAGCGACTTGAAGATAAACATCTTTCAAGTAAGATTCAGAGCAACATACAGTAGGACCCCCGTATCCACTGTTTCAGCTATCCACGCTTGGCAGAAGAAAAAAAGTAAATAATTCAGCAACCACAAAGCAAGCTGTAAAGCAAGCTATCGTCACAAATAGCATCTGTAAAGCAAGTTACTGTCACAAACAGTGGCCATAAAGCAAGCTACTGTCGCAAAAGAGCAGTCATAAAGCAAGCTACTGTCAGGAAACAGCAGTTTGGGGGGGTGTGGGCAGGTGTTCTCTCTTATCCATGGATTTCATTATCCACGGGAAGGCTTGGAACCAATCCCCAGTGGATACCGGGGTTCTACTGTACAAAAAAAAAAAACGAATTTAAGAACAAAGCACTTTCAGCAAAGAAACTCTAGATTTAGAAAAAAAAACAGGCCAAAAAGTCCAGCCTTATCACGTAACAGTATGATAAAACGCCATAGAACAGCCTATTCGAACATTCTTGGCAGCTAAGTTTAGAAGATGTGTTCCTTCCACATGCAAACAAGGCAGAGCTTCTGGTGTGTCACGTTGTCTTTTTCCCCCTCCGGCGAGGGTGTGCCGTACATGTGGGCACCATGTTCAAAACACCTTCTGTTTCCATCGGCACCTCATTCAAGATGTGGGGAATAAGAGACTCAGACAAAGAACATAAGGTCTGTCCAGGAATTGACAGCTCCTCAGATCCTCAAGTCAGTCAAACAGCACTTGCGAGTGGTCCACAGGGGAAAAAAACAGCCGTTTTAGGACACAAAAGGTGCAAATTCCCCTTTGTCTTGCCCACCTCTTCTTTCGTTACAAACACTCTGCTATGAAGCTATTCAAGCTGCCTAGATGCCCTAAGCACATCCGCTCTCGCCTGATTTCGGAAGCTAAGCAGGGTCGGCCCTGGTGAGTACTTGGATGGGAGACCACCAGGGAATACCAGGTGCTGTAGGCGCCTGGAGTAGGAACTGGCAAAACCACTCCAGTATTCCTGCCAAGAAAACTCCATGGACGTGGAGTCACGAAGGGTCGGTCACGACTGTAACGACACAACACACACACATGAAGCTATTCGCTGTGACCTACAAACCATCTACTCTTCCGCTCCCTTGTTTTACCAGATGGAAATGCATAGAAACCAGCGCAACAGAGCCGGAGGTCCACAGTAGAGATGGGCACGACTCAAAAAAATGGTGTTTCGTTTGTCGTTTGGTCGTTTAGGGGTCCGTTTCGGTTCGTTTTCGTTAGGTTTTTTGCAAAAAAAATTCATTTTCGTTTCGTTAGGTAACGAAACGGAAAATGAAAACGAAACGAAAAATTGCTGTTTCGTTAGCATTCTTTTCAGTTCAATGCATTTGCTGCAACGAAAACGAAAAACATGGCAAAATTTGTCGTTTTCGTTTTGTTTTGAAAAAAATTTTCATTTCGTTTTCGTTGCATAACGAAACAAAACAACAAAAACAAAAATGAAAAATCGCTCGTTTCGTGCCCATCTCTAGTCCACAGCCTGTTTTTTTTTTTAACCAGATATAAGTACATGAAGATTTCCACAGTTTAAGAGTTCCCCGTGGCCTCCTCAGTCGTACAAATGATTTTCTAAAATGGATGAGAAAATCTGTTAGAGCTCTCGAGGAACATAGATAGGAGAAGGACAAAGGAAACAAGGATATGCCAGCAGAACTGAAGGCAAGCCCCCATACACTTGAGTCGAATCAAAGAAACTTAGGCCGTGGTCTCACTAAAGTTTTCTGCGCATCTTAATTTGATGCATAGTGTATTTTTTTCGGCCGGTCACGTGGTGTTTGATGCGCAGTTAGTGTCCTGTCAACAGGGTAGTATTTTAATGCTCTGCGCCAGTCTCGACTTGCTGACTGCACATCTTTTCCCTTGTTTCTGGGTCGATTCTTAAGTCTCCGTTGCAGGAAGTGGCAGGAAAAGGGGTATGAAGCTGATTACAGCGTATTTTCTGGGGTTGCACCTCGCTAGAACTGGGAATGTTTAGCCTCTCTAAAAGAAGTCTGAGAGGGGATATGATAGCTATGTTTAAATATTTGAAAGGATGTCATATTGAAGAGGGAACAGGTTTGTTTTCCATGGCTTCAGAGACTAGGACTCGGGGCAATGGTTTCAAACTACAGGAAAAGGGATTCTATTTGAGCATTAGGAAGAACTTCATGACAGTTAGAGCTGTTCGGCAGTATGCTGTCCCAAAGGAGAGTGGTGAAATCTGCTTCTTTGGAAGTTTTTAAGCAGAGGCTGGATGGCCATCTGTCGGGAGTCCTGTGATGGGGGTTCCTGCATGGCAGGGGGTTGAACTAGATGGCCCTTGAGGTCTCTTCCAACTCTATGATTCTATGATTCTATGAAAGAACTGCGTATAATTAAGGGAAGTATTTTAAACCGACCCCTAGCAGTGGTTTAAAATCCTTCCGTGAAAAGTGCGCTTCCAGGGGCGTGGTCGGTCGGGGCACCAAATTACTTCCCTTCGCGGTCAGGATGCAATCTTTTACTGTGCAGTTCTCCGCAGCAAAAATGCGCAGAAAACAGTGATGAGACCACAGCCGTAAAACTGCCGAGCTCCAAGGGACCCCCTCAACCTTTGAGACCAAACCTGTGGAAGAGGCACAGTGGGGAAGACCTAAACCAGGCACGGCCAAACTTCGGCCCTCCTGATGTTTTGGACCACAACTCCCAGAATTCTAAGCTTAGATTGCCAATGGCAAAGGACTGTGGAATTTGCTGTCTAAAACATCTGGAGGGCCAAAGTTTGGACATGCCTGATCTAAACCAAATGGAAAATCCGTTTCCTAAGACAGCCTCCTGTGGACCAAGGAGGATCCATGGCCCACACTTCCAAGAATTTATTTCTGTAAAAGCCTCCCACTATGGAGATGATTAAAAGAAATAAGGAAAGCATTTCCGATTCCTAATGAGAGCATTTCAAAGTCAGTTTCTTTCGTCAGAAAGAAATTTATCTCTGCGTCACAGATTGCTCGCTCACTTTGGCCAAAAATGATCTGCAGCAAATTGTTTCGGTTTAAGAAGCTAACCAGACACAGGCAAAGGATGCAATAACGATTTACAATATTTATTTATGTATGCAGATTTTGCATGCTATATGCTTTATACTCGGGATAGGTTGTGGGTTTCAAGCACCTTTTGATTCCGGACTTTCGTCCAGATACCAGACACGTCAATGTTGCTGGAGTTACAGGGTGCTCATGATGACCAGGCAATTTATTCTAAATACATGTGAGGCTGCAATACAATGTTTTATTTATTTATTTATTTTTACATTTATATACCACGCCAATTTCCCAGAGGGAACTCTGGGCGGTTCACATAAAAACACCAGAAATCCACAAGATAATAAATAGCAATTGAGAAGACAATAATAATAAAATAAAGTACAAGATGATGTAATTGAAATTGAGAAGACAATAATAATAAAATAAAGTACAATAGTACTGTTGGGAGGAAACAGGGGAAAGGATAACTGTAATACCAGTCCCAGACAACCCTCCAAGGTCCAAGAAAAGCATGCAACCATTATTTATTTATTTATTTATTTCATTTCATTTCATTTCATTTCATTTTTATACCGCCCATCTTCCAATATGGAACTCTGGGCGGTGTACATGATCTTAATATGGAAACAGGCAGTGATGTTAAGAGCAGGTCAAAAGAATACAACAAGATGGATCAATGGGTGGTAGGCAAACAACAGCAACAACAACAAAATAAAATAAAATAAAATAAAATTAGATTCAAATTAAATTAAATTAAATTAAATTAGGTCGCCATATGCCTCCCTGAATAGCAAGGTTTTCAATGCCTTTCGGAAGGCGGGCAGGGACGGTGCAAGGCGCAGCTCACTCGGAAGGTGGTTCCACAGCGAGGGGCCCACCACAGAGAAGGCACGCTTGCAGGTGGCCGACCTCCGTGCCTCCCTAGGCGTGTGCACCCTAAGTGAGCGCGCCTATGACATCCGAGTGGGTCTGGCCTCAGATGACCTCTGGGAGATACACTCCGACAGGCTAAACCTTGAAGAGCTCCTTCACCCACCCCTCCGAAATCTGTTGATAATTTTTAAATGAAAAAACTCTCTTGCGCCTTCTAGTGGCCCAAAATAATATTTTTTAAAAATACTTTTTAAAGAGGGTGTTGATACATAATGCAAAACACAACAAAACAATCTCCCCTAGAGGGAACAAAAGGGCTGGGGAGGAGGGAATATTCCCCCCCCCCTCAAAAAAAATTTTAACATTTGGGGGGAAGTGGGGGAATACCATTAGACATGGCATTCTTCAGAGGCTGCATCTTTTCCAGCGTCAAGCTGTGCATCGTGCCTTAAGCACGCTGAAAGAAACACAGGGTATAATAATCATCATCTTAGAACTCACCGGAAATTAACTAATAAATAAATGTTAAAATGAGGGATCGATACTCTTCAAGGAGCCACTGAAAATAGGAAAACATCCAACATCCTATTGGATCTTTCTTTCTGTAAAGACATACTGGATAGGATGCATCCAGCACTTGAAATGGCACTTTGTAGCACATCCCCGAGTGTCGCTGGCCACAAAATTAAAAAAACGAGAGCAATCCATCAGCAGTGAAGGCACAGAAGATAATATCTCAACAAAACATTTGATGTCTGTGAAGATTCTCAGTCACCCAGGTGAGTTTATCTGGAAGTTGAGTCATGGGTACTGGACTTCTTTTTTTGAGAGATAGAAACATTTCACTGCTCATCCAAACAGCTTCATCAGTCTGATGAAGTCTCCCAGAGACTGAAACGTTTCTCTCTCTCAAAAAAGAAGTCCAGTACCCATGACTCAACTTCCAGAAAACATCTGATGGTGTTTGAAGCCGGAGATGGAATACGAGAAATACCTTGCAGGTGTCTCCTTGCAGTACCAGAACACTCATTGTACTGCACAAGAGACATATCCTTCCAAAAAGTTAATATCTAGGTAAAAATTAAAAGTTTGAGATAAAAATGTATAATACAATCTTTATCTTTTCTAGAACTCACACCGAACTGGGAAACAGGGCAAACGTCAAGGGGTGGGTGGTACTGCTTTTTCAATGATAATAATAATAATAATAATAACTTTATTATGTAATGATCACTCATTACACAAGGTTCCATTTCTGTGTGTACAGAAAACCCAATAAAAGCCATTGATAAAAGGGTACCAGGCAGCATCAGGCTTCGGCGAGGGACGTGACAGCTGGGCAGTGGGTGGATGAGGCTCTTTCCTTGCAGAACTGTTTGGACAACTCCAAAGGAGGCTCCCTCCCTTCTCATACTCAGTATCCCAAACACACCCAGTCCCCAAAGGAAAAGATTAGCCGTTTATTAAAGAGGAAACACGCAGCGGAGAGCTTGCCAGTTATGATTTCAAGGGTCAAGCTCATGGCTGGTCGCCGTCCAAAAGACATCTAAAGCGGAGGGTAGAAACAAGTGCATACTCAAAAGCAGGGGAAGGGATTGAAGAAACAGAGTCGGGTTAGACTTGGGAAAGTTATAAACTGCACCGAGAAACACTGCAGTTGATGGTCTACTGCCTTCCAGTTCTACTCATACGTTATTACATCAACGGTCACCGCAAGGAGCCATTATTCACACATCACAGACCGGCAAGCTGTTCTCGGAACCTCCGAAGGCACCTGGTGTAGCTTCCATCTCAGGTTCCATGTGGGATCGAACCGATGCAAGAGACTGCCAGAAGCTTTGAACATTTGTCCTCTCTAGTTATGAATAAAACTCTATAATAAAACGATAGTTGCAGTACTGGACTGGAAGATGAGAGCTCTATGCTGAGATCCCCCAGTGACTCAAGAAACATGACTGGTCACTCATTGCTTTGGGCCGGTCATAAGAACCTAAGAAGAGCCCTGCTGGATCAGGCCAAAGGCCCATCTAGTCCAGCTTCCTGTATCTTACAGTGGCCCCACTAGATACATCTGGGAGGGCACGAGACTAGATCTCTGTCCCCTGATGCCACTCCCCTGCATCTGGCCCTTGAAGTACCCCGGTTTTAAGCCTGGAGATGACACATCTCCATCATGGTTTGTAACCTATGATGGACTTTTCCTCCAGGAATCTGTCCAATCCCCTTTTGAAGGTGTCCAGGCCAGATGCCATCACCACCTCCTGTGGCAGGGAGTTCCACAGACTAACACCATGCTGGGTGAAAAAATATTTTTTTTGTCTGTTCACTCTCAGCCTGACCTACCTCCCAGGAATGCTGCTAAGGACGGGCATTGCACACTCCCTTGAACTATTTTTTTGTGGGGTGGAGAAGCAAGAGACAAATGTTGTTTGTGTTACCTGCTGCCATGTCGCCTCCAACTAAATAAATTTAATAAATAATAATATTCATTTTTGTGCCCTCTCATTCAACTCCTCTAATTCTTTGTTTGATGACTGGAAGTGTATTGTTTTGCTAATGATAATGTGTTTTATTATATTATATATATTATTATATGGTTAGTTATGATATATATTTTAATATTTGTTCGCTCTGGTAAACCACCCAGAGTAGCCGGGTAGCTAGATGGAGCGGTATATGAATTTAGTAAATAATAATTAATAAATAACCCTATAAACCAGTGATGGTGAACCTTTTAGAGACTGAGTGGCCAAACTGTGATTCAAAACCCACTTATTATTCACAAAGTGCCAATATGGCAATTTAACCTGAATACAGTGGTACCCCAAGTTACAAATGCTTCAGATGCTACCCTTCGGGAAAGCAAGAATCAAAGAGCATGTTTTTGAATTTTCTGTGGCCACAGCAAGGGTGGCATCCATACCATAGATCTGCCAGCACTGCTATAAACTAATGGCCCCTTTTGCCATGAACAGCCCTCGCTCAGGTCCTGCAAACTAAGCACCATGTGTTTTCCTGACTGAGTGAATCCATCTCAGCTTCCTCTTTTCCTACTGTCTTCAAGTCTCTCTAGCACGGCTGCCTTTCCAGCAAATCTTTGCCCTCTCCTGACCTGTCCAAAGTACAATGGCCTCAAATTTTTTTCCATATGTAAATGTTCTCACGTGTCATGGAGTGTCCTTTCCAACTTATGGGAGCCCTTTAAATGGGCGACCTCCAAAGCATCCTGCCCTCAATGGCCCTACTCAACTCCTGTAAACTCCAGGCTGTGGCTTCCTTTAGAGAGTCACTCCATCTCGTATTTTGGTCTTCCTCTTTTCCTGCTGTTTCCACCTTTCTCAGCATGACTCTCTTCTCCAAAGGGACCTGCCTTCTCAGGATGTGGCCAAAGGTAGGATACCTGAGTTTCAACATCTTTGTCTCCGGAGATAGTTCAGGCTTAATTTGCTCTAGGACCTTTACTATCTTTCTGGCAGCCCAGAGTATCCACAAATTTACTATAAATGTAAATAATATCATCTACAGCAATACCTCAGATAACGAATGCCCCTGATAATGAATTTTTCAGTTAACGAACTGCTATTTCCAGGTATAGGGCTGCCTCGGATAACAAATTTTCCCTGTCGGCTGCCTCGGATAACGAATCACAATTTCTAGGTATAGGTCTGCCTCGGATAACGAATTTTCTCTATGGGCTGCCTCGGATAACAAATGTTCCCTATGGGCTGCCTCGGATAACGAATTTCCAGCATGTATCAATAAAAAAGAGTTATCCTGGGCTGCATCACATCTGTACCTTTAAAGTGCACTTTATAAAGAATTTTGAGCAAAAAACCAGATGTCCGCCATTTTCCTAGGCTCTATAACAGATTAATTGGTTTCCCATTCATTCCTATGTTAATGAATTTTTTTGGATAACAAATTGCCTCGGAGAACGAATTAAATTCGTTATCCGAGGTACCACTCTTTCTTTCTTTCTATCTATCTTTCTATCTCAAATATTTTTACCCCACCTTTCTCCTTGGAAAAGGATCCAACGTGTCTTACAATAATGAGGGGCAATATACAGCCCAGAACATTTAAGACACATTCAAGTTAAGAACGGGGAATGAGAAGAGGCATCCTACGACATTAAAAGGTAACATTAAAGCTACCAAGAGCGCTAATTAATGAATATTATATTATCAAAGGTGGCCACGCACAAACCAGGCTGTAGATATCTGAAGTTTTCCCCGGAGACAAGCAAAAAAGATTGAAGGAGAGCTTGTTCAGAGACCAACAAATTGATCCTGTCTATTGTATATCATAGTTAGTACCTGTCCATAACAAGGGTAATGGGAAATATGGCTCAAAGCTTCAACGGTCTTAGCGGAGGCACCTGTGAGATTCAAACCCTCCCCCTTGCAAACCTTCCCTCTGTGCATCACGCAAGCATCAGACATTTCAATAGCCACTCCTGGGTTAAACCTGACTATGATGGATGCAGCCACGCTCTACAACAACACAATCATACTCTAGCTCCACATACACTGGTAAACCAAATCACTCAACTTTATGTAAAGAGGAGGCATTCCACCATCACTCAGACTCCTGTAAGAATAATAAAGCCTGGAAGAATGGGTGTGTTTGTGTGAAGGTGGGTTGAGCTAAGCAAGGGCGGCTGGATAGTGATGTGCCCCCATGTTATTTCTGATGTCTCCAAGGATCGGCTTTGAGTCGCACACTCACACTCTTCTCCCTCTCACAAAAGACCAGAACTAGGAGACATCCACTCAAACTGAGGGTTGGGAGAGTGAGGACATAAGAAAATATTAGTGTTGTTAGTCTATGGAACTCCCTGCCACAGGAGGTGGTGATGGCATCTGGCCTGGATGCCTTCAAAAGGGGATTGGACAGATTCCTGGAGGAAAAGGTCCATCACAGGTTACAAACCATGATGGAGATGTGTAATCTCCAGGCTTAAAACCAGGGTACTTCAAGGACCAGATGCAGGGGAGTGGTATCAGGGGACAGAGATCTAGTCTCGTGTGATCCCAGAGGCATCTGGTGGGGCCACTGTGAGATACAGGAAGCAGGACTAGATGGGCCTTTGGCCTGATCCAGCATGGCTCTTCTTATGTTCTTATGTTGCCCTCACACTGAGACAAACCCCGCAATTGCAAGAGTCTTCCTGCTGTTGTTCCCATTCGTCTTCACAATGCCACAATGGGACAGCATGCCTTGGAGAATTATTTTCAGTGAGAGAGAGAGAGAGAGAGAGAGAGAGAGAGAGTGAGAGATGGGGGATACATGACTCAGCAATACTAAAAGCAAAAAGGATCTTGGAATTCTGGTAGATCACAAGCTAGATATGAGCCAACAGTGTGATGCAGCTCCAACCATGGCAAATGTGATTCTAGGCTGCATCCATAGAAGTCCAGCCCCATGAAGTGCCTGTTCCCATCTACTGAGCACTGGTTAGTCCTGCATCGAGTTCCGGATGCTGTAATTCAAGAAGGATATTGACAAATTGCAACAAGTTCAAAGGAGGGCAACAAAGATGATTAAGGGGCTGGAGACCAAGACCTACAAGGAAAGACTGAAAGAACTGTGCATGTTTAGCCTACGGAAAAGAAGACAAGAGGGGAGGCATGGTAGCACTTTTCAAATACAATGGTACCTTGTATAAAGGAATTAATTCGTTGCAAATGAAATTCTGTTAATCAAATTTTCCTTTATACAGATTTCCCATAGGAATGCATTGAAAACGGAGTAATCCCCAAACGCGACTGTTTTTCTATTGTACGGATTCGCCCCATAGGCGATTCTGTTAAGCAAATTTCCCCTATCTCCGGAATTTTTTTATGTGGTACCGATTTTATGTTATACAAACCATTTGTTATTTTAGGGTCCACCGTACTTGAAAGGCTATTATGCAGAGGAGGGGCAAGATTTCAATCATCTCCAAGTGCAGAGCATGTAACAATGGGCTGATGGAACAGGAAGCCAGATTTGGGTTGAATAGCAGGAAAAAAAAATCTCTTAACTGTAAAAGCAGCGCGACAACAGAACCAATTACCTTGAGAGGGTGTCAGTTCTCCAACAGTGGAGGCATTCAAGAGAAATTTAGACAACCACCTGGCAGATGTCCGTTGACTTCTATTCCTACCTTGAGCAACGGTTGAACTTGATAGCCTTAACAGGGGACCCCTGTATCCACAGTAGGACCCCTGTATCCACTGATTCATTATCCACTGATTCAATTATCCACGGTTGACAGAGGAAAAAAGTTAAACAATTCAGCAGCCACAAAGCAAGCTATTGTCAAACAGCAGGTGTAAAGCAAGCTACAGTATTGTCAAAAATAGTACAGTATCTGCAAAGCAAGCTACTGTCACAAACAGCAGCCATAAAGCAAGCTACTGTCTCAAAACAGCAGTCATAAAGCAAGCTACTGTCAGGAAATAGCAGTTTGGAGGTGGGTGGGCAGGTGTTCTCACTTATCCACGGTTTTCATTATCCACGGGAAGGCCTGGAACCAATCCCCAGTGAATACCGGGGATCCTATGGTGAATAATCTCTATTCTTTACCTTTTAGAGAGCATTAGAATCCAAATTAATTAAGCGCTCATATCCCTGCTTGCTAGAGAAGGAGCAGGGTTAACAAATAAGCATACAACAGCCTAATTGCCACCTTGGCGTCAATCAGATGTAGTTTCACTCTATCCCCCGCCAACCCCATTCAGCAACAGCGGTCCATAAACATATGGAGATGACATCACGCACATTAGGATATGCATTTCTTGGTGTGATAACTGGTTGCAGATTCTCAACGCCCTATCAAAAGAAACACACTATCCTGATAAAGAGGCAGAACCACTTGAGGGAGGCCAGTGTGAAAACTCACATATACGTGAAAACCCTGCCAAGCAACCTGGGATTGTGTTCTTCCATGTGTTAATAAAAGATGCAGGCTAGCAGCAACCTAAGAACTCTTCTGGACCACAGCTAGAAAGACGCTCCATAAACATTCTTTCAGTCTCAACACCGAAAGCAAGCATCAAAAGCTGCTGTCGTTATCTCGTTTGTTTGAGAAAAATAAGACATACGCATATTTAGCGTATATTTAACCATGCAATTAGTAGGAAGATGACATGAAGGATCTCGAAGGACATTTCTAAACCGATGCTAACATGCTGAATATTTCAAACATGATGCCATCTTGCTCTGCACAGACTGTTCTGCACATATTCCAGGGCATTCAGCGACCAATTCAGAAGCGTCACTCTGCCCATCTGATGGCACTGTGTCCAGCGCAGCTTCACAATAACGCCCTTTATGTAACTGTTACACAGCCATCAAAACAGAGGGAAGGAAGGAAGGGAACAAAATTCATCATATATGGACGAGAAGATCCAAAATGCTTTTTCTACCTGCATTTGCATGAAATACTGTGTAAATGTAGAAAAAAACACTACCAAGACATTAAGTGTAAACGCAGAAAGCACCCGCAAGAGACTAAGACACTGTACTTCTAATTTATTTATTTATTTATTTATTTCAACAGTAGTATTAAATGGCCAATCATGGTACAGACGACACACAAACTGGCAAGCACCTGTAACGGACACTCAATAGATTGAAACGTTATAAGGGACCACACAGTTGAAGGTTAGAAACCAGGCAAATCCAGCAAGACGGCATCAACCTAGCCTTTTTATGGCCATAGTTTTAGCCCTGGTGCCACCATCGTAAAGCAGGATTTTCAGATGCAAATTGAGGGACAGGTTTTGTCTCCCTTCCTTACGAGATTGGCTTTACGGTTTCTCTCATGGCACTGTCTAGCCCAAGCATGTCCAAACTTCGGCCCTCCAGATGTTTTGGATCACAACTCCCACAAGTCCTTTGTCACTGGCAATCTAAGCTTAGAATTCTGGGAGTTGTGGTCCAAACCATCAGGAGGGCTGAAGTTTGGGCATGCCTGATCTAGCCTACCCCTTTTCATCACCAGCTATGGGACTGCCCAAAGGACTGTTGACATCGCCTTGACCTATTTACAGTGGTACCTTGTATGAAGGAATTAATTTGTTCCAATTGAAATTATGTTAAGCAAATTTTCCTTTATACAAATTTCCCATAGGAATGCATTGAAAACAGAGTGATCCCTAATTGCGACCGTTTTTATGTTGTACGGATTTGCTCCATAGACGGTTTTGTTAAGCAAATTTCCCCTATCTCTGGAATTTTTTATGTTGCACAGATTTTATGTTATACAAACCGTTTGTTATACGAGGGTCCACTGTATTTATATTTATTTATTTATTTATCTATTTTTATATTTATTCACTGCCAAATTTTCCCAGACGGGAACTCAGGGCAGTTAACAAGGAACAGCATGCAACAAAATACAGAGATGCACCTTGAAACGGTGGTAGGGCTGCATAGATGAAAAAAGAACAGCCTATCTGTTTAACTTTTGATGTGCAGCGAAAACTAGAATTGATAAATCAGCTCTGCCCACCACCCCTATTTCAACTGTGGGTGTGGGTGGGTGTGCGAAATAGCCATAATTAACAGAATGACTGCATAAGGAAGCCACAGCGTTGGCTGTACAAGAACTGAGCCAAGTTGTTAAGAACAAGACATGTAGGGTTTCCATAAGTCAGAGGGGACTTGACTGTACATAACAACGGGCCAACTCTCGGCCAGTTCCACCTCATTAACACTGTATTCTGATTTCCTCTTTTCCCTCCGAGAAGCCGTCAGCAGGAAAGCGCAGAAACTTGAGGAGAAACAGGTCAACCAGGATTTCCCTAAGGTGTGATCGCTAAGGAACGGGCGAATTTTATTTCTCCCTTCCCACAATGCCAAAAGCAACGGGAACACCAACAAATGGAGGCACATCAAGAAATGAACCGCTGGAATCCCCTCAGCAGAAAGGACAACAGAAAGGAGTTCCACCACCACCAAGTGTAGCCACTAGACACAGGGCAAGCCCTACACGACACAGGCTGGAGGGTGTGTGTGTCAGAATCTGTGGGCATCATCGGTTGGACTTCCATCCGTCCTCAGTAACAGGAATAAGAGGAATAAGAGAGGAATAAGAACATAAGAAGAACATAAGAAGAGCCATGCTGGATCAGGCCAACGGCCCATCTAGTCCAGCTTCCTGTATCTCACAGTGGCCCCACCAGATGCGTCTGGGAGCGCATGAGACTAGAGATCTGTCTCCTGATACCACTCCCCTGCATCTGGCCCTTGAAGTACCCCACTTTTAAGCCTGGAGATGACACATCTCCATCATGGTTTGTAACCTGTGATGGACTTTTCCTGCAGGAATCTGTCCAATCCCCTTTGGAAGGCATCCAAGCTAATGGTTGTCTAGCCGTCCATATACCTTGTTGAACTTGTTAAAGCAGCCCTACCCCCCCCCACCCCGGAGTCCATAAGGAAGTATTACTTCCGGATTCTAATAAGTAAACTCGCCATACAAGAAGTGCACGCCAGAAGATTCTCCGTGTCCAGAAACCTGAATATTTGCCACCGCAGCATGCATGAGAATGAAAACCATGCACCCCTGTTATCAGGGGCCTTCTGTAGTTAAAACTGGGAAAAGAAGGGGAGTATCTCTAGATATACTCAAGACCCATACTCAGATATATAGGGTTGCCCTATGTCCATACAGGGAAATCAAAGCTACCCTAAAGTTATTTTGTTGTTTAGTAACATGAAACCATTTTAAATTTTAAGACGTCTGTTTATGTGTGTTATGTCATTGCAGTTGTGAGTGACTCTTTGTCACCCCCATGTCCATGGAGTTTTCTTGGCAGGAATACTGGAGTGCTTTGCCACTTCCTACTCCAGGCGCCTACAGCACATGGTATTCCCTGGTGGTCTCCCATCCAAGTCCTAACCAGGGCCGACTCTGCTTAGCTTCCGAAATCAGCTCATTTAAGGCTTATAGCAGCCCTAATAGGGTTTGCTGGTTTTTTATGATGTTGAAGGAGCTGTTGGCCACTGTTATCAGGTTTCTACTCCAGGGTGGAGACTTGAACCCAGGTCTCTTGAGAACTAGTCCACCCTCTATATTCACTTCTGCCAAGAAGCTCTCAAACCTCTCTACAGGCTTAGTAACTTTTGCCAACACACCTCCATTTAAGGGTGCCATCTCTTTAAACGGCCTTTCGTCCTCTTTCCACGCAGGAAAATGCACTCTCCATTGCAAATGTGGGGGAAGCAGCCCTTAAGAGACACAGCCAGCGATGGCTAAATCTTCCCACCGAGCTCCAAACCTACCCCAGGGGCCAATGGAAAGGAGTCACAGCCCCCTGTGCTGGCAAGAGAACAACATTTTTTTGCAATCCTCCCAGGGAAAAGGGAAAGCTTTGTTCTAGTGCAGTGTTGGCGAACCTATGGCACGGGTGCCAACGGTGGCCCTCGGAGCCCTTTCCGCGGGCACCCGGCATGGCCCCTCCAGAGCCAGGTTAAATTGCTCTATTGGCACTTTGCGAAAAAAAATTGTGGGTTTTGAATCGCAGTTTGGACACTCGGTCTCTAAAAGGTTCGCCATCACTAGTCTAGTGTCATGTCAAATCTCAGGCCAAACAGCTGGGCCTTGTTGGGGTAACTCCTAGGAAAGGGAAAATGATGCTTCCCCAAAACCCAGGTATCAGTCAGGAAGGAGATGGGGGTAAAAAAAAAACCCATAAAGAAAGCCCCCATCCTAACCCCACTGACTTCTGGAAATAAAAATGGGGGAGCTCATCTATGCACCCCCAAAAAAGACTCTCCAACCTTGCAAACAGACGCCCCTGCAGACCCACTCTGCAATGCCTTATGCAACCCCCCAAAATCACAAAATCCTACACAAAATCCTTACAGCAATGCCATAGATTACAATGCCCCCCCCAAAAAAAAGACAAAATCCTGCATCTATGCTCTCCCTTCCTATAACAATGCAGTAGATAATAACATAACAGGGCAACTGAACCACCTCTTGCCTTTGAAACAAGGGAAGCCTCAAATCCACAGGAGAAACCCCCCCCAAATCAAAACGTAAATGTTTGGGGTGGGGGGGGAGGTGGACCCCTTGCCCTAATCCTAACCTAAATGGAGACAAGGAAGGAGGAGGACCTGGCCTTGCATTCGGGGGTCACCCTCTAATGTGACACCCGTGATGTTGCAGTGCGGGCGGGGGGTTCCTCCCTTTTATGATATCCAAACCCTGGGGAAGAAGGGGGGGCGATCCTATAAGGAGGAAGCCGCCCGCTCTCCCCCCCCCCAAAAAAAATATAACCCATTTTCCACGGAAGAGAGCCGCCTGCCCATCCCAAAAACCCTGCCCAGAGAGAAACCCCAAGCCTTTCCCCCACCACCACCCCATCCCAAAAACGCGGGAGAAGCGAGGACCCCCCCCAAAAAAAAAATATCCTTAGGGCGCCGGGGAATGGGGGGGGGACAAAGTATGGGTTAGGGGGCACCAGAAGCAGCAGCAGCAGCACCCTCTCCCCTTCTAAGGCCGGGATGGGGGGGGCTGGTGGAGGGTCTCCCCTTACCTGGCGACGGGTTATTTTTTGGGGGGCGCCTCCTCCTCCTCCTCCTCCTCCTCCTCCTCCGCTTCCTTCTCTCCCGCCGAGGCAGCCGCCTCTCGTCGCCCCCGCGGCCGTCCCAACGCGGAGGGAGGGAGGAGGAGGGAGGAGGAGGAGGTGGGAGGAGCCACCGCCGAGGAGGAGGCCCGCCCACCAATCCAGGGCGACGGGGCGGAGCGGAGGAGGAGGAGGAGGGGGAGGAGGAAGAGGCCGAGGCGGGCTGGAGGGCGGCCAGGCCAAGGCCCGCCCACGCCCCCCCCGCTCCCTGGCTCCTCCGGCTTCTCTCCCCGCCCCTCCCTCCTCGGCCGTGCCAGGGACTGAGGGACACCGGCTTCTCCTCTCTCTCTCTCTCTCTCTCTCTCTCTCTCTCACACACACACACACACACACACCACGGCCTGGCCAGGAGGAGGAGGAGGAGGAGAGAGAGAGATCCAGGCACACACATACACAAACACCACAAATATCATAAGGCGGTACTCACACAC
>JAHTLZ010000268.1:2231414-2270467 GCA_023846285.1 Phrynocephalus versicolor | reverse complement strand
CACAAGGATCACAAGGCGGCACACACTTCCACAAACACCACAAGGATCACAAGGCTGTACTCTTTTATGCACACACACACACACACATCAAGGATCACAGGGTGGCACAGAGAGAGAGACACACACACAGAGGCACCCTGAGGCTCACAAGGGAGCATACACATACACAAATGCCACAAGGGTCACAACATGGCGCACACTTCCACCAACACAACAAGAATCACAAGGTGGCACACAGTTCCACAAACACCACAAAGATCACAAGGCTGTACTCTTTTATGCACACACACACACACTCATCAAGAATCACAAGGTGGCACACACAGAGAAACACACAAAGAGAGACACTCCAAGGATCACAACAGGGCACGCACTTCCACAAAGGCCACAAGGGTCACAAGGAAGCACACTTTTACACATAGACACACCACAAGGATCACACAGCAGAGCACACTTACACACAGACAGACACACCCTAAGGATCAAAAGCTGGCGCGCACACATGCGTACACATAAATATCCCAAGTACCACAATGTGGCACACTCTTACACCCCTCCAAGGATTACAAGGCGACACAACCTATACACACGCGCAAGGTAGTACACAAGCAAACACCCAAAGGACCAAAAGGCAGCACACACATATGCACCCGCAAAGTGGCAGAAACATACAGAAAAACACACCCCAAAGATTGCAATGCAAGACAGCACACGGATAAACACCCCAAGTTACAACAGGCAGTACACGCATATACAAACACACCCCAAGGATCACAAACTACCCCACACATATAAACACACGGAAGCACCCAAGTGCCACAAGGTGGCACAAACATATCCTGAGACACACCCAAAGGAACACAAGGTGGTGCACAGAGATACACACAGATGCACCCCAAAGATTACAGTGTGGTACACACTGTAATCTCCATGGCTTCAGAGACTAGGACTCGGGGCAATGGTTTCAAACTACAGGAAAAGAGATTCCATTTGAACATTCGGAAGAACTTCATGACAGTTAGAGCTGTTCTGCAGTGGAATATGCTGCCACGGAGGGTGGTAGAGTCTCCTTCTTTAACAGTATTTAAGCAGAGGCTGGATGGCCATCTGTCGGAAATATTGTGAAGGGGTTCCTGCTTGGCAGGGGGTTGGACTCAATGGCCCATGAGGTCTCTTCCAACTCTATAATTCTATGATTCTATGATTCTATGACATATACACACAGACAAAGGCACCCCTCCATAGCTAACTGCAGAAGGGCTGCCCGGTTTACATAAAAGGTTGTGTAAGTAGGCTCAGATATTTTGTTGGCAGCACTAGGAGAGGATGGTGGTGTGACTGCCTTTATAATGCCAAAAATAACGAGATGCTGGTTTTATTGCTGGGCTGGTATTTGTTTGTTTTTGGTGTGTGTTTTTTCTCCCCCATTTGCAAAGGCCAGATGTCCACCTTCAGCCCAACCGAAGGTGGACATAGGAGTTTTGCTTGGATTTGGGGTTGGTTTATTTCTCTCTCTCTCCCCCCCCCCAATAAACTGCCTCTGGCCAACAGGGATGGATAACAATCCAGAGGTTGTAGGACTACCCCGACCATCAGCCCCTGACAGCAGAAGGGGCTTAAAGAAGGTGCAGTCTGCCAGTGTCTGGCGCAGACCTTAAGAAAAGTCACTTCTCTGAGGTCATAATAATTTCATTTCTCCAAACTCTTCCTCCCAAGTGCTCAAAATGGCTTGCGTGGCTCGTGCCACTGAACTCAAGGTGGTCAAGACGGGACTCCCCCCTATTTTCCCTCCGACACGATCCCCACAACAGCCCTCGAGGCAGGGCAGGCGGTAAGAGTGTGGCCAGCCCAATATGGTTCAGCAGCAACCCTCGTGCCCTGGTGGAAATTCATGAGAACATTTCATAAGAACATAAGAAGGGCCATGCTGGATCAGGTCAAAGGCCCATCTAGTCCAGTTTCCTATATCTCACAGTGGCCCCCACCAAATGTGTCCAGGAGCGTGCGAGACTAGATATCTGTATCGTGACACCACTCCCTTGCATCTGGCCCTTGAAGTATCCCAGTTTTCAGCCTGGAGATGACACATCTCCCTCATGGTTTGTCACCTGTGATGGACTTTTCCTCCAGGAATCTGTCCAATCCCCTTTTGAAGGCATCCAGGCCAGATGCCATCACCACCTCCTGTGGCAGGGAGTTCCACAGACTAACAAGGCGCTGGGTGAAAAAATATTTTCTTTTGTCTGTTCTTACTCTCCCAGCCCTCAATCTGAGTGTATGTCCCCTAGTTCTGGTATTTTGTGAGAGGGAGAAGAGCTTCCCTCGATCCACTTTCCTCATGCCCTGCATTATTTTGTACGTCTGAATCATATCCCCCCTCAGGCACCTTTTTTCCAGACTAAAGAGCCCCAAATGCTGTAGCTTTTGCTCATAAAGGAGGTCCCCCAGCCCGGTAATAATTTCAGTCACTCTCCTTTGCAAATTATTGTGGCTTCTCGAGCTCTACCGTAGTCCAACCCTTGTGCCGTCTTGGTTCTATGACTCGTGTCAGTGCTTGTGCCAAGTTCCCAAGTGGCGAATGACAGATTTCAAAGGAACAGTTTTTCAAGGGTATTTGCACAAGGCCAGTGCTTGCGACACCATGGTTCGACTGCAGGATGGCAGTCAAGACTCTACTCGTGTTATGAGTTTGATCCCACTCAGCCATCCAGCTTTCCAAGCCGCCTCCAGTAAATGGATTATCCAGTTCACCGGAGTGGGGAGACAATATTTAACCTGCAGAATTTTGCAAAGCCGCCCCAAGTGGGCTTTAAGCACTATGGGGCAGTATATTAGCGGCACACTTTGCTGGCTTGCTTTGTTCTTTTTTGATACTTAGAAGGACAAAACATCTGAATACAGTGGACCCTCATATAACAAACTGTTTGTATAACATAAAATCTGTTCAGCATAAAAATTTCCAGAGATTGGGGAAATTTGCTTAACAGAATCGCCTATGGGGTGAATCCGTACAACATAAAAATGGTTGCAATTAGGGATTACTCTGTTTTCAATGCATTCCTATGGGAAATTTGTATAAAGGAAAATTTGCTTGACATAATTTTATTTGGAACAAGTTAATTCCGTTACACAAGGTGCCACTGTACTACCCGTGTTTCCCCGAAAATAAGACACTGTCTTATATTTATTTTTTCTCAAGACACACTAGGGCTCTCCTGTCAGCAATCCATTCACAGATTATGTTTTCCAGCTCAGGAAATAAAGATTGAAACTGAATCACATTTGCGCTTCTTAGCATTTCCTCTGTCCACATGTAGACTGAGGTTATTGTATTCTGCCCACCATTTTTGGACCATTCGGATATGGTTTCCACATCTTGTTGTGTGTATTGGGGTACAGCTGCAGTGTTTTCATTCTGGTTTTGGTCATTGCTGCGGAACAATTCTGGTGTCATCTGCACTTCTAAACTGTTGCTTACCTGTTTTAGAGAGGGTAAATGATAGCCATGTTTAAGTATTTGAAAGGATGTCATATCGAAGAGGGGACAGGTTTGTTTTCCGCGGCTTCAGAGACTAGGACGCAGGGCAGTAATTTCAAACTACAGGAAAAGAGATTCCATTTGAATATTCGGAAGAACTTCATGACAGTTAGAGCTGTCCGGCAGTGGAAGATGCAGCCACAAAGGAGGGTGGTGGAGTCTCCTTCTTTGGAGGTTTCTGAGCAGAAGTTTGATGGCCATCTGTCGGGCGTCCTGTGATGGGGGTTCCTGCATGGCCCGCGAGGTCTCTTCGAACACTATGATTCTGCGATTCTCCACTAATTTTCACTCCTTCATCTGAGCATTCTGTACAATATGTTCTGCATACATATCGAACAGATAAGCCCTCACCCACAACAAAAATAACCTCCAAAGTTAGTTACATGGGAGTAAACTTTTTCCTTTGCCACCTTTCAGTCTTACTATAACATAGTTATACCTTTATTATCAGAGAAAGGAATAGATCACAAAAAATACTATAATTATTCCCACTAGCTACTTTTATACTTTGATCTGGAGGGCATTACATTCCCTGTTCCTAGAACCAGCCTGATATCTATTTCATCTTCTAATGAAATGTTTCCAGGATGCTACCAGTTGTTTTGCTATTTTTTTCCTTGACCAAAAGTCAAGGACAAGCTTTCATAGCAGGCTAAAAACAGCTTCTATTTTTTTATACACCAGGTAAATAATCTTAGAGTCAGCCTGGCTATCTCTTATCACTTATAATGCCACATAATTGACAACTCCCTGCTTTAAAAAAATGATTTGTTGTCTAATTTTCCACGGCGTGCATCACCGTCTTCCTTGGAATGATAGAAACGAAGCAGCCCTGTCTTATCACGGGACGCAGATAGTTTGAATGCGACCAAGTAATTTGATGGCTAACTGAGGCACTGTAATTCTTGTGTGGCATGCAGATTATGGTGCTTATCGTGACTGTTAATGGGTGTAGGCAGCCTTATCGTCATGAAGTTTGCTTTAACGAGAAAACAAAGGGCTGTAGTCACTGCACGGCACCTAAATTTTTCCAGTTACAGCAGGGATGAGAAGATAAAAGTTGGGATGGGGAAACCGGATTCTCTCACTCCCAGCCCTCAATAGCTGGATGACCTTACGAGGCGTGTGATCACATGACCCAGTGGTGGCCAAACTTCTGCCCTCCAGATGTTTAGGACCACAACTCCCACAGTCATAAGAGCATATGAATATAAGAAGAGCCCTGCTGGATCAGGCCAAAGGCCCATCTAGTCCAGCTTTCTGTATCTTACAGTGGCCCCACCAGATGCCTCTGGGAGTGCACGAGACTAGGTATCTGTCTCCTGCTACTACTACCCAGCATCTAGCCCTTGACGTACCCTGGTTTTACGCCTGTGATGGACTTCTCCTCCAGGAATCTGTCCAATCCTCTTTTGAAGGCATCCAGGCTAGATGCCATCACCACCTCTGGTGGCAGGGAGTTCTACAGACTAACAACATGCTGGGTATAAAAAAATATTTTATTTTGTCTGTTCTCACTCTCCCAACCCACAGTTTGAGTTGATGTCCCCTAGTTTTGGTATTTGGTCCTTTTACATTGGCAATACAGACTTGGAATTCTGGGAGTTATGGTCCAAAACATCTGGAGGGCCGAAGTTTGGCCACCCGCTGACATAACTTGAGATCAGTGCTGGAGACAGATGCTCCCGTGTGCACTCCAGCTAGGAACCTGAAGAGGCAGGTGAAAGGAAGGGCTTTCAAAGAGCTTTTAAAACACTGCACAAATCACAATCTGAGCCTTTTGACAGGCCAGATTTTTATTTATTTATTTTGAATATTTTTAACCCACCTTTCTCCTTGGGAAAGGACCCAAGGGGGCTTACAATGATGAGGGACACTATATAGCCCCAGAACATTCAAAACATATTCAAGTTAAGAGCAGGGAATTAGAAGAGGCATCTTAGAACATTAAAAGGTAACATTAAAGCTACCAAGAACACACAAAAAGAAAAGAAAAAAATCTATTATAAGGGATGGAAACTAGCATGGAAAACACTGGTGGAAAACACAATCATGCATGGTCATCCATCTAAAAGTCACATAATCGGTAGTCCCTCATTCAGGGAAAGCTTGCTTGAAGAGAATCATAGAATCATAGAGTTGGAAGAGACCACAAGGGACATCTAGTCCAACCCCCTGCCATGCAGGAAACTCCAACACAGGACTCCCGACAAATGTCCGTCCAGCCTCTGCTTAAAAACCTCCAAAGAAGGAGACTCCACCACCACCCTTTGTGGCAGCAGAATCCACTGCCGGACAGCTCTAACTGTCATGAATGAAGTTCTTCCTAATGTTTAAATGGAATCTCTTTTCCTGTAGTTTGAAACCATTGCCCCGCGTCCTAGTCTCTGAAGCCATGGAAAACAAACCAGTCCCTTCTTCAATGTGACATTCTTTCAAATGTTTAAACATAGCTATCATATCTCCTCTCAGTCTTCTTTTTGTAAGGCGAAACATTCCCAGCTCCCTAAGCCGTTCCTCGTAAGGAGGGTCTTTGCCTGCTATCCAGAAAGACAGCAGAGATGGGAGCCTGTAGGCCAGTTGTTCTCAACCTTTGGGTCCTCAGATGTTCCTGGACTGCAACTCCCAGAAGTCCTAATCACTAGCTGAGCTGGTCAGGATTTCTGGGAGATGCAGTCCAGGAACATCTGGGTACCCACAGGTTGAGAGCCACTGCTGTAGGCCATATCACAGGCATATTGGCCAGACTCACTTCCTCAGTAATTGAAAGATCTGAGAGGGAGATCTCCTTTTCCTGTAAGTTTAGAAAGCCGCTACCTGTCAGAGTAACTAGCTAGCGCCAGGCAAGATGGAGGAATAGCATGGCTCAGTATATAGGGCAGCTTTGTACCAATGCTTATGGGGACTCTCATGGTTGAGTACAGTACTTAAACTGCAGCAAGTGCAGGGAAGACTCTGCTCATGACCTGAGTTCAGCCCCAGTGGGATCAGGTATCTGGCTCAAGGTTGGCTAATTCCATTCTTCTCAGGTCAATAAACAGAGTTCACAGCTTGCAGGTGGGGTGTGTGTGAAGAGGCAATGCCTAGACCAGTGATGGCGAACCTTTTAGAGACCAAGTGTCCAAACTGCGATTCAAAACTCACTAAATATTCACAAAGTGCCAATACAGCCATTTAACATGAATACAGGTGGCTGTGAAGGGGTGATGTTGGGTGCCCTCAGAAAGGGCTCTGAGTACCACCTTTGGCACCCGTGCCATAGGTTTGCCAACACTGGCCTAGCCTATACAGTATGATTAAATTCTAAAACATTCAGAGAGAGTTTTAAGTACTATAAGGAGGTATCAAAAAAGCATACTTTGCTTTCGAACCCTCCTGCATTGGAGCTCTCCTATGCCTTCCAATCAGTTTAATCCTCATTATTAATTCTTCACGACTGCTCACATGTCATGGGATCTGTTATTCCTCAAGCCATGCTGGAAATGGACAAGTACGCTACAGCCTGATCAACACTGTGACGGTACGGAATGTTCATGAACGTTCCAGCTTCTCACGAAACAACTTGTCAGAAAGTCCACGGCTTGACTTCTCCGCAGAAGATGAACTTTGCTGTGTAATAGATCCGTTTGACAGCATTCTTCTAATTAACTTGGGGGAGGGGAATGTTGACGGAGACTTTCGCAGCTTACAGAACTGACATATCTTACCGAGCACGTTGGTTTTCCTTCAGCAATGTTCAAGCTACTTGAACAGCTGATTTTATCAGCCAGTAACATTGTTTAGGAAGGCACTGTTTCTAAATCTTGCACAGGCAAGATTCAAAGTTAAGAAGCACTGAACTGGAAAAGATCTTGGAGCACTCCCAGTTCTACGGGAGTGCAGTATATGAAAAAAGGCCCCCTGAGGTAAGAGGGGAAGGCCTGTTTCAGGCCTCCTGTATCTACTCCAGGAATGGCTTCCCTGTGAACCGGAAGTCACTTCCAGCTGATAGAAAATCATTTCTGAGGCTACCGTGGGCCTTTCTAGGTGTGTCAGAGGCCACAGAAATGATTTTCAGTGATCCAGAAGTCACTCCCGGTTTATCAGAAGTCACTTCCGGTTCGCAGGGAGGCCCTCGCAGGCCCATTTGGGCCAGTGCCAGGCTGGCAGTAAGTTCAAGGACCCCCAGCTAGCCCCCCCCCCAGGCCCGACCTGACCTGCATCCACATATTGTGGCTTTTCAATTATCGCGGGTCAGGTTGGCTCTCTAACCCCCGTGATAGGCGGGGTCGTCACTGTAGATAGATAGATAGATAGATAGATAGATAGATAGATAGATAGATAGATAGATAGATAGATAGATAGATAGATAGATAGATAGATAGATAGATAGAATTTCCTCCCTTTGTTTCTAGACCACTGAGCTGAAGACGACTCTTTACTGAGTATAGTATTGAGTATAGTATTGGTTTTAAGGGGCTGACTATTATAGTTTACTTCATCTGTTGTTCAATGTCCTTTAACTTGGTTTTGATTACATTTCTTAGCTGTATCAAAATATAATAAATTAAACATTCTAAATTGCCACGATTGCCCATAATTTTCTCCATGATTCACAGACCTTTTTCTTCACAGCCTGTTTAGGCCTTAGCTGCCAGGCTGATTGTCATAATGGATGTTATAAACCTTTTAAAATTCAGCACCAAGAACTGGGCAGTCTAGTTTTCCAGACAGAGTCTGACTGACTATGAGTGGTTAATCTTTAGCCCATCAGCTCCCCTCTGCTCTAACCACTATATCCCATGGCACATCATTCAGCCAATCACAGACTCCAGAAAGTCTGGAAGGTCACAGACACCCCAAACCGGATGTAAGTGACTCTGGAATTTCAAACAGTCGATAGTTCTTCTAATATCCTTGGGTGTAATTCATCTGGTCCAGGAGACTTAAATTCATTTAATGTTTCCAGGTGTTCCCATACTACCTCTCTACCTAGTCTATGTTGCAATTCCTGTCCTACCTTATCTACTTTTTGTGCCAAGGAAACTTTTCCTTTTTCGGAGAAAAACGAGGCAACGAAGGCGTTGAGTAGTTCTGCCATTTCCTTGTCTCCTGGCTGCAGGTATCTGGAGTTCAATTCCCCATTGGGCTTCATGTGAGTACTGTATAGCCAACCACTGTGGCCTTGGGCAAGCGGCACAGTCCCAGAGCAGCCCAGAATTTCTGCAAAGATTCGCAGTCATCTACGGGAGGTTATCCGGAAGTTGAGTCATGGCAACTGGATTCAATCTAAATGTTTCAACCTAACAAAAAAAGTAGAGTTCTCATGACTCAGCTTCTAGATACCCATGTGGTAAACTACAGTGGTACCTCAATTTACGAATTTAATCCATTCCGAATGCATGCTCTTAAGTCAAACTACTCTTAAGTCGGGGTACCTATCTAAAAATTTGGAAAAAAAAGTTAAAAAATAAAATAATGTAAGTTGCGCAGACCATATCTAACATTTGTAAGACGGCTGTTAAAACGCCAACAGTTTTCTGCTCTTAAGTTGAATTGCTCTTAAGTCAGGGCACCACTGTATTCCTGAGCACTGCAAGTTGCTATAAATCACAACTGATTTGATGGCATTACTATTATTATTACTATTACAGTGGTACCTTGAATAAGGGATTAATTCGTTCAAAAGGAAATTATTCCACCTGTGATGGACTTCTCCTCCAGGAATCTGTCCAATCCCCCTTGGAAGGCTTCCAGGCCAGATGCCATCACCACCTCCTGGGTTAAGCCAATTTTCCTATATACAAATTTCCCATAGGAATGCAGTGAAAACAGAGTAATCCGTAATCGCGACTCTTTTTATGTTGTACGGATTCGCCCCATAGGTGGCCCGGCAGGAGAGAGGGAGGGTGGAAGGGAGCGAGCAAGCGACACACTCACTCACATTGCTCCTGCCTTGGAAAGACAGAGGAAGGGAGGTTGGAAGGAAGGATGCTTCCCCCTTCCATCATCCACCTCCACCTCCTCCTCTTCCTCTTCAGTTGACAGTCCTTGCCAGAAGACAAGGAGGGTATCCGTCCGGGACTGCGACCCCCCTCTTCCTCCTTTAAATTTTTTGGCCATGCCTTGGGCTCCAGCTTTCGCTCTGTGGCTGATTGAGGCAGAGAAGACAAGATCTGGGAGGGAGTTTTTCAGGGGGCAGTTGGCTGTTGTTCTTTTGCTGGTGCTTCTGGCAGGGTTTGGGGGTCCAGCAATTACTTGTGGAGGAGAAAGAACATAAGAAGAGTCCTGCTGGATCAGGCCAAAGGCCCATCTAGTTCAGCTTCCTGTATCTCACAGTGGCCCCACCAGATGCGTTTGGGAGCGCATGAGACTAGATATCTGTCTCCTGATACCACTCCCCTGCATTTGGCCTTTGAAGTACCCCGGTTTTAAGCCTGGAGATTACACATCTCCATCATGGTTTGTTGTAACCTGTGATGGGGGGGTCACCGGTGCACAAACCATGTTCCGGCTCCTTTTCCGCGTGGCCCGTGGTGGGCACCTCTTCCGAGGAGGCCAAGCGGAGCAGGTGAGAGTCGAGAGATGGGTCCAGAGAGGCCGAGCCAGTGGCGAGCTGTGGGGTAGACGGACCTTCACCCAGGCTCTGACAGGGAGCACCAGAAAACCAGTCCAGAAGAGCGCCAAGAGCCAGCGTGGAATGGGAGCTGCCGCTCTGCTGCCACCACAGTCGCTGCTTCTGCTCCTGCTGCTAATGTTAACGGTTCAAAGAATGTCAGGCTGAATGATCGGCCACCACACATTTTCACCTCACCAAATCTGGCCCTCTTTGCAAAAAAAAAGTTTGCACACCCCTGAGCCAAGGGGAAGGACCGGATTATATGGAAGTAGGCGGTTTCTAGATATCCTGGTCTCGAGCTGTACAGGGCTTTAAAGGTCATCACCACACCTTGAATTGGGCCTGGAAAAGGACAAGCAGCCAATGCAGTCGCCGGAGAAGCGGCCCAACAGGGTCAAACCGCCTAGCTCCATTAACTACACGGGCCGCCGCATTCTGTACCAGTTGTAGTTTCCGCCGCATTCTGTACCAGTTGTAGTCTTCAAGGGCAGCCCCACATAGAATGCATTGCAATAGTCTAACCTTGATGTCACCGTGGCATGGATCACCGCGGCCAGGTCTACATGATCCAGGTTACGACCACAGCTGGTGCAGCAGCCGAAGCTGGACAACCCCACCCCCCCAGCTGCAGCCGCTACCTGGGAGTCCAGGAGCAGCTCTGAATCCAGGCAGACCCCCAACAAATTTCTTCTACAGATTTCATGAGAAGCACAGGCTGAACTGCACTGTTCACGAAGTTTTCTTCATTGTTGCTTTCTTCTGGAAGACTAATAGAATATGGCTTCAACTTTCTTTCCTCACCTGGATGGGTGGAACAATTCCCAGAATTTTCCGGAAATGCTGGACAACTTTCAAAAAGCTAAAGCAGTCTCGCTATAGCTGTGAGTGGATTGATACAGTAGGACCCCAGTATCCGCTGGGGATTGGTTCCAAGCCTTACCATGGATAATGAAAAATGTGGATAAGAGAGAACGCCAAAATGTCCCCAAAACTGCTGTTTTGTGATAGTAACTTGCTTTACAACTGTGGTTTTGCAACAGTAGCTTGCTTTACAGCTGCTGTTTGCGACGGTTGCTTGCCGGCTGCTGTTTTATGACTGTAGCTTGCTTTACAGCTGGTCTTTGTGACGGCAGCTTGCTTTGCGGCTGCTGAATTATTTTTTCCTCTGCCAATCGTGGACAACTGAATCAGTGTATACAGGGGTCCTACTGTACTTGAAAGACCCTGGTTTGAATCCCCCTCACTGGTTCACCAAATGTGATAGGCACATGCTTTCAGATTGAAGACCTTCCCTGGTTTGTTGTGAGAATTAAAGTGAAGAGAAAAAGGCAACAGTATGGAAACATTTATTAGTCCTTGCGTGCAGGGACTAAAATATTTGAATTATGAACAATGCTCAGTATGACACCAGCAGCCTATTTTAAAAAAATAACTCTTAAAGCCCAATACATGCTTATTCAACTGGGCCTTATGCAGTACTGCAGCCAAAACGGCTCACGGTTTGGGTTCAGTCCCAGGTAGCCAGCTCAAGGTTCACTCTGCATTTCATCCTACCGAGTTTGGCAACTGGCTAGCACAATTAAATTGTAAATTGCCAGAGAGTGCTCTAAGAACTGCAGGGCAGTAGGTAAGCAGCATACTTTCCTTTTAAAAAAATCCAGTAAAAGTTCTTTGCACATTACTTTGCTTCAACTTCAGAACTCAAAACAAGAAATACACCTGCTGCATCCTGTCAGTCCTATCCCGCTGCTGACCAATGTCCCTATTTGCAAACCACTAATACTTCAAAGCACACTTTTACTATGTTCATGACATAGAATTGGCAGCAGTTGATGATAAAAGCGAATAGTCTAGGCGGGAATATCGAACTACTGTATCCGGACTCAGCAAAATGCAGCACCTTGGAGATAAAACCAGGCACTGCAAGTCCTTCAGAGGCACAAATTTGGCCACTTGGGTTATACTGCTAGCAGGCTGCCGGTCATACAATACAATCCCTGCCCTGACAGATTCTAGACAAAACAGTTTGGAATGAATATTCAATGGCCATGCTGCCTGAGGATTCTGAGAACTGTAGCTCCCAAGAATAAAAGAACCTCTTGTGTCAAACGTCCAAAGTATGACTGCCCACTGATTAACACGTGCAGTGTTGGGGTTTTTTTTTGGAAAGTGCATAGTAGAGTATAATCTTGGTTTAAGAGTAACTTGGTTTAAGAGCGTTTTGCAAGACACAAAAACATTTCTTCTAAATTTTGCCTTGATCAACAAGCAATGTCTTGCAATACAAGTAACTGGAGTAGGTCACATGATCACAAGTGAGCACATGGTGGCTCTCCCCCCCCCCCCCCGTTGTGGGAGATTTCCTGAAACATTCCATCACAGGCAGCCTCCAAAGCAGAGGGAGCAGAGAAGGGAAGTCTCCCTTGTACCAGCCAGGAACATTTTCAAAGGGAAGTGCAGATTAAGGGTTTTGTTTTTTTGTTCTTTATATGTTTATTTAATTTGTTTTCAACATCCTTTCTTATTTTTCAGATCATTTCTAGTCATGGGGCAGCTGGTCATGTGTGTATAGGGTTATGAATTGCACTTCATTATTGTCACATTAAAAACACAGAGTAAAATCCAGTTACTAGTCCCAAGCAGAGTAGATTCTGCAGCCAGGTAACTAAACCATGGTGTGAACATGGCGTTCTAGCCAACTTCTTTCGAGCGTTTTGATATTTTGTGTGTACAGTATGTGTTCTATGAGGCCCCAGAACTAATAATCTGAGTTTCCATTATTTTTAATGGGGAAATTTGCTTTGCTATAAGAGTGTGATTTGGTTTACAAGCATGTTTCTGGAACTAAATATGCTCACAAACCAAAGTATTACTGTAGATTGTTTTAAAATTGCAAAAATTCAGGGTAAACTTGTTTTCATAGAGAATGATCCTGGAAACAGGAAATAGTAATCGTCTCCTGTGACAGCCAGTTCCAACACCCTTTTGGGTGTCCCTGCTCAAAAACAGAACCACAGTGCCGTGTTATTCCCTTTATGCCTGGAACTCTAAAAGGCATGCCTATTCAAAGCACCGATTCAGAGAACGAAGCCCTAGTGAAGGTCCTCAGCACTGCAGTCACTGTTCTTACAGTACGAAGGAAGATGTTACCATAGAGACTAAACAGAAAAATCATTTTGCTGCAGTGCCAGGAGAAAAAAATCAGATGCCTCGAAAGAACAGTTGTGCGGATTTGTTCCTGGTAGCAGACCAACTCTTGATCAGACCTGAACGATGCAGCTTCTATCTAGATTAGTATCTTTTTTTCAATGAACGCATTCAAGCGACTGGTTTGTTTTCCATGGCTTCAGAGACTAGGATGTGGGGCAATGGTCTCATACTGCAAGAAACGAGATTCCATTTGAACATTATAGGAAGTATTTCTCATGTTGGGATATTTCCACATCTTCTTGTGTGTACTGGGGTCCAGCTGCAGTGTTTTCACTCTGGTTTTTGTCATTGTGGAAAAAAATTCTGGCGTCATCTGCATTTCTAAACTGTTGATTAACTTGTTGAAAAGGGAAATGACAGCCATGTTTAAACATTTAAAAGATGTCATATCGAAGAGGGAACAGGTTTGTTTTCCATGGCTTCAGAGACTAGGATTCGGGGCAATGGTTTCAAACTACAGGAAAAGAGATTCAATTTAAACATTAGAAAGAACTTCCTGACAGTTAGAGCTGTTCGGCAGTGGAAGATGCTGCCACAAAGGAGGGTGGTGGAGTCTCCTTCTTTGGAGGTTTTTAAGCAGAGGCTGGATGGCCACCTGTCGGAAATATTGTGATGGGGGTTCCTGCTTGGCAGGGGGTTGGACTAGATGGCCCTTAAGGTCTCTTCCAACTCAATGATTCTATGCAATCAAGACTGCAGGTTGTTTTTGTGGGCGCGGAGTCAAATTTAATCCAGTTATTGAACTTCCAGACTAGTTCTGGAAAAGGCCTACAAGCACGACGCATGACACACACCGTTCAACACAGCAGGTTTCTTTGTTTACTAGCACAAATTCTCGGCTCAAGCATGTTCGTATAACCTTCTGCCCATCTCCCTCCCTCTGATGGCGACAATCAACACTCAGTGATATGAATAATACCAGCAGTTCTTTTTTGTGTTCTTCCAGGACACTTGCAGGTTATATTACCATTATTATTTTTTTAAAATCCTGTTAAGAATGCATAACCTAACCTTTAAAAGGGGGACTTCCATTGATCAATTAGGAGGTACCAATGGCCAGAAATAGAGGAAAGCAGCAAAAACAGATGTCCAAGCAACGGTGATCAGTCGAAATGACAAGACAATCCATGTATGACAGGGCATGACCTGCCAGCTTTAGAAGCCGGGAGACCAGGATTCCAGGCACATCTGTTTGTTTGTTTATTCATTTATTTATTTACTTAACATACATTCAAAAGGCCCCCAAGGTGGCTCCAGCAGTCCACGAGGGTTTGACAGGTGGGAAGAAGGGAGTGTCCTCCCTAGCAAGCCAAGTCAAAATCATCCCGTTCCTGGTTGTAGTTCAGCACGTGCTGACGTATACGAGAGGAGTCGGTCCAGGTGATGAAGTCCTCCGTAGCCCGGGTGACCAAAAAAGCGGGGTCGGTCACGACCTCCGGCCCCACCCGCACATGCCCCTGCTCCACAAAAGTCACAGCGGTCTTCAGATTCTGGGCCATGCGCAGCTTCAGCAGCAGGCAAGGCAGGCGGCGGCGGCAGAAGGACGAAGCCGAGACCCGGTCGCAGATCTCCAGGGTGCTCTTGGAGCCGATCAGCCCCATGGCGTAAAGCTTCTCCAGCAGCGCGGCAGTACTCCGAGCCCGGAAAGCGGCCGACTCCGGAGCATCCCCTAGGTCTCGGATGCGACGGGCTAGCTCCCGAACGGCCCGGCTCAGCTGGTTGTAGCGCGTGTAATCTTCCCGGCGCTGCAATCGGAAGCGGCGGATGATGCGCAGCTCTGCAAGGTTGCCTGTTGAAGCCTCCCAGTTGATCAGATCTAACTTCTTGAGGAGCTTCTGCTCGTGGAACTTAAGTTTCCGCACCATCTTTTTCTTCTTCTGGAAAGAAATCATCAAAGAGAGAAAGCATTTTTATGACGCATTTAATCACCACCACTCCCTTTGGAGTGGAGAGACGCCTGTCCCTCACAATTATGCCTTTAAGACACTTGCTCAACCCTACAATAGAATCATAGAACCATTGAGTTGGAAGAGACCTCAAGGGCCATCCAGTCCAACCCCCTGCCATGCAGGAACCCCCATCACAATATTTTCGACAGATGGCCATCCATCTGCTTAAAATCCTCCAAAGAAGGAGACTCCACCACCCTCTTTTGGGGCAGCATATTCCACTGCCAAAAAGCTCTAACTGTCATGAAGTTCTTCCAAATGTTCAAATGGAATCTCTTTTCCTGTAGTTTGAAATCAGTGCCCTGAGTCCTAGTCTCTGAAGCCATGGAAAACAAACCTGTTCCCTCCCTATCTATGTATATAGGTTTTCACAGGACAAGCAAGCATAAAGGTTTGGTTTCTGACTGTGGTATGTTTGTACTCCTTTTAATATATATTTTAGCGAGACCCATGATTATGTTAAATTTTGCAGACAGCAAGTGTGGTTTGGGAAGTTTGCAATCCGTGATTTTAAACCGCAGTTTAAAAACTAGTTGCTAGTTTTCCTGGCCTGTCACGTAGAAGACAGGTCTGTAATTTGAACACACCACCATCACCTAACACAGGTAAAGCAAATAATGTTTTTCAGCAGCAAGCTCATCTCAAAAGAAATATTAAGAAATAAGACAGCTCCTATCCACAGGCTCATAATTTTAAAAAATTAAGATGGTGTTTGACGCCAGCGAAATTGAATAAAATAAATGCTAATTTTTCTAAGTTTTGTTGGAAATGTGACAATGAGATTGGTACTTTTTTCCATTTGTGGTGGGAATGTAAAACAATACAAAAATTTTGGACATGTATTTTAAAGAATTAAGTGACATATTAGAAAGGAATATAGAGCCCAATTCAGAAATGGCTTTGTTATCAATATTTGTTTATAATAATTATGACATCAAAACTAAAGAGTTGATTACAAATTTAATGACTGTGGCTAGATTAATAATTGCTGTTTAGAAAATCTAAACATGAATAATGCTTAGATGAATGGTACAATAAAATATGGAATATTGTGTTAAATGATAGAATCATAGAAGAGACCTCAAGGGCCATTCAGTCCAACCCACTGCCATGCAGGAACCCCCATCACAGGACTCCCGACAGATGGCCATCCAGCCTCTGCTTAAAAACCTCCAAGGAAGGAGACTCCACCACCCTCCATTGTGGCAGCATATTCCACTGCCGTACTTTAAATATGGGGTAGATTTATTGAATATGTGCTTGTAAGAGATAAGGGTAAGGCTTCCACACAACAATCAATTTTGTTCTGGAGGGGAGGAAAATGAATGTAAATAAGAGTGTTCCTGTTGGTGAAGGGTGCACTGTTGATGTTTTGCCTTTTATGTAATTTGCCTTTTTTGTATTTTGTATAAAATAAAATTAAAAATACACTCAATTTATGGGGAGGACTCACAACACGGACCCATGTTGTGAATGCAGAATGTAGCAGGTTTAATGCCTCCCACTTCCATATTGAAGGATCAGGTAACAAGTGATGGGAAGTATACTTCCACATAGCTTGCCACCACTAATTTGGGAAGTCTGGCTAGGGAGCAGAAGGCAGCAAAGGTCTAAGGATGAGCCAGGAGTTAGACTGGGTACTAAGTATTGATTTAGAGATTGCAGTCCTAAGGAACGGGTTAGCAGTGCAGTGGCTCGCTCTACTCTATCAAAAAAAAAATTGGTTCCATGGAGACAAGTAGAAAACTGTCCTCCTGTGATGTCAGAAATAGAAATGGGCATGAAGCAGTACAAAGAGATTTGTGCTGAATTGACTACTGTATGTAGCATGCCATGTTTCATCTCCCTCTCCCCTGGGAGGGCCACTCACTTTCGTCAGAGACCCATAGTGTCTAGTTCAAGGGAAGTGATAGCACCACTCTATTCTGCTCTGGTCAGACCCCACCTGGAGTACTGTGTCCAGTTCTGGGCGCCTCAGTTTAAAAAGGATGTTGACAACCTCGAGCGGGTCCAGAGGAGGGCGACCAGGATGGCTGAAGGTCTGGAAGAAATGTCTTATGAGGAACGGCTTAGGGAACTGAGAATGTTTAGCCTTTCAAAAAGAAGGCTGAGGGGGGATATGATAGCGATGTTTAAAGATTTGAAAGGATGTCATATTGAACAGGGAACAGGTTTGTTTTCCATGGCTTCAGAGACTAGGACTCGGGGCAATGGTCTCAAACTACAGGAAAAGAGATTCCATTTGAACATTAGGAAAAACTTCCTGATGGTTAGAGCTGTTCGGCAGTGGAATAATATGCTGCCACAAAGGAGGGCGGTGGGGTCTCCTTCTTTGGAGGTTTTTAAGCAGAGGCTGGATGGTCATCTGTCAGAAATACTGTGATGGTGGGGGGGGGGTGTTCCCGCATGGCAGGGGGTTGGACTGGATGGCCCTTGAGGTCTCTTCCAACTCTATGATTCTATGTCTCTCGGGTCCTCCTTCGCCAGCAGAACACCAGTTGGGGAACAAGGACTGGCCCACTACCTG
This sequence comes from Phrynocephalus versicolor, assembly GCA_023846285.1. Taxonomy (NCBI): domain Eukaryota; kingdom Metazoa; phylum Chordata; class Lepidosauria; order Squamata; family Agamidae; genus Phrynocephalus; species Phrynocephalus versicolor. The sequence goes on along the minus strand of JAHTLZ010000268.1, from coordinate 2,252,645 downwards.
AGGAGGCAGGGAAGAACAGCCCAAGCTCCTGATGTGCAATTGGTGAGGGACGTTCCTGGTGGTGCACTGATTAAGGTGAGTGGCCCTCTTAGGCGAGTGGGTAGGACATGCGCAGTATCTGTGGTGCCACAGAGTGGATTCAGCAAAAAGCACTTCATGCTCATCTGGAGTCAACTGAATTATGCTGTTTTCTTTGGTCTGTGAAAGTTCTCAGTCATCCAGGTTAGGTTATCTGGAAGATGATTCACAGCCCAGTTCTTTCAATCCTTCTCCATTAAAATTTATTTTTGTAATCGATTTTTTTTTTTGCGATTTAAATCTAAAAAATGACTTTCTAAGCTTACTAACATTTTGAGTTTTAAAAGACTGTTGATTCCCCCTCACCACTCTGGCTGCAGACCACGAAACCTTATATCCCCCCCCCCCCAACATACTAACATTATTTTTGCCTCTTGCCGGATTTTTGCATGTTATTGTGTGTTTGTTTTATTTGCCTGTTGCTTATTATTTCTTTGGTATCTAACTGTAGAATATTTATTTGCATCCATGTAAACCGCCCAGAGTCCCTCCCGGGAAATCGGTGCGGTGTAAAAATGGAATAAAATAAATAAATAAATAAATAAATAAAATAATATAACAGCAACAACAACAAAAAAGGCTTACAGTAAGTCCTCGGCAGTTCAGGTTAGGCTCTGATCCTGTATATATGTACCTCTACTCGCAAGTAAGCCCTCTTAAGAACAATAGGTGGTAACGCTCTGAGACACGTGTAGGATTGCAACGTCGGAACCCGACGAGGCCGTTCAAGGGGGGTCCAAGGAGGGAACGACCCGGAATATTTCCCCCTCCCCTCCTTCCGAGTCCACCTACCGGGAACGGCGGCTGTTCCAACCGGCGAAAGAAGCAAGCGGCCCGGAGCTAAGCTGGCCCGGAACTTCCCCGCGTGAATCACGACCCGCACGGAACAGCCCGAGAGCAACTTCCGGTTCCCCTCGTTTTGGGATTCCGCCCCTACTTCCTGTTTCTCTGCATATAGATGTAGAAGAATATAGAGGGGTACGGAGCGGCGATATCCCGAGCTCATTTTATAGACATGTCCAAACTTCAGCTCTCCTGATGTTTTGGACCACAGCTCCCAGAATTCCAGCCTGTATCGCCAGTGACAAAGGACCGTGGGAGTTGTGGTCCAAAACATCTGGAGGGCCGAAGTCTGGACATGCCTTGTCTAAAATGTTTTGGACCACAACCCCCACAGTCTTTTGTCTTTGGCGACACACTTTTGGAATTCTGGGAGTTCTGGTCCAAAACATCACGAGGGCCGAAGTTTGGACATGCCTCACGACCAAGAGAAGGGCCATGTTGAATCCGCGACAGAGGGCTCTCCAGCCCGCCGAGCGGATTGTATCTCTATGGTTAAAGTTCCGAGAAAAAGCCGTGGGGAAATCAAACACTCTCAATGCCGGCACTCCATTGCTTTGCGGATCCAATGAGCGGCCGCGGGAGGCGGGGTTAAGAGGCAACGGCGCCGCGTGAGAGGCGCAGAACACGGAAGGGGAAGTGGCTGCTCAGCCCCCATTGGCGCTCTTCCCCGTTCCTTGCGCCCGCTGGCCAATTAGCGGCAGCCGCCGCTAATTGACCAGCGGGCGTCAGGGAGAGGGAAGACGGCCAATGGGAGGCCCAGCAGCCCCTTCCCGCCGGCCAATCAGCTACGCTCCTTGAAATTTGAATCCAAACCCGGGTAAAGGCCGTTCGCTTCCCAGTCCGGCCCGCAATCCAGGCGACGGAGGAACGGAAAGGAACGGAAGGTACAACTTGGGGATGGTTTAACGATGGGGAGAAGTTTCTTTTCCTTTCTGCGGGGTAGGGGTGGCGTAGCTTTTTCCCCCAATTACGTTTCCCAGATCTATCAGTGGGTCTGCATCCATCCCTTGCTTTTTATCATAGAAATATTATTAATTACTAAATATTAAACCCTAATAGGGTTTTTCAAGGGGAGTGAGACGTTTAAAGGGTGGCTTTTCCTCCCCCAGTGGTGTTTTTTGTTTGTTTTTTGTTTTGGCTGAGCGGGGATTCGAACCCTCTGCCCCAAGTCCCAATCTGTATGCACTAAACCATATTGGGCGTCTGAATGTTGTTATTAATTGCCATCAGGTGCTCCCCACGAATGATCTAAAAAATGTCCCGCCTTTAGCTGCCCTGGTCAGCTCTTGGAAAATCAACCCAGTGGCTTCCTTTTAATGTGTCAGTCCGTCTGCTCTTTGGCCTTCCTCTTTTCCTGCTGGCTCCCACCTTTTCCCAGCACGATTCTCTTTTCCGGAGTATCCTGCCTTCTCAGGATACGCCCAAAGGCAGGACAGCCTCAGTTTTCAACATTTTGGCCTCCCAAATGTTTTTTGAGTGGAAGCCCCAGAATTCTGGCTGCTGCAATTCCAGCAGACCTTTTGGGACTGTGATTAAAAAAAAAAAAAACTACTCCTAGAGGTCAGACAACGCTATGAGAAATCTTCATATTTAACCGGGGAAACAGCTTTCTAACCATTGCCTGGTGGCAAACCTTCAGCACTCCAGATGTTTTGGACCACAACTCCCAGAGACCTTTGTCGTTGGCAGTACAGGCTTGGAATTCTGGGAGTTGTGGTCCAAAACATCTGGAGTGCCAAAGGGCTTTCACAACTTCTAAAACAAACAGCGAGAGCATCTTTACTCATTAAAACACTTTTCCCGTCGTGGAAGACTTAAGAGTGGAGATTATATGAGACAAGACCCCCACTTTCTCTGTTTCCCCCCCAAGAAAACATTTATTTAGATTTTGTTTTTACTAGAGCCCCGTGGCGCAGTGGTTAAATGCCTGTACTGCAGCTAAAACTGTGCTCATGACCTGGAGTTCAATCCCAGGTAGCCGGCTCATGGTTCACTCAGCCTTCCATCCATCCGAGGTCAGTAAAAGCTCTTCTCCCTCTCACAAAATACCAGAACTAGGGGACATACACTCAAATTGAGGGCTGGGAGAGTGAGAACAGACAAAAGAAATTTTTTTCACCCAGCATGTTGTTAGTCTGGAACTCCCTGCCACAGGATGTGGTGATGGCATCTGGCTTGGATGCCTTCAAAAGGGGATTGGACAGATCCTAGAGGAATAGTCCATCACAGGTTACAAACCATGATGGAGATGTGTAATCTCCAGGCTTTAAACCAGGGTACTCTATCAAGGGCCCGATGCAGGGGAGTGGTATCAGAAGACAGAGATCTAGTCTCATGCGCTCCCAAACGCATCTGGTGGGGCCACTGTGAAATACAGGAAGCTGGACTAGATGGGCCTTTGGCCTGATCCAGCATGGCTCTTCTTATGTTCTTATGTAAATGAGTACCCAGCTTGCTGGGGGGGGGGCAATGTGTAGCCTGCATACTGTAATTAAAAACTGTAAACCGCCCAGAGACTACTAGAAGTAGTATGGGGTGGTATATAAGCAGAACACTTTGTTTAGCCTAAAGATAAACAAGGGCAAATGTCAAAAGTCCCAAAACTTGTAGTTGGTATGTCTTTTCATTCTTGGGTTCCAGCATTTTCTGTGTAAGCTGCTTAACAATGGAAACCTTCTGAGAGGGAGAGGACAAGCCACTCAAGTAAAAGCCTTCTCACTTCCCCTTCTGTCTAGAACGGCCAAGAGATGGCTACCAATTTTACTACCCGCTATAAAAAGGACCTCAGCACCCAGACCCTCAAGACCAAGCTTGTCCGCCGGAAATCCCTTCTGCAGAAAGAGAGCAGGCACAAGGAGTTCAACAGAGGCCGGCAGTTTGGACCCGTCGATGTCAACACGCAGGCGTCGAGAGACAGGGAGCTTTCTCGTTTGGATGAGACTGGCGAGGTACACTCACCCAAGAGCAGTGCCAAGCCCAGTGAGTCAAACCCTCTTACTATGATTATTTCATTCATTCAATCAAATATCTCTTTCTTTCTTTCTTTCTTTCTTTCTTTCTTTCTTTCTTTCTTTCTTTCTCTATCATGTAATTCAGAAATGTGTCATTTCTCTCTATCCTTCCTGTGGGGCTATCTATGAGAAGTTTCAGGACACTTCAACGGGTCCAAAATGCAGCAGCCAGATTGCTGACTGGTGTGGGGTACAGAGATCACTTTACAGTACACCCCTATTAGAACAGCTATCCAGCACAATTCAAGGTGCTGACCTTGACCTACAAAGCACTGTACGACCTGGGTCCAAGCTACCTCAAGGATCGAATCTCACAGTATGAACCGACTCGGGTGTTAAGGTCATCAGGAGAGGCCCTTCTTTCCATCCCGCCACCCTGACAAGTACGTCCCGTGGGAACCCATGAAAGGGCCTTCTTGGCTGCTGCGTCCAGACTCTGGAACTCCCTCCCACTAGAGGTCAGGACTTCCCCGTCTCTGCTGTCTTTCCAGAAACAGGCAAAGACCTTCCTCTTCAGGCGAGCTTTCCCTGAATGATGGACTACCTACTATGTGACTTCTAGATGGATCTATCATACGTGAACACTTAGATTTTGTGTTTATAGGCTTTGTGATTGCATTGACACTATGTTCTCAATGTTAATTTCTCTCACTCATAGGTTTACATGGAATTTTACTCTCTTTTTAACTGTCCATGTTCTCTGGTAGCTTTAATGCTAACTACTATAAGCCACCTTGGCTCCTTTTCAAGGAGAAAGGTGAGATAAAAATACACTAAAATAAATAAATTCCTTCCTTCCTTCCTGTTTCTTTCTTTCTTTCTTCATTCATTCCTGTCTGTCTAGCTGTCTATCAAGTAATTCAGAAATGTGTCATTTCTATCTTTCGGTCTGTCTGTTTATCTATCCGATTAAGTTAATGGGGAGAATTATCCACCACCACCTCAATCTTCCCACGCAGGTCGGATACCAAATGCCACAGCTAAGGCTCGGGAACTGGAGCGCTTTCAGATGCTCCAGCGTTACAAAGCTGAAAAAGAACTTCGGAAGTTGAAAGAGCAGAGGGAGAAACCTATATTTAAATGTGGGCGATTCAAACCTGAAGACCCTTCCTTCCTCCCAAAAGGGTCGCAGATCCCGGTGCTGAGCAGATCAAAGGAGTTGGCGACAAAAGCATCGTGCCCGGTAAGTTTCCTTCTCTTGTTTCCATAACAGAGGCAGAAATCTCTGCATTGAGTCCCAGTCGATGTATTTTATTTTTTAAAAATATGTTTACCCTGCCTTTCTCCTCTAATTACTTACAGTAATTAAAATACAATAGTTCAAAGCTAAACACAGGGAGGATACCATTATTTGAAAAAAATTCAGCAGCTTAAGTGAATTAAGTTGGATTTGACAGTGACCTAAATTATGCCCAAAAGTTGGGAAATGCTTGTTCCGGGTTGCCACTTTCGGGAACTCCTTGCCACAGGATGTGGTGATGGCATCTGGCCTGGATGTCTTCAAAAGGAGATTGGACAGATTCCTGGAGGAAAAGTCCATCCCAGGTGACAAGCCATGATGGAGATGTGTCATCTCCAGGCTTTAAACCAGGGTACTTCAAGGGCCAGATGCAGGGGAGTGGTATCAGGAGACAGATATCTAGTCTTGTGCACTCCCAGAGGCATTTGGTGGGGCCACTGTGAGATACAGGAAGCTGGACCAGATGGGCCTTTGGCCTGATCCAGCAGGGCTCTTCTTTTGCTCTTATATTTGAATGGTGGTCTGTGAAACTGACACAGCTTGGTCGGGGAATGTCAGGGAAATGAAAAATGGCATTTTAGGGGCAACCCTGTAGTTTCAGCATGCAAAGCAGAGATATTGGCGGCTCTCATTTCATAGGAGCCCCGGGCAGGTCGCCCAGCGATCAGCCATTTTGCAGGTCTTGGGTGGCAATCAAATAATATGTAGGGAGCCAAGACTGGGAGCCTCTAAGGATAGGTTATTCTAAATAGTGTCACTGGTTTTCCTGAAGCTACCAAGCATAACAAATGGGAATGGGACACCCGTTGACCTTTTTTCTCCTGTCCACTCCTAGGAAGGACCTCCGGTGAGAGTAACAAGATCCAAGGCCAAGAACCAGCTCCCAGAGCCGGCGAAATCTCAGCTTCCGGCGGTTTGTCTTTTACTCCTTCTTTTTATTTATTTATTTATTTATTTATTTTTACAACTTATATGCCACCCACTACCCAAAGGTCTCTGGGCGGCTTCCAATCAAAGAATTAAAACAGTTAAAAACATCAAACAACAATAAATAATTAAAACAATAATAAAAACCTTATACTAAAATCATCACACTAAAATTGCCATCAGAAGACCCACAATCTAAATTGTATCAATTAAAAAACTTCTGGAACAGGAAGGTTTTTACCTGGCGCTGAAATGTTATCAACGTTGGCGCCAGGTGGATCTCACTTGGGAGGGCATTCCATAGCTTGGGGGCAGCTGTCGAGAAGGCCCTGTGTCTGGAAGCCATCCCTCATGTCCTTCAAGAATTAAATAGAGCCGTGGGCCGAGGGAGGTGGGGCATTGGCTTTTAAGCCAGGGAAGTGTGCGTTGCTTTTGTTTTGATGGGCTGCGTGTTTCAAATGCCCGTTCTGCTTCTGTTGGGCGCGAAGAGTCCCTGAAGTTAACATTAGCTAAGAGGCCTTGTTTCCTTATTCTTTCTTTTTGAATCAATTATGATGTACAGTAGGACCCCAGTATCCACTGGGGATTGTTTCCAGGCCTTCCCGTGGATAATGAAAACTGCGGATAAGAGAAAGGGCCAAAAATTCCCCAAAACTGCTGTTTTGTGATCGTAGCTTGCTATACAGCTGCTGTTTGTGACAGTAGCTTGCTTTGCAGCTGCTGAATTATTTATTTAATATTTTTTCATCTGCCAACCATGGATAACTGGATCAGTGGATACGGGGGTCCTGTATGGCAACCCTTCCAGTTACAAGGTACTACTCAGCAGTGCTTCTCCACTCACTCCTTCTAATGGTGCTCTGGAACCACTCTGCAGATTAGGGCCAAGACTCCACGGGTGGCAGGAAATTTCACCCCATCAGCCCTGTATATGCCCAATAACCTCAGGTAGTCTCCCACCACTGTTTCTTGTTAATCGTGGATATGAATCCAACCAAATATGGCTTTGTTGGTGTCTTCCTGGAATGCTAATCTCCTTAGGTCAAACAGTACAAAAATTGAGGCTCTGGAGAATGAGAACAGACAAGGGAAAATATGTTTTTACCCATTGTATTGTTAGTCTGTGGAACTCCCTGCCACAGTAGGTAGTGATGGCATCTGGCCTGGATGCCTTCCCTGCCACAGGAGGTAGTGATGGCATCTGGCCTGGATGCCTTCAAAAGGGGATTGGACAGATTCCTGGAGGAAAAGTCCATCCCAGGTTGCAAACCATGAGGGAGATGTGTCATCTCCAGGCTTAAAACCAGAGTACTTCAACAAGGGCCAGATGCAGGGGAGTGGGATCAGGAGACAGATATCTAGTCTCGTGTGCTCCCAAACGCATTTGGTGGGGCCACTGTGAGATACAGGAAGCTGGACCAGATGGGCCTTTGGCCTGATCCAGCATGGCTCTTCTTATGTTCTTATCTGGGGGTGGGGTTGTATGTGTAGAATTGAGGCCTGCACCTTGGGTTATTTAATCTTGATTCATTTTAGGCACTGTTCTCAGGCCAGCCGCCATTTGACGGCGACATCTTAAAGCAAGCCTGCAAAAAGATGGCTGTTCAGGTGCTTTTAAGTAACCGAGGTGTAGTTCTGAAATGTCTCCTTGACTTCTCTTTGCAGAGAGCTCCCAACTATATCAGCAAAGGAGTGTCTCAAGCAGCCCAGCTGAAGCAGGTCCATGTAGACAAACCTCTCCAGAGAGAGAAGAAAGGTAGGATGATGAATCTACCCCGAGATCCAAAAAGGTCCCGATCTGTAGGCTTTGGCCCTCCAGATGTTTTGGACTTCCATTTCAAAACAAACAAACAAACAAAAAACATTCCTGTTAGCCACAACTGGTAGAGCTTTCCAGGACCTGAAGTCCAAAACATCTGAAGAGCCAAAGGATGAGGAAGCTCTGGCCAAAATCTTGTTGTGCTTTGCATCCACTTTGGGGTTTGAAGCTCGTCTTAGGCAGAGGCTGGGCATTCTGGGCGTGGATTTTAGGACTTGAATGCTTCTTCTGCACACGTCGGCACAGCCCGACTCTAAACATCAACAAGACAAGAGATTCCCATGAGGTCAACAGCTGGCCTCCGCATGTGAGGTCTTAGGGGTCTAATCAAAGTAACACCCGTAGGAGCCGTGTTTGTCTCAGTCTCGTCTGGATTGATCTTGAGAGCGCGCAGTAAATTGGAATTGATGCCTCCTTGTTTCGCTGAGATCTTCGCAGCTGTGTGTGTCTGTGTGTGTGAGAGAGAGAGAGACAGAGAGTTCTGCTTATATACTGCCCCATACCATTTTCAAGTGGTCTCTGGGTGGTTTACAGTTTAATTACAGTATGCAGGTTACATATCCCCACCCCAGGAAGCTGGGTACTCATTTGACTGACCTCGGAAGGATGGAAGGCCGAGTCAACCTTGAGCCAGCTATCTGGGATTGAACCCCAGGTCGTGAGCACAGTTTTACCTGCAGTTACAGGCATTTAACCACTGTGCCACGAGACTCCTGACGGAAGCGTACTAAAGAGGCAGTTAAAGCATGCAGTTCCAAATGTACCTGTAGTGACACCCACTGAGGAAAGCCACTGTGTCACTTGCGGTGGGGGGGAGCGCAGTGGTTAAATGCCTTTCCTCCAGGTAAAACTGTGCTCACGACCTGGGGATCAATCCCAGGTAGCTGGCTCATGGTTAACTCAGCCTTCCATCTTTCTGAGGTCGGTAAAATGAGTACCCAGCTTGCTAGGGGTGGGTGGGATGTGTAGCCTGCATACTGTAATTAAGATAAATTAAACCCCCCCAGAGACTACTTGAAGTGATATGGGGCTGTATATAAGCAGAACACTTTAATTCTTCTCCAACTGAAATACCAACCTCAGAAGGATGGAAGGCTGAGTGAACCTTGAGCCGGTTACCCAGAATTTAACTCCAGGCCATGGGCACAGTTTTAACTGCAGTGCAGGCATTTAACCACTGCATCATGGGAGAGGGGGGATCGCTAGCGCAAGACTGGGAGATGGGCAAAGCTTGGGGATGTAACATTTTAGGGAACATACCATCAATTCCAGAGGCCCCCCACCCCATCATGAGCGGGGGCTCGGAAGGCTGAGGGCTTCTCAGAGTTGTATCCCCAAAAGAGTACCTTTTCTAAGCTTCGGTGATGAGCAGATCACCATTTTCAGAGCCTCTTCTCTAAAGCTGCGCTGACTCTGTGGGGATTTCAGCCCCAAGTGTTTCAAAGGCAGTCATCTGGAATAGAAAATTCCATCGTCTATAAGAATCTTTTCCTCTCTTTCCTGGCTGCTTCAGATCCAGTGCAGACAGGTTGTTTATTATTATTATTATTATTATTAATTGGAAGAGATCTCTTAACTAGCATGCTGGGAGACCATAATGGCTAATGGGTTCTTAAGCAAAAAAAAAAAGGTTTTCAATAGTTGGTGCCAGATTTATTTATTTATATTTATTAGATTTTTATACAGTAGGACCCCGGTATCCACTGGGGATTGGTTCCAGGCCTTCCCATGGATAATGAAAACTGTGGATAAGAGGGAACGCCTGCCCACTCACCCCCAAACTGCTGTTTCCTGTCAGTATCTTGCTTGATGACTGCTGTTTTGAGACAGTAGCTTGCTTTATGGCCGCTGTTTGTGACAGTAGCTTGCTTTACAGATGATATTTGTGACAATAGCTTGCTTTACGGCTGCTGTTTGTGACAACAGCTTGCTTTACAGCTTGCTTTGTGGCTGCTGAATTATTTAACTTTTTCCTCTGCCAACCGTGGATAACTGAATCAGTAGATAATGAATCAGTGGATACGGGGGGTCCTACTGTATCACCCACCTAGCCCTAGGGCTAGTGTCATTTGTGGTTAGATCTAGCTCTGCTGGCTAGGTACCTGGATTTACAGAAGCCACTTGTCTGTGAAGATTCACAGTCATCTGGGTGAGGTTGAGTCATGGCAATTGAAAATTATTTTCTGGTGAGATCAAAACGTTTCGCTACTCGTCATCAGAGACTGACGAAGCTGCATGGATGAGTAGCGAAATGTTTTGATCTTGCAGGAAAAACACTACACTGCTAGATACAAAGCACATTGTTCTGCTTATATCCTACTCCATACCACTTCAAGTAGTCTCTGGGCTGTTTACAGTTTTTTAATTACAGTATGCAGGCTACACATTGCCCCCCACCCCCAGCAAGGTGGGTTCTCATTTTACCGACCTTGGAAGGATGGAAGGCTGAGTCAACCATGAGCCGGCTACCCGGGATTGAACCTCAGGTTGTGAGCACAGTTTTAGCTGCAGTACAGGGATTTAACCACTGCGCCCCATGGCTTGTCTTATTCTATAGTCTAATTTGCCTGTCTTGCTTCTGTCCAAGACTGCCTGTTCTTTTGAGGAGGGCCTTCTACTCTTCTGCAGCTGAAGTTCAGTGTGTCCTGCCGGATGGTTTCTTTTAATGAATGTCTTGTTCTTGGTCTTGTGTAGATGCTTGTGGGTGTTTTTTTTGGGGGGGGGGTTGGTGGGGGGGAGTGTTCGGGGATTTTTATGTGTGTGTGTTGAAGGTTTTTTTTAATGTATGTGAGAGTGTTTGGAGATTTGTGTGTGTGTGTGTGTGTGTGTGTGTGTGTGTGTTGAATCTGGTATCTGGGTGTCTGAATTTCGTTGTATGTGTATACTGTGTATATACACACAATGACAGAAATAAATTAAAAGAAAATTAAATTAATGGACCACACACAGGAGGCCGAACACTCAGTGTCTCATGAGTTGTAACGCTCGCGCCCGTTGTCATAAATTCCCTTTGAGCGTTGTGGGGTGGAGTTCCAGGTAGACATGGATTAAAAGGTGTGATGGGTGCAGAAAGCAAAGTCTTTCCGGGTAATCAAGGGTTTTAAGCACAGCCAACCTGAGTTTCTCGTCCTGTTTTCAGAGGTGCAGCCCCCCGCCTCCACCCTCTCAAATGGAAGAGTCACGAGAGCAGCAGCAGCAGCGGCTGCCAAGAGCAAAATACCACAGATGTTTCAGTCAGCGGCGACAGTGGGTGAGTCCAAGTGGCCGAGAGCTCTACCTCGGCACCTGAATGTCAAACGTTCAGCACGGCTTTATCTTGTCTCCGTTTGAAGCTTTGCCTACGGAGACTTTCAGCCCATGGTTCCTAATCCTATAAAATCTGGATTATTTTATTGAAACTTACAGTAACTCCCTTTGTTTTTGGATGGTTGTGGCCATCTGAAACTCTGAGGCCGAAAATTTAAGTACAGTAACACATACACCCCGTATTCGTGGGGATTGGTCCAGAGCCCTCCGCGGATACTGAAATCCGTGGATAATAGCAAATGCTGAATCTAAAGAAAGGGGAGGGGAAATCAGGAAAAATATTTGAACGTGGATTACCAGAACCAGCTACTAGAAGGCAGGTACCATCCTATGTACAGTAGTACATACTCCATTCTGGAAACATGCTCATAAACCAAAATACTTGTATTTTTTTTAAAATTAAGAAATAATTCAAACTAATTCATTCTGTGGCCACACACCCCATCGCCATGGATGGTGCCTTTGGTGTCACCGTCTTGCTGCAGCATGGTGCCTGCAGCAGCGGGAAGGGCATGCCTGGAAGTCTGTGTGGCAGTGCTCCAGTGCTTGTTTTGCAAAATGAGCTTGTTAACTGGAACAAAAATGTTCCGAAATTTTTGTTCGTCTTACAAAAATGCTCATAGACAGGGGCAGTCGTAAACCAAGGCATTACTGTATAATACAGTGGTACCTCAACTTAGGAATTTAGTCCATTCCAAATGCATGCTCTTAAGTCGAACTACTCAGGGTACCTATCTAAAAAAATGGAAAAAAGATGTTACAAATGGGGGGGGCAATTGTAAGTCGAGCAGACCATATCTAAAATTTGTAAGGCGGGAGTTAAAACCCCAACAGTTTTCTGCTCTAAAGTTCAATTGCTCTTCAGTCGAGCTGCTCTTAAGACGGGGTACTGCTGTATTTTTCAGACCGCGGATAAGGGAAATTGCGGATACAAGTGCCCTACTCTAATCCTCTATCTGTCCTGTTTCAGGTAACCTGGCGCAAAAAAGAGCTGTAAATAAAGGGAAGCCGCAAAGAGGTGACAAAGACAAAGACAAAGTGGTAAGTTTTGCATTTTAACATTTTATTACTTGTTTTTGCATTAGAACAGCACACAGTTGTGCTGATAGTCAATAAACCTTCTCTGGCGGGTGATGTGGTCAGGGAGAAAGCCAATGAAAGCAAAAATCTAGTGTGCCACTTTTATACCACCCCATATAGCACTAGCTAGGTCAGGTGTGTCCAAAGTCCGGCCCAGGGGCCGAATGCGGCCCAATTTAAAATATTGAGTGGCCCTCAGCCTCTTTTCCCTGCCAGCTCAGCCTGTCACTCATCCCAGCCGGCCGGCCGTTCCCTGTGCTGGCTAGATACGTCAGCTTGCAGTTGTATGGTTTGCCTGCCCTCCCTGCCTCCGTCCATCCCCTCAGCCACACGCTCTGCGTACCTACTCCTGGCTCCGTTGCTGCAGCGTCTTCCCCACCTCATTGCGATGGAGGGCAGCATATGGGTGCAGTGGTGCATCTTGGGTGTGTGTGGGCCGATCTGGAAGTCACTTCAGATTCTCCAGAAACTAGGGATGGGCACGAAATGCGTTTTGTTTCGTTTTTCATTTCTCCCCCTCCCATTTCGTTTTGTTTATTACGAAATGATTATTTTTTTAAAACAATCATTTCATATTTCGTTTGTTCGTTTTGCTTTGTTTTTTCTTGCGTTGACCAGCTGGCCCGCAGGCTGAGTCGGCACTTTTTTTTTTTTTAAACCCGTGGCGGCGTTTTACGGAGGAAACGAAACGGTTTGTTTTAACGGGGGAAATGACAAAATGTAACAAAATGCTGCTTCGTCGTTTCGTTTCATTACGTTACATTATGTAACGAAACGAAAAAACAGCATTTTGTTTTTCGTTTTGTGCCCATCCCTACCAGAAGCCACTTCTGGGGCCTCCAACAGGCCCGTGAAGCCCGCTTGGGGCAGCGCCAGGCCTCAGTTAACTGTAGGAGGCCCCAAACAGCCCCACACAGCTTGCCCCAGGGGGGCTTTGTTTCATACACCGCAGTTCCGTGATATACTGGGACCGCGATATATGAAACGTAAAATGGCGGGGGACGACTGACTAGAATAGAAATAGACTGTACTTTGGACGTTCCTGTTACACAAGAGGATGGCATATACAGTGGTACCTTGTATAAAGGACTTAATTCGTTCCAAATGAAATTGTGTTAAGCAAATTTTCCTTTATGCAAATTCCCATAGGAATGCATTGAAAACGGAGTTATCCCATTTTTATCTTGTACGGATTCTCCCCATAGGCGATTATGTTAAGCAAATTTCCCCTATCTCCAGAATGTTTTATGTTGTACAAGTTTTATGATATACAAGCTGTTTGTTATACAAGGGTCCACTGTAGTTTACTCGCGATCTCCCAGGAAAAAAAAATGACAATGAACTTTGTGGAAACAAAATTGCATTCTTTGTCCCAGGCCTGTGAGATGAAAGAGAACACGCCGGCCCCACCACCGACGAAAGAAGTGACATCTCAGGCGAGGGTCGCCACGGAGCCACAAGGGGCTTTCCTGGCGGAAGAAAAAAACCTGCCCGGCTCTCACGTCCCCGCGCCGGCCCCGTCAAGGAGAGAGCGCTCCTTCGCCCCCCAGAACTTTGTGTTCAAGCCTCTGGAGGGTTTGGCCACCTACCGGGTGAAACCGATGAGCCCTTCCAAGGCCGACGTCTTCCTGTCCCCCAACCTCATCTGGAGTCCGGTCAAGAGCACCAGGTAGGCACGCTGCAGCTGAAATGTCCCAGCGAGATCCCGTTTTTGAGTTGGACTGGTGTCCTCTCACACATGTAGCAAATCTTAACTACTCTCCCAAAGTCATTTTGTCTTGGTAAGGCGCTGTGGTCTGAGAAGAGAGTCTCCCGCTTTCGTCTGGCGAGGATCTTCTCTTTAGGCAGCCCAAACCAGCTCTTCCATCTGTGCCACTAAAGCAAATATTTTCTCTTTTTACTTTGTGCTGCCAGCGTTTTCTGGGCAGGGTTTAACTCGAGAACAGCAGTTCTCAACCTTGGAGATTACAACTTTCACCCAGCGCGTTGTTAGCCTGTGGAACTCCCTGCCACAGGATGTGGTGAGGGCATCTGGCCTGGAGGCCTTCAAAAGGGGATTGGACAGATTTCTGGAGGAAGTCCATCCCAGGTGACAAACCATGATGGAGATGTGTCATCTCCAGGCTTAAAACCGGGGCACTTCAAGGGCCAGAGGCAGGGGAGTGGTATCAGGAGACAGATACTGAGTCTCGTGCACTCCCAGAGGCATCTGGTGGGGCCACTGTGAGATACAGGAAGCTGGACCAGATGGGCCTTTGGCCTGATCCAGCAGGGCTCTTCTTAGATTCTTATGTAACTCCCATAGGCCCTTGCTGGTGCCACCAGTGGGGAAAGCTTCTGAAAAGTGTGGTCCAGGAACACTTGGGTGATCCAAAGTTGGCAACCACAAAGAAAGTCCATAGCGCATGGCCAGTGGCAAGTGAAAGATGTTGCTCTTTAGAGTGTTTTGTAGACGCAGAGGTTGAGAGATCAACTTAGAAGGATAGTCCAGCTCCGCCCTGATCTAGACATGGACTCTCTCGGGACTGTGGTGCAGGCGTTGGTTATCTCACCTATTGACTACTGCAGTGCCCTCTATGTGGGGCTGCCCTTGATGCTGATCTGGAGATTACAACAGGTTCCAAATGCTCCTACCAGACGGATGATAGGCATTGGCAAATTTGATCCTATTGCCCTGCCCTCAAACATCTCCACGGGCTACCTGTTGCCTCCCAGACCAGGTTCAAGGCTCTGTCTATGACATACAGAGCAGTCCACAATTTGGGGCCATAGTATAGTAGGACCACCATATCCACTGATTCAGTTATCCACGGTTGGCAAAGGAAATAAATAAATATATAATTCAGCAGCCGCAAAGCAAGCTACTGTCACAAAGAGCAGCTGTAAAGCAAGCTACTATCATAAAACAGCAGCCGTAAAGTAAGCTACTGTTGCAAAACAGTTGTAAAGCAAGTTACTATAGCAAAATAGCAGTTTTTGGGACATTTTGGCGTTCTCTCTGATCCACAGGAAGGCTTGGAACCAATTCCCATTGGATACTGGGGTCCTACTGTACCTATCGGAGCGGGTTGCCCCAATATCATCTGTTCATCCCACTTGGGTATCACAGTCTCAAATGTTCCTGGTGGTCACCCAAGAGGGGCTCACAAGTCTGCCACACGAAAGAGAGTCTTCTCGGTGGTAGCTCCAATATTCTAACACCCACTCCTGGTGAAGCTTCACCTCCCTCCCCCCATTATAGATATTTGTACGCAGTTCAAGACTTTATTATTTTAGGGAGGCTTCTGAGACCAGACTCATCTGATAAGTTTCCCTTCCCTACCCAGAGCTAATCCTGCATTTTTGTAGGTCTGTCTGTCTGTCTGTCTTTCTTTGTGTCTTGTCATGTCATGTTATATTTTATGTTGGTTGCTGTCTTTGTTTGTTTATTATTTACAAGATTTTTTTTAGCCACCCCACTACCAAGAGGTCTCTGGGTGGCATACAAGTATTAAAAACTATAAAACAATAAAATTATTAAATCTACAAAACACAATACAGTGGACCCTTGTATAACAAACAGCTTGTATAACATAAAATCTGTACAACATATAAAATTCTGGAGATAGGGGAAATTTGCTTAACATAATTGCCTATGGGACGAATCTGTACAACATAAAAATGGGGTTACTCCATTTTCAATGCATTCCTATGGGAAATTTGTATAAAGGAAAATTTGCTTAACATAATTCCATTTGGAACAAATTCCTTTATACAAGGTACCACTGTACAGTTAAAACAACATACAGTACAAATTATAAATTATAAAACCGTGCTGCTCATGTGTCCAACCAAATAATCTAATTAAAATGCTGGTCAAAAGGAAAGTCTTTGCCTGGCGCCGAAAAGCCAAAAGTGTTGGTGCCAGGCGGCTCTCCATAGGGAGGGCATTCCTGAGTTGTTTCTTTATTTTAATGTCTGGCTTTTGCCCTTTGTAAGCTGCCCAGAATAGTATATATGCACTCAACCCGCAATCGGGCCTTCTCGGTGGCTGCTCCTTCAATGTGGAACAGCCTCCCCAGCGAAGTACGCTCTGCGGAGTCCCTGCTGGCCTTTCGCAGAGCCTTGAAAACCTTCTTGTTCCGCGAGGCCTTTGGAGACCAAGTTTAATTGGTTTTTGTTTTTCTCCTCGCCATCTGCAGTTAGCTAGCTCAATCGTTACGATGTTCTTTTTATCGAGCTACACATGTTTTGATATGGGTGCACGTGTTTTTATCTTATTGCTGTTTTTTTGTTTATTTATATCTGTGTTCTTTATGTTTCGCTGATTTGATCAGCCTTTGTAAGCCGCCCAGAGTTCCCTAGGGAAGATGGGCGGGGTATAAATTCAATAATAAATAAATAAATAAATAATTGAACAGGGTAAAAAAAATGGAAATAAATAAATAAAATGAACTCTGTTCAGTATTGTTGTTAAAAGGTGCCGAGCTGCCCCGCCTCTCCCCAGATAGGTAACAAATATATCATTGTTGTGCTTCTTCCCAGCGAAGTCCCTGGAGCAGGTGCAACAGAAAGTGGGCCAAAGGCCTGGAGTTTGAAAGATCAAACTTCTCCTCGCCCAGAAGGGACTAAGGAGGAACCTCAGGGAAATCCCTCAGGACCGGAATTGCTGGCACCTGAGGAAGGTAAGTCAGAGGGAGAATGTGCCTTGCACAGCCAAACAACTGTACCAGGACTCACCAGTTTTCCTCCACTGACTGAAACCTCCAGGTTCCACCTGCCACGGTGGCCTGTGGGATGCAGTGGCTGGTGGATTCTTCGGCCTTGGTCTGGCTGCTAGTCCCAACGGGACCTGAACCCACCAAATTGATGGGGTTTACTCAAATGTGGAGGGGGGCGGTGGCGCCGCAGCTTAAACTGCTGAGCCCCTGGGCTGGTCGGCAACCCACGATGGGATGACCTCTTCTCGCTTGTCGCAGCTCCTGCCAACCCAGCCGTTCGAAAGCATATACGCTCGCGAACGAATACATGGAGACCTCCCCTCAGTGGGAAAGTAATAGCGTTCCGTGCGCTTGCACTTTTTGCCACGCTTGCCACGTGACCACGGAAATATGCCTATGGGCAAACTTTGGCCCTTGGGCTTACAAACGGAGATGAGCACCAAACTCTCAGGGTTGGGAACGACTGGTCTTAATTATCAGGGGGAATCTTTACTTAAATGTTGACTTGACTCTTCAGCTGTTGATGCCGTTGGCCGGCTCAACCTGCCGCTAGCCATCAGATATTGGGAGCTGTGTTCTCAAAAAAAAAAGTAGTTGTGAACTTTTCAGGCTGTTTGTCTGTGTTCTGGAAGCTTTTCTTGACGTTTTGCCAGACTCTGTGGCCAGTATCTTCAGAGGGCAAGGAGCTTAGGGAACTATGAGTTCTCTTAGGAGTTCTGTCCCCAGAGCATAGAGAGAACTCCTAGTTCTCTGAGCTCCTTGCCCTCTGAAGATGCTGGCCACAGAGTCTGGTGAAACGTCAGGAAGAAGAACTTCCAGAACATAGACAAACAGCCCGCAAAACTCACAACAACTTTCAGATCCCGGCCGTGAAAACCTTTGAGAATACAAAAATAAAAGTAGTTTTTGCAAAGGTCCCCATTTTACATCTCTGCTGCAGCACCAAATGTATTCCAGGCCTTAGGCGGGATCTCATCCTCAGCCCGTGTTAAAGGCTGGGCAGTCTGCAGACTCAGTGGGATGGAGAACAGGGAGTCCAAGTAATCCAACATTTTTATTTTACTTCATTACTATTGAAAATGTCATTCCCTCAGCATCCTTGCTCTTTTTCATGTTGGGGTGGGGTGGGGAATATATAGATGTGCATATGTGACCCTTAGACGGCGCAAGAAGGGTGCAGTGACAACGCATATTGATAAGACCTAATTGGGTGAGAATGCAAGAGTGGATGTAGGGTGGTGGTGGTGGTCCAGGTCCAGAAAAGGGTGTTTGTGGTCTTCACACCTTAGGAGACCGCCCAACTCTTGTCGTTTTCCCATCTAAATAATATTGGCTGTTTGCTGGACTATAAAGGTAAAGGTTCCCCCTGCACATGTGTGCTAGTCGTGTCTGATTCTGGGGGGATGGGGGGGTGCTAATCTCCGTATTCAAGCCGAAGAGCCAGTGTTGTGTAAGTCCGTGGCCACGTGGCCGGCATGGCTGCAAGGAAACACTGTTTTACCTTCCCACTTTTTATGACAGTACCTATTTATCTACTTGCCTTTACATGCTTTTGAGCTGCTAGGCAGGCGGGAGCTGGGGTTATCAGCGGGAGCTTGCTCCGCTGCGTGGCACCCGGGATTCAAACCGCCGAGCTGCCGACTTTGCAGCCGACAGTTTTTGCTGCTCTAGCTCGCTGGGCCACCACACAAAATACATCTAGTTGCCAGGTTACGTTACTACACACTTCAAAATGGAAACCATTATCAGTTCAAAGGCAAGTAATGATTCCGTTAGAAATTGTTTTGTTGATAGACGGCACACTTATTACAGTTTTCCCTGTGCTGCGTCCAGAGTTCTGCCGTTTTTTGCTGTGAGATAGTTTGTCTCTCCAGAATGTGTTCCTCGGGAGAAGTCGGACGCCGGTGCCTTGGAAAACCAGCCCGGGGTGGAGCAGGAATTGCTGCCAGAGGTGGAAACAGCCAACTCGACTGGGGAGCCACCGCACGATGTCCCTTACTTCAGGTTGGTCCGGAAAGACAGCGGGGTCAGAAATGGATGTGCTGCACATAAATGGGAATCCTTTAAACCAGGGGTGCCCAAACTTTTTGTAAGGAGGGCCAGATTTGGTGGCTGAGAATGTGTCAGGGGCCGGTTGCTCCCCCACCCTGCCACCCCACTGCAAGCCCCACCCACTGGCCCATAAGCCCCACCCACTGACCCCTTACAACCCCACCTGCAGGAAGGAAGGCGGGGACCAAGGGAGGGAGGGAGGTGGAAACCAAGAGAGGAAGGAAGGAAGGTGGGGAACAAGGGAGGGAGGAAGGTGGGGACCAAAGGAAGCACAGGGAGCCTGTTTAAAAAAACATGGGGCAAAGGAGGGGGAGGGAGGGGAGGGCCATCCAGCCGCGGGCCACTCAGAAAGGCCTGATGGGCCGGATTTGCTCCCCCCCCCCCCGGGCCGGACTTTGGGCAGGCCTGCTTTAAACTATTCTCTCATTTGTAAAGAAAGTGGCATCTACACTTTAAAAAAAGCTTTGCAGAAATCATGCTTCCCCCCTGATACAAATCTCATAGTGCAATTCTATCTTAGAAGTCCACCCCACTGAGCCCAGGGAGGCTTTGCACTCTCCTTTACTCTCCCCAGGCGGTGTAACATTTGTGCCCACAGATTAGTTGCTAGCTGGAATTTTATAGACATTAAATGACTGTACAGTCACCCCCCGCCATTTTGCGGCTCAGGTACTGCGGTCCCACTACATCGGAGGATCGCAGTACAGTAACCCCACGCCTATCGCGGGGGTTAGGGACCCACCCCAACCACGATCCATGAAAATCCACGATATGCGGAAGCCAGCAGGGGGCGATTGCGGCGCGCGCCGGCGGCCACCTGCGCCGCCCAAGACTTTTTGTCCCTTCTCCATTGAAAAGCATTGGCAATGCTTTTCAATAGAGATTGCGCCCGCCACCCAGAGACTTCTCGGAGGGGGCGGGGGGAGGCAGGGAGCCATGCGATGGCTCCCCGCCCCCCGCCCCCTTCAGAAGCCTGGGAGGCCTGCGGAGGGATGGAGGGGAGCAACGCGATGACTCCCCGGGGGTGGTGGGAAGCGACCCGATCGCCCCCCCCAGCGGTGCAGGTACTGCAATCCCACGATGTAGCGGGACTGCAGGACCTGAACTGCGAAATGGCGGGGGTTCACTGTACCTGCACCTCGGGGGCCCGATCAGGTCGCTCCACCGCCCCCCCCCCCAGGCTCCTCCGAGAAGCCTCGGGGCCATGTGGGGGGGCAGCGGTGGGCGATCAGGTTGCTCCGCGCATCGGGACATCATGTGGTGGCTAAAAAAAATCCAGAGATAGGGGAAATTTGCTTAACAGAATTCCCTTTAGGGCGAATCCATACAACATAAAAATGGTTGCAATTAGGAATTACTCTGTTTCCAATGCATTTCTTTGGGAAATTTGTACAAAGGAAAATTTACTTAACAGGATTTCATTTGGAACGAATTAATTCCTTTATTCATGGTGACAGGAGTTTTGAAAATGGATTCATCCCCAATCGTGACTGTTTTTCTGTTGTCCGGATTCACCCTGTAAGTGATTCCCCCCTATCTCTGGAATTTTTTTTCCTTTAAGGGGATTTTCTGTTAAACAAACCGCTTGTTATACGAGGGTCCACTGTACTTTAAAACTCCTCCAGCATGAATATGCTGACAGGAAGGTGTTGCTGTAAGCTTCATAATTAGAGATGGGCACGACTCAGAAAAAAAGTTTCGTTTTCGTTTTCGGCTAGGGTCTGAGTCGTTTCGTTTCCGGTTTCGTGGGCTAATTTCAAAATTTTTCGTTTTCGTTTCGTTACGTAACGAAAACGAAAAAACGAAAACGAAAAATTTTTCGTTTCTCCCCATTTAGCTCAATTGAGTGCTTTTCCAGTAACGAAAAACTAAAATTGGCTCGAAATTAGTCGTTTCGTTTCCGTTTTCGGTCCAGGTTGGTGCCGATTTTCGTTTTTGTTTCGTTTCCGTAACGAAAAACGAAAACGAAAATACCGCTAAGTCGTGCCCATCTCTATTCATAATGCCTCCACCAGGGAGGAGCAAAACCCATGCAGGGAGGGGTGCCAGCCACTTCTCTCTCTATTTCCCCCTCCTTTTCTCTCTTCACTTCTCTCTCTATTTCCCCCGCCATCATAGAATCTTTAACCTTTTGCATAAGAATCATAACCCACAAAAATCATTTTCTTTGCCTTT
>JAHTLZ010000268.1:2196101-2231404 GCA_023846285.1 Phrynocephalus versicolor | reverse complement strand
CAAAAATCATTTTCTTTGCCTTTTGGTTCATTTTTCCTCCTTATTTCATCTGGGATATAAACCAGTGTGGGGGAGCCGAACACCTTGAGATTTCTTTACACATGGTCTTTTTCCATACAGCAAAAAATAAGGTATTTCTTTCACCATAGAATTCCAAGATCTGTTTAAAAAATAATTGGTGAAAGAAATACCTTATTTTTTTGCTGTATGGAAAAAGCCTCCCGGAGAGCTTCCCCGCTCTGGCAGCCTCAACCTCCCCAACAAGAGATTCCCCCTTCAGCTCCTCACTTAACAACCAACTCACTTACTGACCTAGTTGTACCAATGGAACTCTCCATCAATCAGTGAGGAGCGCATATACAGTGGTACCTCGACTTACCAATTTAATCCGTTCCGAATGCATGCTCTTAAGTCGAACTGCTATTAAGTCGGGGTACCTATCTAAAAAATTGAAAAAAAATAAGTTAAAAAATGAAAAAAATATTTGTAAGTCGAGCAGACCATATCTGAAATTTGTAAACAACAGTTAAAACGCCAACAGTTTTCCGCTCTTAAGTAAAATTGCTCTTAAGTCGAGCTGCTCTTAAGTCAGGGTACCACTGTATTCCAGGGCTAGGAATTACGCTGAGATGTGCCTCAAGCCCAGCCTAGCAACCTCTTGTAACCAAACTCCACGTCTTGTGTGTTCTCTCTTTTATTTAAAAAAAAACAATTAAAGAAAAATCCTTCAGTCTGAGACGCAGAGGCTGGCATCGCATTGCGAGGAGTGGGACGGAACGGCAGAAACGGATATCCCCGAGGATGGTAAGAGAAGGAAGGCGGGGAGGCGATGGGAAATTGCAGTCCAACATTTCCAGTTCTGGCTATTTGTTTGAGATGTACAAAATAATGCAGGGCATGAGTAAAGTGGATAGAGGGAAGCTCTTCTCCCTCTCACAAAATACCAGAACTAGGGGACATACACTGAAATTGAGGGCTGGGAGAGTAAGAACAGACAAAAGAAAATATTTTTTCACCCAGCGTGTTGTTAGTCTGTGGAACTCCCTGCCACAGGATGTTCTGATGGCATCTGGCCTGCATGCCTTCAAAAGGGGGTTGGACAGATTCCTGGAGGAAAAGTCCATCACAGGTGACAAACCATGAGGGAGATGTATCATCTCCAGGCTTAAAACCAGGGTACTTCAAGGGCCAGATGCAGGGGAGTGGGATCAGGAGACAGAGATCTAGTCTTGTGTGCTCCCAGACGCATCTGGTGGGGCCACTGTGAGATACAGGAAGTTGGACTCGATGGGCCTTTGGCCTGATCCAGCATGGCTCTTCTTATGTTCTTATGACTTGATGGGCCAGGCATTTCTCTGAGGGGCATCTCCTTCCAGCAAAACATAAAAGTTTGAATCAAGGCGATACCTTTGACAGCCTAACATCCCTAATCCAAGCCTTGCACCCTTTCAGCCAAGGACCTCGTCCGCACCACCGTTGGGCAAACCAGGCTGCTGGTGGCTGAGAGGTTCAAGCAGTTTGAAGGGCTGGTGGACAACTGCGAGTTCGGACGTGGTGAAAAGGAGACAACCTGTGCCGACCTGGATGGATTTTGGGACATGGTCAACTTCCAGGTAAGAATACTTAGCCTCCCCAAGACTGAATTTTCCATATATGCCAAAATAAGGAGGCGCCTGTCCTGGTCTGTCCAGGTAACTCGGATCCTACAGCTTCAGAAAATGTGTATATTAGAATTGTCATCAACCAAGAAGACATAGCATTTCTCAAAAAAACAGTAAGATGAGTGTCAAGGGCATGGGTGTTTACACTGCCACCGTTTAGATTTATCTCTGTTTGACCTGAGTGTCTATTGCTGAAATCATGGAGTCTCGCACATTTTATACTTTTATAATAAGTGTAGCTTATTGTAATAATAAACTTAAGTCCATTCAGTGATTCTGGAGTTTTCTTCATAACGAATGTGTGTACAGTGACGCCCTCCCCCCGCCTATCGCTGGGGTTAGGGACCCAACCGGAGCCACAATAATTGAAAATCCGCAATATGCGGATGCAGATCAGGTCGCCTGAGGCACCTAGCTGGGGGCTTTTGTACTTGTCCCCCGCCTGGTGCTGTGAGGGCCTTCCCAAGACTCCTGGAGGCCCCAAAAGGTCCTCCCTGCAAACCGGAAGTGACTTCCAGATTGCCGAAAATCATTTTTGACGCCTCCGACAGGCCTAGAAAAGCCCGCAAAGTCCTCAGAAAGTATTTCCAGCAATCTGGAAGTGACTTCCGGTTCCCAGGGAGGCCCTTTGGGGGCCTCCGGAAGGCCCGGAAAGGCCCTTGCAGGTCCGTTCGGGGCAGCACCAGTCCTGAGGTAAATACGGGAGGCCTGAAACAGGCCTTTCCCCCTTAACCCCAATATATACTGCATTATATGTACCACAAAAGGGTGGGGAACCACTGTATATATATTCTATTGTAGTATGTTGTTCTAACATTAGTCAAATCTCAGTCTAACACTATCCTATGGCAGGTCCCTGTCTTTAGATTCATCAGTTCCCTATCTGTCCCTATCTAACTTAATGTTACATTGGCCATTCCCTAACTATCTTCTACATTTTCCAGGCCCTATCTGACTTAGTCAGGTTGGTACAAAGGTATATAAACACAGGTTGGCTCCGCCCATAAGCTCTGCTATTGGGTATGCAAATATCAGATCGTTACACCCCTCTAAGCAACACATGGTGCCTAGATGCCCTAAGCACATCCAATCTCGCCTGATCTCGGAAGCTAAGCAGGGTCGGGCCTGGTTAGTATTTGGATGGGAGACCACCAGGGAATACCAGGTGCTGTAGGCGCCTGGAATAGGAACTGGCAAACCACTCCAGTATTCCTGCCAAGAAAACTCCATGGACATGGGGTCAACGAAGAGTCAGTTGTGACTATAATGACGCAACACACAAGCAACACATATTCAATCAAAATTAGGCTGCTTGCTACAACGAGAAAGGT
This sequence comes from Phrynocephalus versicolor, assembly GCA_023846285.1. NCBI lineage: Eukaryota > Metazoa > Chordata > Lepidosauria > Squamata > Agamidae > Phrynocephalus > Phrynocephalus versicolor. The sequence goes on along the minus strand of JAHTLZ010000268.1, from coordinate 2,228,412 downwards.
GTGAAGTCCTGGTCCTAGGAATGGATTTTTCTTCAGATTCACGTAGGCCTCTTTGGTGCTAGAGATCATGCCAAGCTAGAGAACGGCCCTGGCACAGTGGTTAAATGCCTGTACTGCAGGTAAAACTGTGCTCACAACCTGGGGTTCAATCCCAGGTAGCAGGCTTAAGATTCACTCAGCCTTCCAGCCTTCCGAGGTCGGTAAAATGAGTACCCAGCTTGCTGGGGGGGGGGGGCAATGTGTAGCCTGCATGCTGTAATGAAACTGTAAACCGCCCAGAGACTACTTGAAGTGGTATGGGGCGGTATATAAGCAGAACACTTTGTGCTGGTGTGTTCAGCAGCTGAACAGGGGTTTGGCACTTCCCAGCCTCGCCTTCACCAGTGGTTGCCCACTCAGAGACAGGAAAGCCGGGGCAGTGTCTACAAGTACATTAAAACATCAGAAGAGCCCTGCTGGATCAGGCCAAAGGCCCATCTAGTCCAGCTTCCTGGATCTCACAGGGGCCCCACCAAAATGCGTCTGGGATGCCCAACAGCGGAGGTGGGGCTGGGAAGTACCAAACACCCGTTTGGGCCTCTCTAAATGAACCAGCACGAACTGCCAAACCAGTGGTTTGAGCCCATCTTGACTTACACACCACATAACCTAAACATTTATTTTCTTAAAACCAACATTAGGGTTCTACAGGCAGTGAATGCTATTTACTTATTTATTATATTTTAGGGTATTTTTACCCCGCCTTTCTCCTTGAAAAGGACCGAAGGCAGATTACAGTAATGAGGGATAATATACAGTTCAGTACAATTAGGACATATTCAAGTACTGAGAACTACAGCATCCGACAGCATCAAAAGACAACAGTACATTAAAGCAGGCATGTCCAAACTTCGTCTCTCCCGACGTTTTGGACCACAACTCCCAGAATTCTAAGCTTAGATTGCCAGTGGCAAAGGACTGCGGGAGTCGTGGTCTAAAACATCTGTAGGGCTGAAGTTTGCACATGCCTGCATTAAAGCTACCAGAAAAATGTGCGCAGTTAAAAAGAGAATAAGATTCCATGTGCAGTTATGAGTGAGGGAAACTAACATTGAGAACATAGTGTCAATTGAATCACAAAGTCTATAAGCACAAAGTGGAATTCTCCATTTCACCAGAGGTTTTGGGTGCATCACAGCCTTTGGTCCTACTTTGAGCAAAGCGTGCCAAAGAGGACTTTGAGACATCTTGTCTGATGAAGAAAGTAGCCATTTTCACACTGGCCTGATCCCTTCTCTTTCCTCCACTAGATCGAAGACGTGAATAAAAAATTTGAGAACCTGAAGACGCTTCGGGCGAACGGATGGCACACCGTGGATGATGTCCCGTCCAAGAAGCCTTGCAAGGTGGGAGAGAGGGTTCTGGGTGGTCTTCCGTGGCCTATTGTGGTGGCTCTTTCTTAGATAATGAGAAACCCACTTAACGATTCTAGCTCTTCTTTTGGGTGTGAAGCCTATGTCATTCCACAAGTGGCCACAAGGAGGCTCTGCCTCACATTTGAGGAGAAAATTTTGCATTCAGTACTTCTTGAATGTTCAAACCACATCCCATAATCTTGGGGGAACCCTGTACATTTCCTAGGGCTGAACTTTGCTGTCCAGATGGCAGCAGCGAAATGGCTGTACTGCAACCAAAAACCCGCCATTATTTATTTATTATCATTTATTTGTTTCATTTATATACCGCACTATCTGGGTTCAGTCCCAGGTAGCCGACTCAAGGTTCACTCAGCCTTCCATCCTTCCGAGCTTGGTAAAATGAGCACCCAGCTTGCTAGGGGAGGGGGTTGCTTGCACAATTCAGTTGTAAACTGCCCAGAGAGTGCCTTAAGTGCTGTAGGGTGGGATATTTAGCATATTTATTTCCTGCCCAGCGTGGCCTTGGGGACACTCGGTATACAAACAGCATGTGCTTTGCTTTGCTGAGGTGAAAATGAGGGCCTTTCCCAGGTGTTCCCTGACAAAGTGTTTTGTTTTGTTTTTAATTTCCAGAAGAAGGCTCCTCCTCCTCTGAGGGCAACGAAGGCAAAGGGTGGGTCTGCCGAAAGGAGAGCCGCCCGTAAGCGCCTGGCCACCATCAAGGCAGCGGTGAAGGCCAGGATGAAGCCGGAGGGGCCAGTGGCAGAGGCTACACCGGAAGCAAGGCCACCAGCTGCGGAAACCCTGGTCTTTGATGGAGGGTTCTTCCAAATCGAATCCCCTGCCAAGCCCTTGCCAGGTGGGTCTGGGTCTGCTCTCTTTGGGCCAGAGGAGGGTCCTGGGGAGTGGGGGGGGGACTTCTTGGCAATCCGGAAACTTAGTCTCGCTGGTCTTCTATGACTCTTTTCACTGAGCCCCGTGGCGCAGTGGTTAAATGCCTGTTACTGCAGGTAAAACTGCTCAAGACCTGGGGTTCAATCCCTGGTAGCAGGCTCAAGGTTCACTCAGTCTTCCATCCTTCTGAGGTCGGTAAAATGAGTACCCAGCTTGCTTGGGGGGGGGCAATGTGTAGCCTGCACACTGGAATTAAAAATTGTAAACCGGCCAGAGACTACTTGTAGTGGTATGGGGCGGTATATAAGCAGAACACTTTAATTGCGATAAGCTGATTAAGACGTTGGGAACGGCGCGATGACCGAGAAGGTCCTTCCCTGGATCTCGCCTGCCAGACCACCACCACCCCCATTGTGGTCATGCTGGGTGCAAGATTTTAGGAGCTGTACATTTGTTTGGTCTGGTTCTTGCTTCTGTTGGGTTGGGACCAGAGGAAGAAGATAATCATTCTCCTAAGTAATGCCAGTGAGCCTTGACAGCGTCTTGACAGCTACAGAATAAGCAGAACACAGCAAGGGCATGAGTCAAGTGGATAGAGGGACGCTCTTCTCCCTCTCACAAAATACCAGAACTAGGGGACATCCACTCAAATTGAGGGCTGGGAGAGTAAGAACAGACAAAAGAAAATATTTTTTCCACCCAGCGCTTTGTTAGTCTGTGGAACTCCCTGCCACAGGAGGTGGTGAGGGCATCTGGCCTGGATGCCTTCAAAAGGGGATTGGACCGATTCCTGGAGGAAAAGTCCATCCCAGGTTACAAACCAATGATGGAGATGTGTCATCTCCAGGCTTAAAACCAGGCTACTTCAAGGGCCAGATGCAGGGGAGTGGACTGTGAGCAGACAGAGATCTAGTCTCGTTCGCTCCCCAACGCACCTGGTGGGGCCCCTGCAAGATACTCCTGATGACTCCTGAGAATATCCTAAGATGTGTTCTGCTAGATGAGAGCAGGGAGGCTTTTCTCTGGGAACCTCTGGAAGCAATTAACTCACTGATTGTAGGGAGGCAGCCTAACAGGGATGATGTTTTAATTTAGATCTTTTTCTTAATGTTTAGTACAAACTTTCAAAATACAAGTGTTTGCTTCCGCTGGCAGAACAAATTGCAAAATATGCTGGCAACTCCCGTCGTACCCCACCCATGCCTCCGCATTGGAACAGCACAGAGCAAAACGCATCCAAAGCTTGGGAGGTCAGGCCTCTGTGGTCTGCCCTCCGGAGCCGTGGGTACCAGGTGGAAGCATTGTCTAGGCCAGTGATGGCAAACCTTTTAGAGACCAAGTGCCCAAACTGCCATTCAAAACCCACTCATTTTTCGCAAAGTGCCAATACGGCAATTTAACGTAAATACAGGTAGCTGTGAAGGGGCAATGTCAGGTACCCACAGAAAGGGCTCAGAGTGCCACCTTTGGCACCCATGCCATAGGTTCGCCAATACTGGTCTAGGTGTTTTTAAAGAGCCTCTTGTTTGTTTATTTGGTCCCCCCCCCCATGCTAACAATTTTCCATGCTTCATCTCTAGGGTGGACTCCAAGATCATCCAACAGGCTCTCCAGGCGGGCCACTCCAAGGTCTGCCACCAAAGCCTTGCTCCAGAGTTGTGCAGATACTTGTGTGGTGAGGCATGGCGCCCCAACGCCCTCCAAGCCCGTCCCTCCGTTGCCAGATCTGGACGCATCCGTGGGTCCTACTGCAAGGGACCGAATCAGTTCCATTTCCAAACAAAGGTAAGACGGTCCTCAGCTGGACTGGAGCCGTTTGTCTGGCGCTGAAACGACCATTGGTGTCAGAGGAGGTATTTTTTGCTTATTTGTTTTAGAGTATTTTTCACCCGCCTTTCTCCTTGGAAAAAGACCCAAGGTGGCTTACAGTAATGTGGGATAAAATACAGTCCAGTACAATTAAGACATGTTCAAGTATTGAAAACAAGGAATAGAGGGACATCCTGCAGCATTAATGTTGTTGTTCAGTCGTGTGCGACTCTTGGTGACCCCATGGACCAGAGCTCGCCAGGCTTTCCTATCTTCCACTGCCTCCCGGAGTTTGGTCAAATCCATGTTGGTTGCATCAATGACACCATCCAACCATCTCATTCTCTGCCGTCCTCTTTTCCTTTTGCCTTCAATCTTTCCCAACATCAGGCACTTTTCCAAGGACTCCTCTCTCCTCATGAGGTGGCCAAAGTACTGGAGCCTCAGCTTCACAATCTGTCCTTCCCGTGAACATTCGGGGTTGATTTCTTTCAGCATTAATAGACAACATGAAAGCTACAAGGTTATAAATAGTTTTTGTCAACAATCCCTTGTCCAGACATGGCCTGTGGCCTAAGAAAAATAATATGAGCCTTCTCAGTATTTAAAATTATCAGAGGCGGCCCTCTACCCGGTCCCGTTGCCAGAGCAACCACAGCTGATGCAGAGACAAGAGATTTGTTTGTTTGTTTGTTTGTTTGTTTGATCTATATAGAACATAAGAACATAAAGAACATAAGAAGAGCCCTGCTGGATCAGGCCAAAGGCCCATCTAGTCCAGCTTCCTGTATCTCCCAGTGGCCCCACCAGATGCATCTGGGAGCGCACGAGACTAGATCTCTTGTCTCCTGATACCACTCCCCTGCATCTGGCCCTTGAAGGACCCTGGTTTTAAGCCCGGAGATGACACAACTCCATCATGGTTTGTAACCTGTGATGGACTTTTCCTCCAGGAATCTGTCCAATCCCCGCAACCATCTAGCAAAAAGCTACTCTGGGCAGTTTACAAACATATACAAAATACAAAAAAGGATTAAACAACTTAAAAGAGCAAATAAAAACTAATCAGTCAGACCAAATCATCAAATCATCATCATAATAAGAACAAATAAGCAAATAAGCGCAAATGCAATAAATCAAAATGATTTAACAATTCAAAATAAGAACAAATGGCAAAAAAAAACTAATAAAAAAATTATCATAAGGCGGGGAAAATAACAGCATCCGATTTATATAAGGCAGAGGTGCCCAAACTTTTTGTAAGGAGAGCCAGATTTGGTGGCTGGGAATGTGTCAGGGGCCGGTTGCTCCCCAACCCTGCCACCCCACTGCAAGCCCCACCCAGTGACCCATAAGCCCCACCCACTGACCCCTTGCAACCCCACCCACAGGAAGGAAGGTGGGGACCAAGGGAGGGAGGTGGAAACCAAGAGAGGAAGGAAGGATGGTGGGGAACAAGGAAGGGAGGGAGAGAGGAAGGTGGGGAGGAAGGAAGGAAGGAAGGAAGGTGGGGAACAAGGGAGGGCCACTCAGAATGGCCTGACGGGCCGGATTTGCCCGCCCCGCCCCCGGGCCGGACTTTGGACAGGCCTGGTATAAGGAGATTGGAGCAGAATGATCAGGGAAGGCCAACCTATAAAGCCAGGTTTTCAGTGATTTCTTGAAGGCTTGAAGTGAGGGCACCAGACGGATCTCTTGCGGGACCTGGTTCCACAGGTGAGGTGCGACCACCGAGAAGGCTCGTTTCCTTGTTGATGCTTTCTGCGCGTCCCTCGGGGTCGGTACCTGCAGATAGCCCGCCTGGCTTGAACGAGTGGTCCTGGCAGTTCTTTTTGGGAGGAGCCGTTCTGTCAGATACTGAGGGCCTTCTCTGTGGCTGCTCCCTTTTTTACTTCTGCCAACAGCTGAAGACCTACCTTGTCCAGCGGGATTTTACTGATCGTGATTGGTGCCTTTTTTCAAGTTAAAATTTTAATGTCCACTTGCTTTTTATTCTTCAGTTGTATTTTAACTATTGTACAGTTTTTTTTTTTAAAAAATGTTAACTTTTTGTGTTTTAAATTCTATTCTATCCTTTTTTAAGATAGTGAGCTGGCTTGGATCCTCTTATCCTTATTAGGGGAAAGGCAGCCTATAAACAGAAGAAGCAAATAAATAAGAAATAAATAAATTTCCAAGGCAGACGGAGGATCCGTTGGTCTAAAACCTTATGTTTGTCAGAGCAATCACAGAGGTGTCTTTTGGGTACTCCCATCCAGAGCAGAAAAATTGTGGCTTATCCTCTGTTTATTCTCAAAATGTGATAGGTTAAATATTGTGCCTTGATATGCATAAATTTCACTTGATCCTCAAATGTTTGCGGTTGTGAGGGGGGGTGTTATGTCTAGTAGCCACTGTAAAATGGCTGAACAGGTAAAAGAAATGGCTATGCCTAATACATAATGACGCTGGCCATGTTCTTTTGGCTGGCCTTAAAAACAGAAATGGTTCCCAATGATGTTTTAAAAATCAGGTTTTAAGTGATAACAAGAAACTGTTGTGTTAGAAAACCCTGATGTGTTGAAAGAGAGGGAGAGAATGTTGTCGTAGGATTACAGCGAAGTGCCTTAGACTGCATCACCTCTACTTGGTCCTTCTAGACTGGTAGGTCCCAATCTTGGGTCCCCAGATGTTTTCAGACTGCAGCTGCCAGAAGCTAGTGGAGAAGGCTTCCGGCAGCTGCAGTCCAACCACCTCTGGGGCCTCAATATCGGTCTAGAACCATGTAAGAGGAAAGAGTTGGCTTGCCCTCATATAGCCTTTCACCCTGTCTCTTTCCCAAGATAAATGTGAAATCATAGGCATGTGCTTTCAAGTCAATTCTGAATGTCGAATGACCCCTTTAGGGGTTTTCCAAGTAGTGAGAACTCAGAAGTGGCTTCCCGTTCACTTCTTCTGGGGGGTTGCCCGGGCACTCTGCAGCTTGCCCAAGGCTATATAGGCTGGCCTCTGCAGCTTGCCCAAGGCTATGTAGGCTGGCTCTTCTCCCACGATACAAAGTGGGGAATTGGACTCCTAAGCTCTGGGTGAACAGTCAGAGACCTAAACCACTGAGCTATCCATCTGGCTTAAACACGGAAAGCTTAAAATCAAAGCTTCCACATTGCCCATGCAAGCTGCTTTTCCTTTTTCACCAGTGACACCCAAGACGTGGAGGAACCAGGTGCCACAACACAAGCCACGGAAGAAGCAGAAGCTGCTGTGAGTAGTGTCTCTAGTGGTTGTGTAACCTTGACAGATTAGAGTGCTGGGCCAAAGCTAACGGAAGGGGTTTCCACAGAGGGAAATGTAGGGTGCTGCATCTAGGGAAAAAGAATGAATTGTACAGATACAGGATGGGACACACCTGGCTGGAAAATAGTACCTGTGGAGGGGATCTGGGAGTCTGGGTGGACCACAAATTGGACATGAGCCAGCTGTGTGATGCGGCGGTCAGGAAAGCCAATGCGATTCTTGCTTGCATCAACAGAAGCATTGCGTTTAGATCAAGGGAAGTGATAGTACCACTCTATTCTGCTCTGGTCAGACCCCACCTGGAGTACTGTGTCCAGGTCTGTATGCCTCAATTTAAAAAGGATGTTGGCAACCTCGAGCGGGTGCAGAGGAGGGCGACCAGGATGGTTGAAGGTCTGGAGGAAATGTCTTATGAGGAACGGCTTAGGGAGCTGAGAATGTTTAGCCTTTCAAAAAGAAGGCTGAGGGGGGATATGATAGCTATGTTTAAATATTTGAAAGGCTATCACATTGGAGAAAGGACTGGTTTCTTTTCCATGGCTTCAGAGACTATGACTCGGGGCAATGGTTTCAAACTACAGGAAAAGAGATTCCATCTGAACATTATTAGGAAGAACTTCATGACAGTTATAGCTGTTTGGCAGTGGAAGATGCTGCCACAAAGGAGGGTGGTGGAGTCTCCTTCTTTGGAGGTTTTTGAGCAGAGGCTGGATGGCCATCTGTAGGAAATATTGTGATGGGGGTTCCTGTATGGCCGGGGGTTGGACTGGATGGCCCTGGAGGTCTCTTCCAACTCTAGGATTCTATGATCTTAAAAGGTTAACTTTTGTAATGTTTCATTTCGAGAAAGTTGTGTGGTTTACAGGTGGGCATCAGAAGGGGTCCCCTGCATCTTCTGCGCTCCAGGTTTCAACTAAGCATTAAGGAGAACTTTCTGATGTTTCAAGCTTATTCAGGATACAATAAATATCCTCTAAACATCCCCATGTCTTCATCAGAGGCTTTTTTGCAAGGGCTAGGCGGCCATTTATCAAGAATGTTATAGTAGAGTGTTTCCTGGACCAGCAGCTGTAGGTTGGACACTCGATAATATCTGAAATACTTTCTAACCCTGTAGTTTCTCTAGGGATGAGCACAGATTGTTTCGTGCGAGTTGTGAAAGGTCGTCGGTGTGGCACCAACAGCTTTTGACAGCTTGGCACGAAGGGACATGGACATGAACCTGTGGGCACATCTGGATTTTTGAACGGTGCAGTTAAAAAGTCTGGTTGGGTCCAGTTTAAAAGCTGGATCAAGCTTTTTCCAAACTGCAGCTTGATTGTCCTTGGATGAAGTTGGCCTGTTTTTCTATCCTAGACCGACTAGCTCTCTGTCTCTTCTCTCCTGAATCGCCAGGATCCCAAGGCAGCCACCTGTGACAGTGGATCCTGTTCAGCCCTCGTGGAGGAGAGCTTGGGATCAGTCAGTTTTCAGGGGATGGAAAGTCCCTCCGTTATAAGGCGAGTCCCTGAAACGACGGCGGAGGTAGAAAACACAGTTGGAGATCTGGTCACAGAGAACATCTTGTGTAGTCCTGAGACAGGGTCCCAGATGGAAGGAGTTTCTCCTTGGAGTGAAGAGCAGCATCCTTGTGAAGGTGAGTGAAAGGAGCCAGATTTCAGTTGAATATCAGGAAAAACTTCTTAACTGTTAGAGTAGTATGTAGAGGTGGGCACGAAACAGAAAACCGATGGTTCGGTTCATAGAATCATAGAATCATAGAATTATAGAGTTGGAAGAGACCTCAAGGGCCATCTAGTCCAACCCCCTGCCATGCAGGAACCCCCATCACAATATTTCTGACAGATGGCCATCCAGCCTCTGCTTAAAAACCTCCAAAGAAGGAGACTCTACCACCCTCCGTGGCAGCATATTCCACTGCCGAATAGCTCTAACAGTCATGAAGTTCTTCCTAATGTTCAAATGGAATCTCTTTTCCTGTAGTTTGAAACCATTGCCCCGAGTCCTAGTCTCTGAAGCCATGGAAAACAAACCTGTTCCCTCTTCAATATGACATCCTTTCAAATATTTAAACATAGCTATCATATCCCTCCTCAGCCTTCTTTTTGAAAGGCTAAACATTCCCAGTTCCCTAAGCCGTTTCTCATAAGACATTTCCTCCAGACCTTCAACCATCCTGGTCGCCCTCCTCTGCACCCGCTCGAGGTTGTCAACATCCTTTTTAAATTGAGGCGCACCGAACTGGACACAGGACTCCAGGTGGGCTCAGTTCGTTCTGTTTCGTACGATTTCTTAAAACAAAAAATCGTATGAAATGAACCAAAACGAACTGGTTTGGCTTACCTGGATGGTGGTGGCAGCGGCCCAGAAGGTCCCAGCAGCTCTTTACCACCGCCTTCGGAGCTCCCTGACCCAGATGTCAGGTGGGGTGGGGGAAACGAAAAACAAAAGGAATGAAACGGACATTTTTGTTTCATTTTTCTTAGAGGGGCTGTTCATTATTCATTTTGTTACCTAATGAAACGAATAACGAAAATAATTTTTTATTCGTTTCGTGCCCATCTCTAGTAGTATGACAGCGGAACCAGTTGTCTGACAAGTGCTCTAACACTGGAGGCCTTCCATTTAGACAACCAGCTGGCATGTTTTCCATGGCTTCAGAGACTAGGACTCGGGGCAATGGTTTCAAACTACAGGAAAAGAGATTCCATTTGAACATTCGGAAGAACTTCATGACAGTTAGAGCTGTTCGGCAGTGGAATCTGCTGCCACAAAGGAGGGTGGTGGAGTCTCCTTCTTTGACGGTTTTTAAGCAGAGGCTGGATGGCCATCTGTCGGAAATATTGTGAAGGGGTTCCTGCATGGCAGGGGGTTGGACTGGATGGCCCTTGAGGTCTCTTCCAACTCTTTGATTCTATGATTCTATGGCAGACAACCCTCGAATCTGTGTTCCTGCCTTGGGCAGGAGGTGGGACTGGGTCCATGATTGTATGGTTCTCTGTGTCTGTTCACGCATGGCGAAGAATCGTTTTGGATCTGAAGAACTTCTCATAGTTGGAGACTCCATGGAAGTGTTTTCATTCCTGGAGTTGCCTCTCTCGTTCCCTTCCAGCTGCAGCAGCAAAAATGACCTTATGGCATGATTTAAAACCCTCTGAATGCCTTCCTGGGGCAGCTCTTAATGGAGTCTTTGGCCTTTAGTTATAAGTGGGCATTACGGAGTGGGGGGTCTTTACTGATCACAGAGCGGCACGTGTCTAATATCATAAGGTTGGCTTGCTTTTTACGTTTTTCTCTCTGGCTCCACCGCGTTGTTTGTGTTTCTTGGAATGTTTTTTATCCCTTTTAATTCACTGCCGTTCCATCTTCAAACCCATGCTTGTCTCTCATGACGCTTCTATTGAAATCTGGAAGTTGAGTCATGGCAACTGGACTTCTTTTTCTTGAGAAAGAGAAACATTTCGCTGCTCATCCAAACCGCTTTGTCAGTCTGAATACAGCTAGTGTGAGTCCTCCATCTTATAGTCAGCTTTGACCTCTTGTCATCCTGGTCTGAAATAGGCTCATAACATGAACAATGGCCTGAATAGGCTTGTTAGGTAGACAACAGTATCCATAGCCTTAAGCTGAACCATGGGCTAAAGTGCTGAATCCTATAAAGTATAGGTCGTCATCTATGGCCTTGGTGGTGAAGGCTTTTTGATTTGTCTGGGTACTGTTGAAAGCACACCCTGTATTCAGACTGATGAAGCTGTTAGGATGGGCAGCGAAACGTTTCTATCTCTCAAGAAAAAGAAGTTCAGTTACCATGACTCAACTCCCAGATAAACCCACCTGGGTGACTAAGAATCTTCACAGACATATTGGGATCCGCAAGTCAAAAGCCTCTGCAAATGCCTGGTTCCTTTCTTCGTCTTTAAGTGCCATGTCCTCATAGAACGTTGGCAATCAGTAGCCTGAACTGGTTTGTATTCTAAACAAAGTAGCTCACTGCGGACCGTTGGCTTAAACTCTTAAGCCAGAATATTCTTTTATGCCCTGGACCACACTTCTTGTCTGTTTTTCCTTGAAGGATAACCTGCAGCCGATGGCATTTCTTATTGGTGCCTTTGCCTCCTTTTATTTCATTATCAAGCTGCCATTTGCAAAGCGATCTGACACTTGAACCAGCCCTATACAGTGGACCCTTGTATAACAAACAGCTTGTATAACATAAAATCTGTACAACATAAAACATTCCGGAGACAGGGGAAATTTGCTTAACAGAATCGCCTATGGGGAGAATCTGTACAACATAAAAATGGAACTACTCTGTTTTCAATACATTCAGATGGGAATTTGTATAAAGAAAAATTTGCTTAACATAATTTCATTTGGAACGAATTAATTCCTTTATACAAGGTACCACTGTACAGTTAAAACAACATACAGTACAAACTATAAATTATAAAACCGTGCCGCTCATGTGTCCAACCAAATATTCTAATTAAAATGCTGGTCAAAAGGAAAGTCTTTGCCTGGCGCCGAAAAGCCAAAAGTGTTGGTGCCAGGCGGCTCTCCATAGGGAGGGCATTCCAGAGTTGTTTCTTTATTTTAATGTCCGGCTTTTGCCCTTTGTAACCTGCCCAGAATAGTATATACAAGGTACCACTGTATTACAATAATCAACTCCTTTTTACAGGCCCTCTCCTTGAGGACTTTTCCAATGACATCCCCTGCGAGAACGGAGACGCCGACAGCCAGGTAGGTGCACTTGCAGTGCAGTCCATCGGATCGGATTAAAAGCCATACGTTAACAATTAGAACATGTTTTCAGTTAGGGAGTGGATTTGGAGCGCTTTTTCAGCATCAAAGCAAGCAAAGAGAAGAACTGGAGGTGAACAAAAATGCCAACTACATGCATGCAGAACAACAACAACAATAACAACAACACACGCACAGAGTGCAAGGTGGAATTTGTCAGTAGGACCAAGCCCCTGCAATGTATGCGGCACTGTGTCTTTAAAAGCACTTCGAAATGTTACTCTTTTGGACTGCAGTTCTCAGAGAAGCCTGTTCTAAAAATGTTCCTTTTCCAAATACTATTCTGATCCAATAGGACTGTTTCTGAGTTCATGTTTGTCTTAAAAAAAATCAAAATAATTCAAATGTTAACCCCATTCCTTAGTTGATAGAGGCTGCTAATGTGTGATCAGTTTTAAAAGCAAGACAAGTCCCTACAGAGAACTTTGAACTCTAAAAAGCATGACGTGAGAATAGGCACCAGTTCCTTAAAAGTTCCTTATAGATAGGATAGGAACTGTTTGAAGTGAGGGGGAAGCCAGGCGGTGCTAGTCCTGTGGTAGAATCACTCGAGTGACCTTGCGCCACTGTGGCCTGATGGCTTGATGAGCAGCTGAGGGAGGAAGGCTCTCAACCTTTGTTGCCACATATAGACCAAGGAAGCTAATCCAGCTGTCGTGTAGCATCAATATGCTCACTTACTTTGAAGTTTGCTTCCTATGAGCCTCGTGGTTAAACTGCAGAACTGCAGCCAAGACTCTGCTCACAACCTGGGGTTCAACGCCAGGTAACTGGCTCGAGGTTCACTCAGCCTTCCATCCTTCCAAAGTTGGACTACCCAGCTCATTGGCGTAGGGTAGGGAGAGAGAATGTGTGGCCTCTACATATGGGCTTTCTGTTTCAGAAGTGGCCAGCTTCCGAAATGAAACACAGGAGCCCAGCTGACAGTCAGAACCAGAGGAATGAAATAAACTAGTCCCTTACCTCGTGCTGGGGTGGCGCAGGACGCAGCTCCAATCAGGAAGAAGCCTCCAATGCATCGTCTTTCCTGCTCCCTAGTGCTGGCCAATCAGACTGGGACGCAGCATGATGCATTTCCCTGCACAGCTCCTGATTGGCCAGCGCCTGGGAGGAGAGAAGATGACGCATTGAAGGCTTCTTCCTCGTTGGAGTTCAACCCTGCGTGAGCCCAGTGCAAGGTAGGGGGGTTGGTTGATTTCATTCCTCTAGTTCCAACCGTTATCTGGGCTCCCGTGTTTCATTTTGGAATCTGACCACTTCTGAAATGAAAAGGCCATCTCTAGTGGCCTCCATACTTGACTTGTAAGCTGTCCAAGTGAGTGTTTTAAGCACTACAGGGCAGCATCTAAGCAGCACGCGTTGCTATGTACCATTTCTACGAGGCGTCATTTCTCTCACTTGCAATGCTTATTGTTTGGATGGCAACTCCCAGGATCAACCAGGCAGCATCGACTTGCTGCTAGAAACGGATTCTCTCCTTGTTTTTTTTTCCACGAGGCTGACTGAATGACGTGACTCTCTTTAGATCTGCTGGGCGCTTTTTTTCTAAAAAACGTAGGATGACTCTCTTCATCCCTCTCTTGTACCCCTCGATTCTCTCTGAGAAATGGCCCATTGTTGGTTATGGGATGCTGGCCGTTGCTCTGACCAAACTCTGGACCTTTCAGCACCTACATACTCTAAACCAATGGTAGCGAACCTTTGGCAGTCCAAATTTTTTGGACTGCAGCTCCCAGAATTCCAAGCCTGCATTGCCAATGACAAAGGACTGTGGGAGTGGTAGTCAAAATATCTGGAGTGCCGAAGGTTCGCCACCACTGCCCTAAACCAAACCCAGAGGTTAACGTGGAGCTGAGGGGGTGGATTTCACAATGACCTAACGCAGGCATGTCCAAACTTTGGCCCTCCTGATGTTTTGGACCACAACCCCCAGAATTCCAAGCCTGCATTTCCAATGGCAAAGGACTGTGGGAGCTGTGGTCCAAAACATCTGGAGGGCTGAAGTTTGGACATGTCTGACCTAAAGCAACAAGTTATGTACTTTGGAGTCCCCCTACAGAATTGTTTCCTCCCTTGTAGCACTGGTGTTCAGAGAGGGCTTTGCATTTGATCACATGGAACCTCACATGATAAGCTGGGAGGATCCCCGATTCCCCCACCCAACCAGTTTGGGAAATTTGTTAAATGAGTCCCCAGCTTGCTGGGGGGGGGGTGGGCAGGGGCAATGTGTCGCCTGCATAATTAAATTGCAAACCACCTAGAGAGTGCTTGAAGCACTATGGGGCTGTATATAAACTGAACACTTTTGCTCTGCTTTGCTTCAAATGCAAAACTAGGTTACAGGCAATACCTTTTTAGAGGCCTCTAATAAAAATTAAAAACATTGTAAGCTTTTGAGTGCAAATCACTCTTCTTCAAAGCAGGTCCCTGAACTTCAAACACAGTCAAAGATGTGTTTTACCAGGAGTTTAATCTTAAAGTTTGTGGCTAGTTAATGTACACCAGAAAAAAGCAAAGTGTTCTGCTTATATACCACCCCATACCACTTCACATAGTCTCTGGGCGGTTTACAGTTTTTAAATACAGTATGCAGGCTACACATTGCCCCCTCTCCCCCCAGCAAGCTGAGTACTCATTTTACCGACCTCGGAAGAATGGAAGGCTGAGTCAAACATGAGCCTGCTACCTGGGATTGAACCCCAGGTCGTGAGCACAGTTTTAGCTACAGCACAGGCATTTAACCACTGCGCCACGAGGCTCTTACAGAAGCATACTAAAGAGGCAGTTCAAGTGTGCAGTTTCAAATGTAGCTGCAGAGACACCCATTCAGGAAACTAACTGTGTCACTTGCGGGGGGGGGTGTCAATGGTTAAATGCCTGGACTGCAGGTAAAACTGTGCTCAGGACCTGGGATTCAATCCCAGGGAGCAGGCTCATGGTTGACTCAGCCTTCCATCCTTCTGAGGTCGGTAAAATGAGTACCCAGCTTGCTGGGGGGCAATGTGTAACTTGCATACTGTAATTAAAAAACTGTAAACCGCCCAGAGACTACTTGATGTGGTATGGGGCGGTATACAAGCAGACCACTTTAATTCTGCTCCAACTAAAATGCAAGATGTTTCGATGTATTAGTATATAAAGGTGATTGAGATCTAGGAGTTCAAACATGTTGAAAATAGATGTTTGCTGGGATTGCCACTGAATACTCAAAACATATGGTAAATTTATTTCCCCCTCTTCTGTTATTACCTAGTCTGCTTCCAGAATGTGGGGTTTTTTCCGGTTTAGACAGTGTGTTCTCACTGAGATAATGCAAGTGAGGTGTCCAGCATACAGGGAGGTTTTATGGGTTGGGTGGCCCAGAGCCAAGAAAGTAACTCTTTCCAGCTGCCAAAGGTTGCATGCTGAGGAATTATGGGAAATGTAGTACATAAAAATCAAGCTTTCTGAGCACTGGGATGGTGCCACTTGCCTTCAAGAACACCGGGGTAGGTCTGTAAATATTCTCAGTCATCCAGGTGCGTTTATCTGGGAGTTGAGTCATGGCTACTGGACTTTTTTTGAGAGAGATAGAAACGTTTCACTGTTCATCCAAACAGCTTCATCGGTCTGAATACAGGGTGTGCTTTCAACAGTACCCAGACAAATCAAAAAGCCTTCACCACCAAGGCCATAGCTGACGACCTATACTTTATAGGATTCAGCACTTTAGCCCATGGTTCAGCTTAAGGCTATGGATACTGTTGTCTCCCTAACAAGCCTATTCAGGCCATTGTTCATGTTATGAGCCTATTTCAGACCAGGATGACAAGAGGTCAAAGCTGACTATAAGATGGAGGACTCGCACCAGCTGTATTCAGACTGACAAAGCGGTTTGGATGAGCAGCGAAATGTTTCTCTTTCTCAAGAGAAATTTCTTACCAAATGTACCCAATTCGAAAGCTAGGTGTGACTTAATCGGATGTGCTAATAGGGTGTTACCAGGAAGGTGACAGAAACAAGACTTTTCCAAAAACAATACAGTTAGGACCCCTGTATCCACTGATTCAGTTATCCGTGGTTGGCAGAGGAAAAAAATTAAATAATCCAGCAGCCACAAGGCAAGCTGTAAAGCAAGCTGTTGTCACAAATAGCATCTGTAAAGCAAGCTACTGTCTCAAAACAGCAGTCATAAAACTAGCTACTGTCAGGAAACAGCAGTTTGGGGGCGGGCGGGCGGGCGTTCTTTCTTATCCACTGTTTTCATTATCCACAGGAAGGCCTGGAACCAATCCCCAGTGGATACCGGGGTCCTACTGTACCACCATGAGAGCTGGACGCTTGGATTTGGTTTCATACTACTCCTTGCCAATCTTGGGGGGGGGGGAGAAGCGGTCTCAGACTTGACTGTCCAGTCCACTAAATGGGGGGTTGGTTTGTTTTATTTTGTGTGTGTGTGCCTCAAGAACTTACCTCAGTTAATTTGTTCCCCACAGAGCAACCCGGATGGCAGTTTTTTCTTCACCCCTCTTAGGAGCAAAGCTGAGAATCGTGTGGACATGCTTGCGTGCGATGACCTCATCGTATTCTCTCCTGTTCCGCGCCCGGAAGGAGGAAATAATGGGATGGATTAATCCAGGATTAGTACTGGAGCTGCGCTAAGCTTGTGAGAGACGGCATCCATGCATGGAGGAAATTTGGGGAAAGGACTTCTGTGCACTTTTATGGATTCCTGGCGTTGACATCTTTGCGGCTTATAGTTTCAGATACGGGTATTTTTCCGCTAGTGGAAAGGCCTGTTTTGTGATGATAAAAGCCTAGGTTCCTCTGTTACCTGTACTGTATTTGTAACTCTCTGTCTTTAGTTATATTGTTTATAAAGAAGTTCCCTCTGAACAGAGCTTGACTGGAGTTTGTGAATAAAATGTTCCAACTTCCCAAATTTTTTTAAAAAATAAAGGTCAGAGATGGAAGGTTCTGGTGGGAGGGTGGGAAAAACACTTGAATGCTTTGGCAGACCCAGTCTTTAAAATTTGTCTGATACTTTTATCTTATTAATCAGAATAATACATGGAAATATTAAACTTAATAATAAAAGATTTTTGTCTTTTGCAAGAGGCTCCTGTCTATTTCTCAGTAGATCTCTCTAGGGGTAAGTTCACATCTTCCTTCCCATCCAAGAGGGGCAAGTTCAAGTAATTTGCTTAAGTCAACAACCTGGGGGCTTTCCTCTCCTCCCATAATGTTCAGCATGGTTTCTGGAAGCCTCTTCCACTTTTTTCCCCATTGCTACGGAACACATGGTTATGTTTATGACCCCCATACCAAATCTGGTCTCGCGAGTCCCCCGAGCAAATCTGAACAGGGATCTAAATCTGCATAACTCACAAAGAATTTAGAAATGGCCGGTGGCAAGGGTCTTTTCCCCCAGGAAACAAATGGCAAAAGCAATGCTCTTGGATTTGAAAGTAACGAAATTCAAAAACTGTTCCAACGGCAACACAGGCGCGTCTTCTCCAACGCAGGCAAGATGCTGGTGTTTTTGGTGTGTCCTGCTGAGACTATATTGTACAGTAGGACCCGGGTATCCACTGGGGATTGGTTCCAGGCCTCCCAGTGGATAATGAAAACCGTGGATAAGAGAGAACGCCAAAAATCCCCCCCCAAAAAAACTGCTGTTTTATGACAGTAGCTTGCTTTATGGTTTCTGTTTTATGACAGTATCTTGCTTTACAGCTGCTGTTCGTGACAGTAGCTTGCTTTGCAGTTGCTGATTTATTTATTTACTTTTTTCCTCTGCCAACCGTGGATAACTGAACTAGTGGATAATGAATCAGTGGCTACGGGGGCCTACTGTATCTGAAATCTCTGAGCCTATACCCTCGGTGATGCTCCAGAAAAAAACTGATTTTTTTGGGGGGGTCTCAAAAGTGGTAGATCATGAGAGGCCTCCCAAAAAACCATAAATTTAAAACATAAATGTACCCCATCCAGCCCCTACATTAAGCTTTAAAAAGGTTTTGTTTTAAGAAGCAGCCAGTGAACGCCTTGTTATTTTTGATCAGCGACTTTTTTGAGGCCTACTTGTCAGTGGTTTGACTCTGCAGCGCCGGAGGTTAGACGTTTGATTTCCCCACTAAGCCTTCTGGGTGAACAGCCCGCCTGGAGGGGCCTTGGGCAGGCGGCACAGTAGTCCCAGGGCAACGCCAGAAGAAAGGGAGAAGAAGCCCCATCTGAGTTACTCTCTCTACCTGGAAAACTCTGAACAGGGTTGCCAGGAGTCAGCACTGACTTGATAGCACGTGGTTGTTAGTATTAATATAGGCACTGGAAGAGGATCATACTGTATCCTTGTCTAAGGATACAGTATGAACCACTCCCCCCACTGGCTGCCCATCAGCTATCAGGCACAATACAAAGTGCTGGTTTTAACCTACAAAGCACTGTACAGCCTGGGTCCTAGCTATCTCAAAGATCGAATCTCATAGTATGAACCGACTCGGGTGTTAAGGTCATCAGGAGAGGCCCTTCTCTCCATCCTGCCACCTTCACAGGTACATCTCATGGGAACCCATGAAAGGGCCTTCTCGGCTGCTGCACCCAGACTCTGGAACTCCCTCCCACTAGAAGCCAGGACTGCCTCATGTCTGATTTCTTTCCAGAAACAGGCAAAGACCTTCCTCTTCAGGCAAGCTTTCCCTGAATGATGGACTACCTACTATGTGACTTCTAGATGGATCATCATGTATGAACACCAGTGTTTTCCACGTTAGTTTCCATCCCTCATAATGGAATTATTATTCTTTTCTTTTCACATGCTCTTTGTAGCTTTAATGTTGTAAGATGCCACTTCTAATTCCCTGTTCCTAACCTGAGTGTGTCTTAAATGTTCTGGGCTGTATATTGCCCCTCATTATTGTAATCCACCTTCATTCCTTTTTCCAACGGGAAAAAAAAGCAGGGTAAGAATATTCAAAATAAGTACATCATAAAGAAGTAAGATCCTGGAAATGTTATTTTCAAGCCTAAACTTCCCCAAATCTGCTAGTCAGCATAGCTGGAAAATTCTGGGAGTAGATTTTGCCAAGGTTTGGAAAAGGCCGGAGGCCATAACCACATGCATCGATAGCTACCTAAGATGACGCCCAGCCATCATGGAAGTAGGCCTACATTTTATTTTATTTTTATCTTTGCATTACAAATTAGCCACACAGACTTTTGCAAAGGGAAAATGAAAGCTTCTGCTTGGTTGTTTAAAAAACAACAACAGCTGGAACTCGCAATTGCAGGAGGCCAAAAGCTCTGGTTTAGATCATAGTAGGTGTGACACCCTCAAGGGTGACGTCGCCATCAATGCAAAGCCTGTTGATCTGGTTTAGCTCCCTGATGCGGTGGTTGTACTGCATGAGATGGGCATCATTGACGGCTACCTTGAAGTGATCCGCCTCGCACAGAATCTGGATCTGCAAAAAAGGACAAGACAGAGAAATTCTCTTTTTATTTATTGCATTTCTAGACCGCCCAATTTCTCCTATAGTAAGTCCTTCAAGTTCCCCCCTCAGTACTATAGCAGCAGCAGCAGCAGCAGTAGCAGTAGCAGCAGCAGTAGTAGTAGTAGTAAGTGCATCAGATTCTCACCTCATGATTTTTCTACACATAACACAAGGCCACATAATGTAATCCAAAGAGCCACTAGTAGGGGAGTGGGAAGAACTTGAGGAGGAGGAGGAGGAGGTGTGAGAAACGAAAATATATAATCATGCCTGCTAATAAGCTTATAGATACAATATGTAATCAATAGCAAGCATAAAAGCAATCCTTTAACTGTAATTATTAAGATACACAGCAAAAGAAAGTGTGATGTGCTGTGGTTTTCCTGTTGATGCTCAGACAAATGTTAAACGGAAACATATGTGGTCACAGTAAGCTGAAAAGTGAACTGAGCGAAAAAGAGGAAGTAACTTTAGACTATGAATCTGTGGGTATGCAGGTGGGTCCAGCAAATGATGGACAGTTTGTGGGTGGTCCTGGAGGTGTGGTTGTCCGATAGTGACCGAGGAAGGGTCTGAAAATGTATAAAAACCCTTGGAAAGTGTGTTCGGGGTCTTCACTCAATCAAAGAGGGAGACCCCATTCGCGAATGGCTTTCTGTTTTTGCATTTTGCTTTTGCTTAATAAAATCAGCGCTGAAGAACTTCTCCTTTTGTCTCACTTCTCATTTTTGAGAGACTAAAACCATAAGATCACAGTGGTGTCCAGCCACTGTCATGGAGGTACAGCAGGTAATAGAGTTCCCAACTAGAGAACTAAACCATGGAGCTAACTACAGCCCCAGGTGCAGGATATGATGTATAATAGGCATTTTCTGCTCTGTACTCAGCGGGGCTAGAGCGCTGAAAACTGTCGGCTGCAAAGTCGGCAGTTCGAATCCCAGGTGCCACACAGCAGAGGTGAGCTCCCGCTGTTAAACCCAGCTCCTGCCAACCTAGCAGTTCCAAAGCATGTAAATGCAAGTAGATAAACAAGTACCGCCGTAAAAAACGGGACGGTAAAAACAGTGTTCCGTGCACAGAAATGCATTCGGCTATGCCGGCCCCATGGCCACGGACTTGCACAACACTGCCTCTTTGGCTTGGAAACGGAGATGAGCACTGCCCCTGGAGTGGAACATGACTACCACGCATGTGCGGGTGGAACCTTTACCTTTAACCTTTTTTAAAACATTTACTCCACCTCTAATATGAGCCTCGTGGCGCAGTGGTTAAATGCCTGTACTGCAGGTAAAACTGTGCTCACGACCTGGGGTTCAATCCCTGGTAGCAGGCTCAAGGTTCACTCAGCCTTCCATCCGCAATGTGTAGCCTGCACACTGTAATTAAAATTGTAAACCGCCCAGAGACTACTTGTAGTGGTATGGGGCGGTATATAAGCAGAACACTTTTGCTTTAATATGGGGGACGAGAGAGTCCTTCAGCTTAGCTTGTATCAGTCTGCTGGCCAGGGGTTCGCCAAACAAGATGCAGAGTAAATCTCAAAAAAAGAAAAATAAAACTATTCCTTTTGAAAGCAGGAGAGGTGTCAAAACACAGTAAAAGCAGCGTCTTCTGGAGATGGGAATGTTTAGCCTTACAAAAAGAAGGCTGAGATGTGATATGATAGCTATGTTTAAATATCTGAAAGGATGTCACATTGAAGAAGGGACTAGTTTTTTTTCATGGCTTCAGAGACTAGGACTCAGAGCAACGAATCAGAATCATAGAGTTGGAAGAGACCTCAAGGGCCATCCTGTCCAACCCCCTGCCATGCAGGAACCCCATCACGATATTTCCGACAGATGGCCACCCAGACTCTGCTTAAAACCTCCAAAGAAGGAGACTCAACCACCCTCCTTTGTGGCAGCATATTCCACTGCCGGACAGTTCTAACTGTCATGAATGAAGTTCTTCCTAATGTTCAAATGGAATCTCTTTTCCTGTCGTTTGAAACCATTTCCCCGCGTCCTAGTCTCTGAAACCACGGAAAACAAACCTGTCCTCTCTTCAAGACAACAGAGCCCCTGATCCCTTTCACAGGTCCTATTCTCCAGCCAAGTATCCCCCATCCTATATCTGTGCAATTCATTCTTTTTACCTAGATGCAGCAGCCTACATTTCCCTCTGTTGAAACCCATTCCATTAGCATTTGCCCAGCACTCTAGTCTGTCAAGGTCATTTTGGATTTTCAGCCTATCCTCTAGGGAATTAGCTGCAGGAAAATACAGGAAAAGAGATTCCATTAGGAAGAACTTCCTGACGGTTAGAACTGATTGGCAGTGGAAGATGCTGCCACAATGGTGGGTGGTGGAGTCTCCTTCTTTGGAGGTTTTTAGGCAGAGGCTGGATGGCCATCTGTCGGGAGTCCTATGATGGGGGTTTCTACATGGCAGGGGTTGGACTGGATGGCCCTCGAGGTCTCTTCCAACTCTAGGATTCTACAGTATGTGTGTCAAGAGTTTCTCACTGACGATTAACCAGTATTTCGTTTTATACCTCTAAGTGAAGTTACTCAGAGCATGAGCAGCACATCAGCGAGGATAGATCATATACAAACAGCAGCAACCACAAGGAATGTTTCCCTGTTCAGCAAATGTATGTATCCATCCTAAAGTCCTGACCCAGTGACGTAACTAGTTCACATCCGCTCAGCCTATAATACAGTAGTTTCATTATGTAATATAACAAGGAACCAGAGTGTTGTTGTTCCTAGCTCTTGTTTGGTCAAAAGGCAATGGATATTCGTTTTGATAGTCTGAAATTTTAGGTATTTTTAAATTTCTTTTACCTTGAAGGGTTTGCCAACCTCGAAAGGGAATCGGGGAGCTGATCGATCTTCCTTGCCCCAAGTATCCTGGATCTTGGTGTTGCACACGATGACCTTCTTGTTGTCCTCGTTGAAGCGGGGGTTAAAATGCAACGCAATGTCATTGCCTTTCTTGAAGTCCACCTGAAATCTGCAGGGAATAAGGAGACACACAGCTGGTGACCCCCTCAGAAGCCTCACCAGTGGCTTCAGAGTTCTAGGTGTGTGTGCCCCTGGCCTCACCTTGCCTGATGTAACGTAATTTAGAGTAGTGGAGTGATTCCCCCCCCCTAAACCAGTGGTGGACAAACTTTGGCCCTCTAGTCTAGATGTTTTGGAGCACAACTCCCAGAATTCCAAGCCTTTATTGCCAACGACAAAGGACTGTGGGAGTTGTGGTCCAAAACATCTGGAGGGCCAAAGTTCGGCCACCACTGTCCTAGACTTAAAAGAAAATGCTTTCTAAGGTGCTAGTGGTCTTCCGTTGTAGATTTATAATCTTTAAATAATGTAAACATGCCTAGAGCAGAACCAGCGAGTGAACCCTGATTGGATTGAGAATACATGTGACTGTTTTTCCCAAGCTGTGTTGGTCAGAGCTGCAGAGAGTGAAGAGAGGGAATCATTTTCCATCTGAATGATTCTACTAGGTATTTTTCTTGGACTTTTATAACAATGTAGAAGTAAATGGTAGGGAGAGGCGTAGCCTCTTAGATTCTTAGAAAAGCAATCTGTAACTAAGAAGGGAAATGTTTCTATTATTTTCAAGGTAGAGAACTATTATGAGAAATCTTATATTTAAAAATGCCTTAAAAGCCAAGGTGCCTGTTACCTGTTTGATTTCTGTTTTGCTAAGTGCGATTTTCCTCCAGAGCCAATCTGGGAGAATGTGAAAGAACTCACACTATTTTTAGAAGGGGTTATAAATCTCCAGGACACTGCTTTAATGATCAGCTGCGAGTTGACTTATTGCAGTTAATTATGGGCATAATATGTTTGAAGTTCCAAATATTGTCATGTTTTGTAATGCTCGTGGTGTTATTTCTGAGACCTGTAACTTCTTCTTCAAGTGCCATGTCCTCGTAGAACGTTGGCGATCAGTATCCAGAACTTGTTTCTATCTAAAGCTATTCTAAATAGAGCAGCTGTGCTCACTGTGTATCAATGGCTTAAGTTCTTAAGCCAGTATGTTCTTCTACGCCCTGGGCCATGCTTCCCGTCTATTTTTCCTTAAAGGATAACCTGCAGCAGATGGTATTTCTTACTGCACATGATGTGTCCGAAATATTGCAGTTTTCTTCTTTTTATTCATGCGCTGTGATTTATTTATTTATTTATTTATTTATTTATTTATTTATTGTATTTATATTCCGCTTATCTACTATGTACTCTAAGCGGCTTACAAAAGGCAGCAAAGCCAACCAAATTACAATGACTAATCGGATAAAACAGACCAATAAAACACCCTTAACACAATTAAAACCAGGTAGCACCTCAGCTAAACGATGAACAAAGAAGCACAAGTTAGGATGGCGGGAAAAGGAAAAACAAAAACAAACAAACAAAAAAATTAAACATCGCCAAAGGTCTCCCGAAAAAGATGGGTTTTTAGCGCCTTTTGGAAGGCCAGCAGGGACTCTGCAGAGCGCACTTCACTGGGGATGGAGTTCCAGAGGCTGGGGGCCACCACAGAGAAGGCCCGGGTCCGAGTGCTCGTCCTCCGGGCTTCCCGAGGGGTGGCGACCCGAAGCAAGTGCGCTCGCGCCTGCCGAACGGGACGGGCCGAGGTTGACCGCTGAGCGATACGCAGCCACATAAGTGACTCTGGCTGTCCAAGGTATCTTCACTGCTTATCTGTAACTGCTTATGAGAAATACGGTGCAAAATTTCTCAATATTGTTCCCAAAACCCCGATGACGACGGGGACTGTGCTGATTAAAACCTGGATGTTCTACCTGAAGTTGCACATATCCGTCCTCTAAGAAAAAGAAACCCTTAAAAACAATGTCAGCACAGAAGTAGTGACTGTGAACTGACTTTTCCCATGGTGTGGACTACAAAACCGGTGACATAATGAATTTTAAAAATGTCTATGCCTATTATTTGTTTATATAAATTTGTTGGTATTACTTTGAAACCCGCTTACTGCTAAACTGTCACAGGACGGCTCAAAGAACAATGTGAACCAAATTTGAGACCCTTCTTTGTAATGCATCACATTACATACAATGACACCCAAATTCCTATTTCAGGCAGGCACTGGGTCTGTAAGATGCTGCTGCCATGTAAAGTGTGGTAACTGACTTGTCCTCTCCAAGGAAATGATTAAAAAATAAAATTCACCACTAGTGATATCCTTTCCCCAATTTACAAGTCTTTGAGGATAGCTTAGCAAGCTGCCAAGTTCATAGTGCACAAAGAGGTCGGAAATTATTTCCAGTCTAGCAGCACAGTGTGTGACAGAGTAAACTGTAGTGTTAACTTTATTACCAGGCACCAGGTGGAGCTATTGGTTTACAGGCATGTCCAAACTTTGACCCTCCAGATGTTCAGGACCACAACTCCCACAGTCCTTTGCTATTGGAAATACAGGCTTGGAATTCTGGGAGTTGTGGTCCAAAACATCAGGAGGGCCAAAGTTTGGACGTGCCTGGTTTACATCCTGAACATAAAAAAGACAGTCTGATAAAAATATGTACAGTACCAACATCTTGGCATTCAAGATGATGTAGTGAAAGTTTGGGAAATTGTTTGGCCAGGTATAATGCACGGTTTAATCATCTCATTCATCTCCTGACTGCCCCATGGTGGGCTCTATAAACAAGGAGACACCCCACAGTACTGCCTCTAAAAGACTAGAGGGAAGAACCACACCACAAAGCCAGGGGGTGGCCAGATTAATATTTGAGTGGCAAGTCCATCCACGATCAATGCAACTAATCCAGGGTTTTTTGGTTTTGGTTTGTTAATGACTTCTTTCCTTGCCTGACATCCCATAATAGGAGGGAAATGGATGCAAAGCATGTGCCCCCCACCATTCCCTTGCTTACGCTCATCTTGGTGGATTCCACAGGAATCGGTACTTCTGTATATAACGATTATTCGCTCAGCCATTTGCCTTTGTTCAGTAACAGAGTTGGGCACGAACTGTCGGGTCGGCAATTTGTCCTGGTTCGTTGACTGGCCCAATAGGTGGATCGTGGTTTGGCGGCTCACCCCCTCCATCAGGTGTCCATTCAGAGGTGGCCCCTGGAGGAGGCGGGACGCTGCCTCTAAGGGGCCGCCTGTTAGAGAGGGCGGGAACCTCCAGACAGCGGTTGGACCAGTCAACGAACCAGGACGAACTGCCGAACCAACGATCTGTGCCCATCTCTCTTTGGTAATAATACCTCTATTCCTGCTGCCTCATTAAACTTCCAAGATCACAATAACTTTTCGGCCAGCCCTTTCACACTTCTGCAGATTCACTCATGCCTGCCCAATAGCAAGAGACCAGGAGACAGTAGCTGTCTAGTCTTCCCAGCTCCACACCAGAATTGCAGCTGCCCTGCCCACACTCAACAAAGCAAAGCAAAAAGCAAAGTGTTCTGCTTATATACTGCCCCATACCACTTCAAGTAGTCCCTGGGTGGTTTACGGTTTACAGTATGCGGGCTACACATTTGCACCCCCGCCCAGCAAGCTGGGTACTCATTTTACTGACCTCGGAAGGATGGAAAGCTGAGTGAACCTTGAGCTTGCTACCTGGGATTGAACGCCAGGTCGTGAGCACAGTTTTACCTGCGGTACAGGCATTTAACCACTGTGCCATGAGGCTCATTCATAAAGGGAACCGGGAATTCATAAAGGGAACCGAGAATGGCCCCCACGTGCTTCGGCAAGAAGCCCTAGCCTTGATCCATTATTCAGTGGCGCTCTGTTTGGCCACCAACAATGCCACCCAGCTTCTCCTATACGACCTGGCAGTAGCCAGGTTGCTAACTGGGGGTGGTTACAGGGATTACATCCTGTTACAACAGCTCCCCTGCGGCCCATCTGTTTCTGAGCACAACTCAAGTGTGCAGATTTTAACCTAGGTGGCTCATGAAGCTACCTCAAGGGCCATATCTCCCTTTATGAGCCTGCCTGGGGGTTAAGATCATGAGAAGAGACTGTTCGCTCTGTCACACTACCCTCAGAGGAGCGTTTGGTGGGGACACGGGAGAGGGCCTTCTCCGTGGCTGCTCCCAGACTCTGGAACTCCCTCCCACTGGAGGCCAGCCTGGCCCCGTCTTTGCTGTCCTTCCACAAGCAGGCAGAGACCCATTCTCTTCAGGCAGCTTTCTCCTGGGTGTCTGGCTGCCTTGAGTGTGATTTTTAAATGGAGGGTGGTGCCTTACTGCTTTTGAATGTGTTTCCAGTGCTGCTTCTGTTCACCACTCTTTAGGTGTGCTATTTGTCCGATCCTTTTTAGTATTTGCATACTTAAAGCAAAGCAAAATGTTTTGCTTATATACCACCCCATAGTGCTTAAAGCAGTGGTGGCCAAACTTTGGCCCTCCAGATGTTTTGGACCACAACTCCCTCAGTCCTTTGTCATTGGCAATACAGGCTTGGAATTCTGGGAGTTGTGGTCCAAAAACCTCTGGAGGGCCAAAGTTTGGACACTCCTGGCTTAAAGCATTCTCTGGGCGGTTTACAATTTATCTATGCAGGCTACACAATGCCCCCCATCCAGCGAGCTGGGTACTCATTTTACTGACCTTGGAAGGATGGAAGGTTGAGTGGACCTTGAGCCGGTACCCGGGCATTGAACCCCAGGTTGTGAGCACAGTTTTAGCTGCAGTACAGGCATTTAACCACTATTGTATTTAAATGATGCAACCCGCCTTCTTATACTCATTGTTTTCAGCTTTAAATATCACCTTTTAAGGATGTAAGTAAAGCCACCTTGGGTCCTTGTTAAGTGGTAAAAATATTTTGAATCAAGTCAGAAAACACAAGTCCTTCCAGACAAAACAGAGCGTGTGAGGGGAGGGATCCCAGAATTTCACTCATATGACGAGGTTAGACTCACGCAACTAGCCAACACCCCTGTAGCTGAACAGAGCAGCATGGAAGAAGTGTGTCACCAGCCTCCTTGGGGCAACACACTGCAAAGACAAAATAAGATCTCCACAGCAACTCCCATTCTGCTGCCGGAAGCAACCGCCTCAGTTTATCCAAGAAGAGGGCCGGCCCTGCTACATCATGGCCCTTGCCCCACCCTCACCCGAGGCACCGAACTTTACCTGTTTGGTCTGGAGTTCACTTTTCCAACAATGGTTATTAACAGGCGGGGCACAACTCCGGATTGAAGAGGTAACTCATAGGGGACTTTCTGCAACAAACAAACAAACACGGATTTATTTCCATAAGATTCTTTTTCTTTTTTTTTAAAGCAAAACACAAGCACTGACCCCACCACCACCACCACCACCACAGCACCACACAATTTGCTGGCTGGCTCAGATTATCCTGCGTGGTTCAACTCCTTGAACGCTGACATTTTGGCTTTCTTAGGGACAGAAAAGCTTGCTAAGAAACAGTAAGGAGAACCCAAGAACCTAAGAAGAGCCATGCTGGATCAGGCTAAAGGCCCATATAGTCCAGCTTCCTGTATCTCACAGTGGCCCCACCAAATGCGTCTGGGAGTGCACGAGACTAGATCTCTGTCTCCTGATACCACTCCCCTGCATCTGGCCCTTGAAGGACCCTCGTTTTAAGCCTGGAGATGACATATCTCCATCATGGTTTGTCACCTGTGATGGACTTTTCCTCCACGAATCTGTCCAATCCCCTTTTGAAGGCATCCAGGCCAGATGTCATCACCACATCCTGTGGCAGGGAGTTCCACAGACTAACAACACGCTGGGTAAAAAAATATTTTCTTTTGTCCGTTCTCACTCTCCCAGCCCTCAATCTGAGTGGATGTCCCCTAGTTCTGGTATTTTGTGAGAGGGAGAAGAGCTTCCCTCTATCCACTTGACTCATACCCTGCATTATTTTGTACGTCTCAATCGTATCCCCCCCTCAGGCGCCTTTTTTCCAGACTAAAGAGCCCCAAATGTTTTAGCCTTTCCTCATAAGGGAGGTGCCCCAGCCCAGTATGTACAGCTTGCTCAAGGCTACACAGGCTGGCTGTTCTCCCAAGGAGGCCCAGTGTGAGACTTGAACTCTCAAACTTTGGCTCCACACCCAGAGACCTTAATCTTTGAGCGATGTATCCAGCCAGTGAGGAACTGCATTGGACGATGCCTTGTAACTTAAGACAGCTCAAAGAATTAAATATTAATTCCCAGACCAAGGGAGGCAACTTCTAACTGTCCAAAGTCTTACTTCCACACCCAACCTGGACCCTGGAAGTCGACATCTACGCCCACATTCTGCCCAGCCTCAAAATATTTCTCTTTTTATTTTATTTTTCTTATTGTAAAACTAAGAAATCACATTTTGATGAAGACTTTAAATTTCATTTCAATTTTTTTTTTCAGTTTCATAAAGGTGACCGATCATCCAACAAAATCAATTCGTGCTGCAGAAGCGTTAAAATGCATCGGTTTGATATGAAATGGGGTATTCCATATGTTTCCCCTTTTTTGGGGGCGGTGAAGTTTTTTTCCCCATCATGGCTTCAAAATTTCAAGAACTGTTGCCTCTCTGGGCAGGCTTCTTCTATAGCAGGGATGTCCAAACTTCAGCCCTCCAGATGTTTTGGACTGCACCTCCCACAGTCCTTTGTAATTGACTATCTAAGCCAGGCCTACCCAAACTTCGGCCCTCCTGATTTTTTGGACTACAGCTCCCAGAATTCTAGGCTTAGATTGCCAATGGCAAAGGACTGTGGGAGTTGCAGTCCAAAACATCTGGAGGGCCGAAGTTTGGGCAGGCCTGATCTAAGCTTAGAATTTTGGGAGTTGTGGTCCGAAACATCAGGAGGGCCAAAGTTTGGACATGCCTGTCCTATAGTCTTTCAACGCACCACCTCCCTGCTCGAAAGACAGGTGGCTTTCTTGTCCACAGGGCTTGGGGCAAGGATCTCCCCAAACATAGCCTCTTCAACACCTATTTCCCACCCAAATTTGCACCTACAACATGCTTGATTGGTTCCCCTCCAGATGTCATATCTGCCTGCTGCCAAATATATTAACAAAAGTGGGAAGGCCGTGCGGACTCAAGGTTCAAACAACAGAGGGGAGTTCTCTGCCCAAACTGTACCTCTGCCCTACCCTGAGAACAAAAAAACACCAGCTGCTACTTTGTGGTGCTGTGGTTTGAGTGCAGTACTGCAGCCAAGACTCTGCTCAGGACCTGAGTTCAATCCCAGTGGGCTCAGGTAGACACCTTGAGGTGGACTCAGCTTTTCATCCTTCTGAGGGCAGCAAACTGAGTACCCCAGCAAGGGTGCTGGGGGAAGGTGTCACCTGTATAACTAAATTGTGTGTGTTTGTGTTGTGTCGTTGCAGTTGTGACCAACTCTTTGTGACCCCATGTCCATGGAGTTTTCTTGGCAGGCGTACAGGAGTGGTTTGGCATTTCCTACTCCAGGTGCCTAGAGCTGCCTAGATGCCCTAAGGGCATCCAATCTCACCTGGAAGCTAGTACGTGGATGGGTGACCACCAGGGAATACAAGGTACTGTAGGCACCTGGAGTAGGAACTGGCAAACCACTCCAGTATTCCTGCCAAGAAAAACTCCATGGCCGTGGGGTCACAAAGAGTTGGTCACGACTGTAACGACACACAACACACACACTCTAGGTGCCTACAGCACCTGGTATTTCCGTGGTGGTCTCCCATCCAAGTGCTAACCAGGGCCAACCCTGCTTAGCTTCCGAAATCAGGCAAGATTGGATGTGCTTAGGGCAGTGTTGGCGAACCTATGGCACAGGTGCCAAAGGTGGCACTCGGAGCCCTTTCTGTGGGCACCCGACATCGCCCCTTCATAGCCACGTGTATACAGGTTAAATTACTATATTGGGACTTTGCAAAAAAATTAGTGGGCTTTAAATTGCAGTTTGGGAACTCGGTCTCTAAAAGGTCTGCTATCATTGGCTTAGGGCATCTAGGCAGCAATTAAATCGTAAACGAATGGCTTCAAATGTTTTAAGCCCTGCTGGATGGTATATAAGCAGCATACTTTGCTTATCTATCTTTAAAATACAGCAGTACTGCACCTCGGTTTATGAATGCCTCGGTTAACAAAAAAAATCAGTTTAAGAAAAGAAATGATTAGAAACGGGCATGCCATGGTTTAAGAGCATTTTAAATGGAATGCCCTGGTTTGTCTTTTTCTCTGATCTCCAAAATGGATTAATTGGTTTTCGATGCAATGTGTTAAGCCGAGGTACCACCGTATATAGGTCTTCAGACTCTCTGAGCAAGGAAGCAGTGCTCTTAGACAATACGAAAAAAGGGAAAGTGTTCTGCTTATATACCACCCCATACCACTTCAAATAGTCTCTGGGCAGTTTACAGTTTAATTACAGTATGCAGGCTACACATTGCCCCCCTCCCCCAGCAAGCTGGGTACTCATTTTACCGACCTCGGAAGGATGGAAGGCTGAGTGAACCTTGAGCCGGCTACCTGGGATTGAAACCCCCCCCCCCAGGTCGTGAGCACGGTTTTACCTGCAGGACGGGCATTTAACCACTGCGCCACGGGGCTCTGTACAATACAGAATAAAAAGGTTCTCTTACCAGTGGAGCAGCAGAACTCCCAGGCCCGTATCCTGGCCCGCTCTGTGGTGCAGTCGGGGTTGCTCCACTGCCACTTGGTGGCTGCCCCGGGGCAGGATACATTCCGGAAGCACCTGGCGGGACTACCCCTGGGGCACTGGGAAATCCACCCGGTGCTGGGGGGCCTCCAGGGTATGCTCCAGAATGTGCCGGGGCCCCAGGGTATGCCCCTGGCGCTCCGGGGTATGCACCTGGTGCTCCAGGGTATGCCCCTGGCGCTCCGGGGTATGCGCCTGGCGCTCCGGGGTAGGCACCCGGTGCTCCAGGGTAGGCACCCCCGGGGGCTCCTGGGTACCCTGGGAAAGCTCCAGGCTGGTTCCCCCAGGGAGCGGGCTGTGCATTTGGGTTAGGGTGGCCAGACCCCGACAGGGCATCAGACAGCTGCACGGGAAGGAAGAACAAGATTAGTGAGCAAACTGGCACTCATAAGAACATAAGAAGAGCCCTGCTGGATCAGGCCAAAGGCCCATCTAGTCCAGCTTCCTGTATCTCACAGTGGCCCCACCAAATGCCTCTGGAAATGCACGAGACTAGATCTCTGTCTCCTGATCCCACTCCCCTGCCTCTGGCCCTTGAAGTACCCTGTCTGGAGATTAGACATCTCCATCATGGTTTGTCACCTGGGATGGACTTTTCCTCCAGGAATCTGTCCAATCCCCTTTTGAAGGCATCCAGGCCAGAGGCCATCACCACCTCCTGTGGCAGGGAGTTCCACAGACTAACAACATGCTGGGTAAAAAAAACATTTTCTTTTGTCTGTTCTCATTTTCCCAATCTTGTTTGAGTGGATGTCCCCTAGTTCTGGTATTTTGTACATCACTCATTTTTACACCAGTATGTTTATCTGTGCATAATGTGTATCATTATTCATTTTAAAATTCATTATTCATCTTTTCTGTTTTTGATTACAGCTTTATGCTATACATTGGCATCGTTATTACTTAATAATGTTATTTCTGAATGACGTAAGCCGACCAGAGTGACCTTTTAAGGCCAAATGGGAAGGAAGGAAATAAATAAATAAATAAATAAATAAATAAATAAATAAATAAATAAATAAAT
>JAHTLZ010000268.1:2184554-2196091 GCA_023846285.1 Phrynocephalus versicolor | reverse complement strand
AATAAATAAATAAATAAATAAATAAATAAATAAATAAATAAATAAATCTCCTTCCAGCTGATAGCAGTGTCTGGGCTGGAATTCTGGAGATTCCTAGACCTCCTGGATAGAGTTCTGTCTGTCAGCCATTTTACTGTGACATACATCACAGGATAGTCTTTGTATTGAAAGGCATTCTCAGGCAGCAGACACTTACCGAAAAACCGTCAGACATTCTTCCTGGGGAGGGGAGGGGGAGAGAGAGAGAAGAAGAAGAAGAAAAGACAACTGATAAATGACATAAATATTTCCTGGGGTTCCACTACTCAAGCCCCATTCTCAAACAAGCACACAGTGTGGTGTGGAATAGCGGTTAGATCCTTGCATTTATTTCAGAGGGAACATATGTCACTGTTTTTTTTTTCCCCCAACTCTGGACGAAGATTGCTGCCCATCAACACCTGAGCCAAAACACAAAATGGAAAACTCGGCTACAAGCGATACCTTTATAGGCCACAAATAAAAAATAAAAATAAGACATTGCAAGCTTTTGACTGCAACACACTCTTCTTCAAAGCAAGCCCCAAAAGTTCAAACATGACAAAAGATATGCTTTTGCCAGGAGGTTATCTTAAATTTCTTCGCTAGGTGATGTACGCCAGGCAAGGAGTCAGAAGGCAATTGTAAAAGCTGCTTAAGCATCCCTGTTTTTCATACGAAGGATCATGGGTCATATACCTCCCCCTCCACTCACTCACATCTGGAATCTGACAGGATAAGGGAACACAGCTGGGTCTTATTTTCTTTAAAATGCCACGGGTGGACAATGTGGCCTCCAGATGTTTCCAGAACCCAACATCCATCAGCCACAGCTCGCCGCAGGGAATTGTGGGGAATGATGTCTGGCCTGAGAGCTTTAAAGGGGCCTAAGTTTCCCACCCTGGCTTTATAAACTTGGCTGGCTTGAGAGCTCAGTAAGTTGGAGCGCCTGGCTGCAGAGCCAGGGACCGAGAGTTTGATTCTCCAAGAAGAAAAGCCAGCCTGTGGAGCCTTTAATGACCTCAAGGCAGCAAACGGCAAATGCGTTTTAATGTAGCCAAATGTAAAGTAATGCATATTGGGGCAAAAAATCCAAACTTTTTCTATCAACTCATGGGCTCTGAGCTATGCGTGATGGATCAGGAAAGAGATCTTGGTGTGCTGGTGGACAGCTCCATGAAGGTGTCTACCCAGTGTGTGGCAGCGGTGAAGAAGGCCAATTCCATGCTAGGGGTTATCAAAAAGGGGATTGAAAATAAAACAGCCAACATTATAATACCATTATACAAAACGATAGTAAGGCCGCACCTGGAGTATTGTGTACAATTTTGGTCACCGCATCTCAAGAAAGACATAGTGGAACTGGAAAAGGTGCAAAAGAAGAGTGACTAAAATGATTACTGGCCTGGGGCACCTCCCTTATGAGGAAAGGCTAAAACATTTGGGGCTCTTTAGTCTGGAAAAAAGGTGCCTGAGGGGGGCTAGGATTGAGACGTACAAAATAATGCAGGGCGTGAGTCAAGTGCATAGAGGGAAGCTCTTCTCCCTCTCACAAAATACCAGACCTAGGGGACATCCACTCAAATTGAGGGCTGGGAGAGTGAGAACAGACACCCCAGGCAAAGGGAAGGGTAAACAACTTCTGTAGAGATTATGTCCTACTTAGAAAGCCCTGGAAAAGGTTGCCATAAATCAGAATGATTTATGATACCCTGGAATGATATTATTATAAGCCAACTTTCATGCTGGTTTTGGGGTCCTGGGGGGAGGCAGTTTTAAAAATGTGACTTTTCCAAACTCTTGCTAAGAGTGGCTTAGGAAAATGACTGAGGGTGGTCTCTGGAGAACAGTGTGTCAGCAGAAACTTCTTCGGTCTATCAAGGAGCAGACCCGCCCAATGGAAAGCAGAATTTCCAATGCTCTGACCGTTTGTTTTATTTTCTTCACATGAGGTTGACTCATCCCAGAGCGGAGAAGATTGCTCAAGACAGTTCTCTCAGCCAAAAACAGCTGAGAGAGAGAGAGTTCAATGCATAATATTATTATCAAGGCATCTTGTGATCCCAAAACTCCAGACTTTTGGGAAATGGTGTGAGAGTCAATCAGGCATTCTCCTTTTGCATTCACAAGGATACTTGGGGGGTGGAGAATTTATAGAGAAAAACACAGCAATCACTATCCACAGCTTTTTGCTCAAGCTGTGTGCAAATACGAGTCATAAACTTGACACACCCATGGCCATGACTCAGAGGTCTTCTCTTCTCCTTAAAGCAGCATTTGGTTTTCTGCTTCATACATACCTTTGTCGTGACAAAGGAGGCCCATAACTGCTTTGAGCTAGATAACAGTGTGTGGGATTTTTAAAAAAACTGATTTCTCAGTCTTGGTAACAGCTAGAACAGATTGGCACAAGCCCACCTGTCGGTTGACACTTGCCTAACACAAGCCGTGTCACTTTTGGCCTCCAAGCATGACAAGTTACCAAGCCAGCAGGGACATTGTTTACAGTGTACTGAGTCATAAGAACATCAGAAGAGCCATGCTGGATCAGGCCAAAGGCCCATCTAGTCCAGCTTCCTGTATCTTACAGTGGCCCCACCAGATGCGTTTGGGAGCGCACGAGACTAGGTATCTGTCTCCTGATACCACTCCCCTGCATCTGGCCCTTGAAGTACCCCGGTTTTTAAGCCTGGAGATGACACATCTCCATCATGGTTTGTAACCTGTGATGGACTTTTCCTCCAGGAATCTGTCCAATCCCCTTTTGAAGGCATCCAGGCCAGATGCCATCACCACATCCTGTGGCAGGGAGTTCCACAGACTAACAACACGCTGGGTAAAAAAAATTTCTTTTGTCTGTTCTCACTCTCCCAGCCCTCAATTTGAGTGTATGTCCCCTAGTCCTGCTATTTTGTGAGAGGAAGAAGAGCGTTAATCTATCCACTTTACTCACACCCTGTATTATTTTGTACGTCTCAATCATATCCTCACTCAGGCGCCTTTTTCCAGACTAAAGAGCCCCAAACGTTTTAGCCTTTCCTCATAAGGGAGATCCCCCAGCTCAGTAATCATTTTAGTCACTCTCTTCTGCACCTTTTTCAGTTCCACTATGTCTTTCTTGAGATGCGGTGACCAGAATGTTACACAATACTCCAGGTGCGGCCTTACTATTGTTTTGTACAATGACATTATAATGTCGAGGGACGCCATGCACAACAGATCATGGGTTCCCTGACTGGCGATTCGCCTCCAAAAGCTACATCATTTGTGTTAGGCCAGTAGGTATAGCATAGAGGATTTGGCCTGTTGGCTGCATCACATCCGTTGACATGGGTCATAAGAACATAAGAAGAGCCATGCTGGATCAGGCCAAAGGCCCATCTAGTCCAGCTTCCTGTATCTCACAGTGGCCCCACCAAATGCATCTGGGAGCACACAAGACTAGATATATCTGTCTCCTGATACCACTCCCCTGTATTTGGTCCTTGAAGTACCCCGGTTTTAAGGCTGGAGATAACACATCTCCATCAAGCATTGACAGGGCTTGGTCTCCTGCTAAGAGGAGTGAGGCATCTGCTCTCTCTCTCTCTCTCTCTCTCTCTCTCTCTCTCTCTCTCTCTGTGTGTGTGTGTGTGTGTGTGTGTGTGTGTGTGTGTGTGTTAGCAGCTGTTCCCCCTGAACTCCTAGCATTCGCCAAGGTCACGGCCTCTCCTGCGCCCGAAACCTCTGCTTCAGATTCCAAGACGTTGCCTCATCCCTCGTGTCAAAGTTCAGCCATTAACCGGCTACACTTCCTTGGGTGGTAAGAAGGAGGATTTAAGTTTGCCGTTTTTTTCAGAGAGCAGAACATCCCGAGTGGACCCGGCAGCTAAGATTCAGCACTTCCCAATACTGGGCTCCCAACCAGATGTCCTTGGACGGCAGTTCCGAGAAATCCTGGCCAACACAGCTAGTGGAGAAGGCTTCTGGGCGTTTTAGTCCAATAACACTTGGTGACCCAAGGTGGGAAGCCCCAGAGGTAGACGGAAGAGTCAACTGTGGTTCCGAACCATGAGTCCCCAGATGTTCTTGAAGAGGGAACAGGTTTGTTTTCCATGGCTTCAGAGACTAGGACTCGGGGCAATGGTTTCAAACTACAGGAAAAGAGATTCCATTTGAACATTAGGAAGAATTTCATGATGGTTAGAGCTGTTCGGCAGTGGAATATGCTGCCCCAAAGGAGGGTGGTGGAGTCTCCTTCTTTGGAGGTTTTTAAGCAGAGGCTGGATGGCCATCTGTCAGAAATGCTGTGATGGGGGTTCCTGCATGGCAGGGGGTTGGACTGGATGGCCCTTGAGGTCTCTTCCAACTCAATGATTCTATGATTATATACAGGAACCACTGCTCGGTGGCAGAACCGTGTCATTTCCCTAGGGCAGGATTTTGGGCAATCAGAATCCCAGATGTTCTGGGCCCCAGGCAAGCATCACCAGATGATACTAAGATAACAATGACGAATGACCACCTGCTGTTCTACAACTAGAATGAGTCAGGAGACTCTGTGAAAGGCACCCCAGAGTAATTAATTAACACACATGAAAGCCGATCTCATTGTCCACTTATTCAGTTCGAAACCAGTCCGACAAGACTGGGTGGCTGTGTTTGAGTTTTCTCACAAAACGGTTGTCGATACTAGAAGTTTCAAGCAAACAATCCTCCCCCCCCCCAAAAAAAAAGGTGTATGGGCCTGTTTAAGCATTCAGTGTTGAAAGTGTAACATATATATTGTATGGGGGATTGTGTATGGCTGTTGTTCTTTAAATCGTAGTTTTAATGTATTGGGTATGAATGCTGTCAGGTGAAAGAGTGTAGGGCTGTGTGTATATGTTTGGTTTTTATGTCAGTTTTAAATGAGTGCAAGTGATGTTCTTCATGTGAATGTAGGAGTATGTGTACGGATATTTTGTTCTTAAATGATAGATTTTATGTCTTGGCTTTTTATACTGGGGTATGTGAATGAGCTGACTGGATGGCACTTTTTAATCTCGTATTTTTATACAATGACAATAAATTCCATTCCATTATGCGCTGGAAGCTAAACCTAAAAAAGTTGCTATGGTGACTTATGAATGACAGAAAGGCACTCTACATCTGTTCAAAGCCATTTTCTTCTTATTGTTCCTCCAAAATTCTATTTTAAGTGAGCTTCGTAGATACTGGAAACACACACAAAAAAAATGACCTGGACCTTCTACCTACATGCGGCTGTGTGGGTCATTTGCAGAATTTTGATGGCCTAATATACATTTTGTATTTCTAAAGAAACTAGAAGAAGCAGATGCCTTGTGCTTTTGCTGTCTAGTCACTTGGAGACCACCACTGGCTTGCTAGAAGCAAATTGACAAAACAGCTGTTCACGAGCTCCGTTAAAAGCAAACGGCACAGAAAAGCTTCTTTAGACGTCAGAAAAGTAACTTTTTATCCCTCCCCCAAGCCCCCTAACTAGCCTGTAAGAACCATAGTCTAAAACGGTGGTCCCCAACCCCCGGGCCGCGGACCGGTGCCGGTCCGTGGACCAATCGGCACCGGGCCACCCGAGGAACTTCAAAATACACTAATCCCCTGAGAAAGCCTATTTGCAGTGAAGAGTATCTGTAGGGGGCGAGGCTGGTCTGTGTGAGTTTGTGTCATTGGTTTGCAAAGAGAGACCCCGCCTATTGCCCAAAGAGCGCGGGGAGGGGGGCTGCTCCCTTTGGACATTAAGCGACAACGGCGACGAGGAGGAGGAGGAGGAGGTAAGGCGGGGGAACGGGCAGGCGGGGAAGGGAAGGGAGAGGAAATCGAGGCTGATTTTCCCAGGCTTGGTCTTGTCGGCAGCGCTCTCTCTCCCATTCCTTTGGAGAGCCTATACCTGCAGTCCTTAATGTTTGTGCCCGTGTTAGCGTCCATGTGTTCTCGCTTCACTGCGCCATCCAGAAAACCCAAAGGGGGGGGTGGTCGTGGTGCTGCTGACGGTGGCAGAAACGGCGGGAGAGAGAGAGGAAGGACAAGGGAAAGCTTGAAACGTGAGGACATCTTTGGTCATCTTTTCGTTCTCCGTTTCCACTCCAGCCGGCTTGGATTTTTTTTCTGGAGG
This sequence comes from Phrynocephalus versicolor, assembly GCA_023846285.1. Classification (NCBI taxonomy): domain Eukaryota; kingdom Metazoa; phylum Chordata; class Lepidosauria; order Squamata; family Agamidae; genus Phrynocephalus; species Phrynocephalus versicolor. Next base: position 2,189,958 of record JAHTLZ010000268.1, on the reverse strand, counting down.
GTCCCTGCCATCCAACTCCTGCCCCCACGATGTTGCGTTAATTTCGGGCGGATATTGGCGCGCTCTACACCTGCCCCCCCGCCCGGTATAATTGTGTTCAAGGTGTGTGTGTGTGTGTGTGTGTGTGTGTGTGTGTGTGTGTGTGTCTAGGACCCAGTCCCTTTCCCACCCCCCTTTGGAAAGGCAAGGCGGGCAGGGCAGGGCAGCGGATGGGGGGAGGACAATGCCCGGCCAGCCTTTGCTCCCCGCAGGAGGAGTCCGAGGAGGAGGCGGTGGCAGCAAAAGCCAAGCCAAAGGAAGCAGCCGCAAGGAGCGAAGGGTTTGCCCTTCGCGGGACTTCTCCCAAGTTGCGCCCAAGGTCTGCTTTCTTCTTCCCTCCTCGCGGGTGCCCTCCGTGGGACGAGCGCCACCTCCTCCTCCTCCTCCTCTGCCTCCACTTCCCAGGCGCAGTTTCTGCCGGGCTCCCCGTTGGTCGGACCCTGGGGGGGAAGGCGGCCCTGTGCGCGGCTCCTCCTCCTCCTCCTCGTGCCCCATGGCTTGTGGGGAGGAGGAGAGAAGGCAAAGCCGAGTGAGAAGGGGGCCGGCGGAAAACTCACCCGCCCGGGCAGACCCCGGAGGGTGGGGAGTGGGGGAAGGTCGTCGCCCATGGGCCCGCCGCTCCTCCACCTTTGGGGTTTGGCGCGGAACCGCTTTGCTGCAGCAGGTGGAAGGGAGGAGAAAGGGTGTGTGTGTGTGTGTGTGTGTGTGTGTGTGTGTCTGCGCGCGCGCGCACGCGCCCGTCTGGCCTCGCCTCCCTTCCTCTCTCTCCTTGCTTTCTTTTTTCTCTCCTCCTCCCTCCCAAGTAGTTTTAGAGCTGGAGAAGGACGGGCGTAGAAGAATACATGCCCCCCCCGGGCCACGGAAAAATTATCAAACATTTACCGGTCCGCGGCGAAAAAAAGGTTGGGGAGCACTGGTCTAAAACATAAATGTTTCTATGCTCTGTCAATGCTGGATATTTGTCAATCTGGAGCGTCTTAAGGTATCTCCTACAGCACGGATGGTGGACCTTTTAGAGACCGAGTGCCCAAATTACGATTCAAAACCCACTAATTATTCGCAAAGTGCCAATACAGCCATTTAACCCGATTACAGGTCGCTATGAAGGGGCGATGTCGGGTGCCCACAGAAAGGGCTCTGAGTGCCACCTTTGGCACCCGTGCCATAGGTTCGCCAACACTCTCCTACAGTGTTGTGCTGCCTGGATCAGGTTCCATTTTTTCCTTCCACCCGTTCATGCTGTTAAGGTTTGTGCTTTTCCCGAAACTCGATCCAGGCCAGTTCAGGCATGTTCTAACCCTTTCCAGTAAGAGCAAATAATGCCATGCCAAAACACAAACCAGAAAACACAAAGGCTTAAGCAATAACAACCCATTTGACACAACAAATATTGAGAAAACAAAAAGCCACTCCCTCCATGTTGCCATTCCTTGGTTTTCCACCCATTGGCGGGCAGGCAGGCCTAGTGAGCAGGGTCACACGGCCAACATTAATTTCTGCAGCCCTCCAATCCACTGGTTGTAAGATAAGCCAAAGGCCCCCTCTGGGCTTGGAAATGACATTTCTATTGGCTACAAAATGCCCTAATTACAGCACACGGAGGATTCGGCCATTGCCATCCAAAGAAAATCCCATAAACTTTCTGAGGGTCCAGTGCTCGGAGGGTGTCCGTCCATTCTCCCATGTCTGGGACACAAACCATTAAGAACATAAAAGAACATAAGAACAGCCGTGCTGGAACAGGCCACAGCCCATCCAGTCCAGCATTCTGTCTCACACAACGGCACACCATTTGCTGCAGGGTGTTCCCAAGCAGATGTCTTCACCTGCTTACGATTCCCTGCAAATTGCATTGAGAGATATCCTGCCTCTCTCTCCAACCCGGAGGTTGTCCTTAGGCATACATCATGGTAGCCATGGATACCCAGGAACTTGTCCAGTCCTTTCTTAAAGCTGTCAAAGCTGACAACTGCCACCACTTCTTCTGCCAGGGAGTTCCACAGACTAGTGATCCTCTGGGTGAAAAAAGAATATTTTCTCTTATTTGTGTGAGATCTAGCATCCAGTTTCATGGAGTGCCCCCTAGTTCTAGTGTTGTGCGATAGGGAAAACAGTTTTTCCTTATCTACTTTGTCCACACCGTGTATGATTTTATAAACTTCAGTCAGGTCACCTCTTAGGCGCCGTTGTTCAAGAGTGAAGAGGCCCAGCCGTTGCAGCCTCAGATGGTAAGGAAGGTGTTCCAGTCCCCTAATTTCCAGTATGGTCTCATCACATTATCAAGTGGCGAGACCCCCTAGTTCTAGGGTTGCGTGATAGGGAAAACAGCTTTTCCTTATCTACTTTGTCCACACCGTGTATGATTTTATAAACTTCAGTCAGGTCACCTCTTAGGCACTGTTGTTCAAGAGTGAAGAGGCCCAGCCATTGCAGCCTCAGATGGTAAGGAAGGTGTTCCAGTCCCCTCATTTCCGGTATGGCCTCATCACATTATTAAGTGACGAGACCATACCATCCGTGGAAATGTTCCTGAGCATGGGCAAAGCGAACTCCCACCCGAAAGCTCAAACGTGACAAGACAGCAGGAGACCTGTTCGCCAGTCTAGGCCTGCCTCCACCGATAGAAAGCAAGGACAGTCAGATCCAGGTTAACAACATCATGAGGATGAAGGTATAGGATCTGAACCTTCAGGTCCTATATGGGATGAGAAAGTTTGGGATTTAGGACCTTGCTGCCTTTCACAGCTCCTGCAACTAATCAGAACTGCCCATATTACCTGGTCTTCCCAGGACCAGGGGCGTAGCTGGTGGAGCAAGTGGGCGCATCTGTCCCTGGGCGCAGCATCTGGGGGCGCCAAATGGCTCCCCGCTCAGGAGCAAAGGGAAGGTGTGTTGCAGGCAACCTGCCAGGGACAGCACAGAGGGCTCCCTGCGTGCCGCTGCTGCCTTGTCTGCGGCACCTTAGCCCTTCCCTATCTGGGGGTGGGGTGAGGACAAAAACCGACTTTGTCCCTGGGCACTGAAAACCCTTAGCTACGCCTCTGGCCAGGCGAGGCGTTTGAGGCTTCTTAACACCACAAAATCCCCATTGAGAAAAAAAAAAAACAAGGAACAGAGCCTTCTCCACAATTGCCCCACACCTTCCGCCTGAGACCTGTCTGGCCTCCTCGTTAGGCATTCTTAAATGATCTTTGAAAACTCTGTTTATTCCAAGCAGGCCTTTCCTTCAAACGAAACATAGCTTGCAGCGTTGACCCATTAATGTTAACCCTTCCTTATGTTACTTTATAGCCCACCTTTAAAAACTCAAATTCAGTTTTTAAAACTGATTGTTATTACACTGATTTTAAATGTTTTATGTCTAGATATTGAACATGTAGTTTTCTTCCCTGCCCCCTTTTATTTCCTTTTTTGTGGGAGGGATTTTGTCTTAGATTTCGTTTTAACCTGCCCACCCGGAGTCGTCTTTGTTGCTAGATTGGTGGTGTAAAAATCAAATAAATAAATAAATAAATACATTTCTACCAAAAAGTACCCTAGCAAACGTTTACAAACTTTGCCAAACTCTGGCAGCCTAAACTCTAACTTGGACTGTCAGATAAACACGAGACAACCTCTACAAGATGACTCCGTTCCGTCCGAGAGGTTGAGAAATTGTAGGGAGAGGCTCTGATCCAAGATTTCTACGGAGAAAGAGCAGGAGGGGCAGAAGGAAGAGAAGATTGTTCCCACCTTGGCTTAGGCAGGAGAATTTCGACGTGTTTATGCAGGAAGAGCCCTGGCAGGGTGGATCCATGGAGTGATCTCGTGTATTTCCATTTGATGGTTTTGCATTTCAGAGCTTGAGAGGAGGCCTCTTCAGAACTCTTTACTCTACCTTGGGAATCTGCTCCCCGCCTTTTGGCTACAAGGAGACAACTGAATTCTTTGTTATTGGTTCAACTAGCGCCTGCTCGGGTGTTGGTGAAATGAACTCAGCGGCGTACAAATCGCAATATCCAGTTCTGAGCTGTGTTTGAATCACTGTTGCTGTTGTTTTGTTATTTTTAAAAAAACACTTTTTTTCCAAGTTTGTGTCTGCAATCTTCATATGAGAGAGAGAGAGAGAGAGAGAGAGAGAGAGAGAGAGAGCAACATAGAACCAGAGAGAGTTATGAACACAGAGACTAGATGGGAATTAGAGATGGGTGTTTCGTTTCGGAAGGCGACTGGTTCCAAAACGAAATGTGCCAGCATAGCTGGCGCTCAGAACCCAGTCCCACCCTTTGGAACAAAATCAAACAAAATCAACCCACTAAGCAAAATTCCAACCAGGAAGCAGCCTCCGATGCATCATTTTTCTGTCTCCCTGATGCTGGCCAATCAGGAGCTGTGCAATGACATGCATCATCCCTCCTTCCTGTCTGATTGGCCAGCACCAGGGAGAGGGAAAGATCGGAGGCAGCTTCTTGGTTGGAGGCTGCTTCTTGGTTGGAATTTCACCCAGCAACAGCTACAGCAAGGTAAAACATTGGTTGATTTTGTTCCAGAGGGTGGGACTGCGTTCCAAGTGCCAGCTGTGCTGGGGTGTTTTGTTTCGGAACCAGTCCACTTCACGAAACGAAATGTCCATGTCTAATGGGAATTCCTACACTACCTGGGGGTAAATGGGGAAGATGGAGACCTGGACCACCCAGGAACGCATAGGCACCTGAGAGATTGCAGGGAAGAAGTTATGGAGGTTAGTGGAAAGCTGTCTGACTACAGCCAACAGACTTGCTGGATTAACAAGACTCCAGATATCTGGGTTCAAATCCTTGCTCAGCCATGGAAACAGATGGCAACAATAAGCCACTTCATGGATATCTCACCCACCTTGGAAAACATTTTAAGGTCACCATATCTGAGAAGCAACTCTACAACACAGAATAACTGGGCATACTCTGCATATAATTTCCTGACTCAACTCTCATTTTAGAAGTTAATCACTAAGGCTTTCTGTTCTCTGCCTCTTATAATCAGAAACGGCTGTCTCCTTTCCATGTTCCCGATCCCCTGGAAGGATCGCAAGATGCCAGACAGAATTTTGCGCTCTCTGCTTATACACCCCAAAGATCCAGTGATGGTAAACCCGTCTTCCAAGTTTCTAGTTCACAAGAGAGCTTCACGCCACGGAGAGCGATGTTTGATCTACCGCTTTTATAAACTTTGGGAGTCTGACACTACTGGGTTTTTTAGGCCATTTTATGGTGCTTTCAAACTTTTATTGTTAGCACCTTTTCCCACTTCCCTTTTATAACACTGTCTGATGTTTTGAGCAATGTGTCTGCATTTCTTTCTTTCTTTCTTTCTTTCTTTCTTTCTTTCTTTCTTTCTTTCTTTCTTT
>JAHTLZ010000268.1:2169954-2183700 GCA_023846285.1 Phrynocephalus versicolor | reverse complement strand
TATTATTATTATTATTATTATTATTATTATTATTATTATTATTATTAATCCATGTACAGTATAAGACGATATTTTTGTCTAAAATTGTTAGTCTGAGGGTCGTCTTATACACGAAAGCAAGCTGGAGAAAGAACTGTGCAGTTGCAGAACTGTCATTTTGGGTTAATAAAGTGGGGGGGGATCTTAAACATAGGGGTGTCTTATAGATGGGAAGATACAGTTATTTAGATGACAGAGCCCAAAATGTCCAGCCAGACGAGACAGAAGCCACGCTGGTTAGCGGGCAATGCACTTGGAGTTCCACAAATAATAAGGCTGCCTGTTTACCAACGTCACCCAAAACATGGCCTCTATCTGTGGAGAAATGTAATCTTTGAATAATAGCTGGATTAATTAAACATAATATCATTACTCCGAAGCAAACAAGCAGAACAAATCAGGGACACGACACTTCCCAGCATCCTGCATTCAAGGACATCCTGTTCTCGTGGGAACCCATGAAAGGCCCTTCTCGGCTGCTGCGCCCAGACTCTGGAACTCCCTCCCACTAGAGACTAGGACTGCCCCATCTCTGATGTCCTTCCGGAAACAGGCAAAGACCTTTCTCTTCAGGCAAGTTGTCCTTGAATGATGGACGACCATGTGTCTTTTATATGAATCTATGGGTTCACATCGACGTTGTGTTTATAACTACTTATAACCGTGTTGCTTTAATGTAATGTTGTCTATTAATGCTGTAAGATGTCCCTCAATCCCTTGTTCTCAAATACTTGAACATGTCTTAATTGTACTGGACTGTATAGTATCCCTCATTACTGTAAGCCACCTTGGGTCCTTTTCCAAGGAGAAAGGCAGGGTAAAAATACTCTAAAATAAAATAAAATAAATAAATAAATAAATTTTTGAGAGGGCTTTTGAAGCCATTGAAATTCCTGCCTGGTTCATCTCTGTATCCTCCAGGCATCTCTGAGAGGTTTACCATTTGGTTACCGCCATCTCTAGGCCCTGCTCTACTTAAAGGGAGCTTATTATGGATTGCTTTGAAATATATACAGTATATCCTCTTTCTCTTTAACCTAGAAGTGCCAAGGAGAAAATTCTGAGGGCTGGATTAGGAATGCTGGTAGGTTATTCCTTTAAATTGGAATACAGTAGGACCCCCGTATCCACTGATTCAGTTATCCACAGTTGGCAGAGGAAAAAAATAAATAATTCAGCAGCCACAAAGCAAGCTACTGTCACAAAGAGCAGCTGTAAAGCAAGCTACTGTCATAAAACAGCAGCCGTAAAGCAAGCTACCGTCACAAACAGCAGCTGTAAAACAAGCTACTGTTGCAAAACAGCAGTTGTAAAGCAAGTTACTAAAACAAAACAGCAGTTTTGGGGACATTTTGGTGTTCTCTCTTATTCACAGTTTTCATTATCCACGGGAAGGCTTGGAACCAATCCCCAGCAGATACTGGGGTCATATTGGTAATTTGTAATCAATTGCTTTTATATCCTTGTTTGGACACCCAAATCCCAATTATTGTAATTCTGAAATGATTCTCTTCAATAGGCCTGTATTTCTTTCATTCTGCCATTTTTCTTTACACGTTGCCTTTTAATAAACGTGGTAAAACTGGCAAGTTTGGTTTGTGGGTTAACAGAGGGAAGAGCTCCCTCCTGACTTTTATCTTGGCCCTTTTGGTTGCTGGAAGGAAGGAGATTTAACTTGGCGAAGGGTCTCCAGTTCCTTCATTTCTGAGGGGGAAAAAAAATCTGGTCTGGGGGCAGCAAAGCCGAGGGCAGCTGCAAAGGGCAGGTCCTGGGGCGGAACGGAGAAGCAGAGAAATGTCCCGTATGCCCCTTGGTTCTAGTTCCTCCCCAGGTGGCTCTCTCGATGGGACCCACAGCAGTTAGGGTGACACACAAGGGACCCGCCTTGGAAAGCAATGCTAGGAGTGGCTCTCAGTTACAATGCAGAAATAATGAACAGGGGATTAGTCCGCATTGTAACTGGGGGGGGTGGGGGCAAACAAGGAGGGCGGTGGGGCTTTATGGCCGCTATTTTCTTTCCAAGGGGAGCAAGGGTTGAGCTTGGCATGAGAGGAGCGTTGGCGGCCCATGCGAATAGCTGAGAGGCACCACTGGCGTGACGGGGGAGCCCAGAGGGAGGAAGAGCCATCCACCGAATCAAGCCACACCATCGCAGTGAGCAGCTTCACAGGGAAAGTGGCCGGAGGCAGCCTGTGGCAGGAGAGCCTCAGTCCGCACACCTGAAAAATGGGCGGAGTGGGGGGGTTAGTCATCCCAGCCGACCACAATAATGCTCTTGTGCCTTCAAGAGAATGCAGGACTCATGGTGACCCTGTTCAGGGCTCAGACACCTCCTTTATGAGGAAAGGCTGCAGCTTTTGGGGCTCTTGAATCTGGGGGGAAATGGTGCCGGGGGGCTTGATTGAGACGTACAAAATTAGGCAGGGGGTGGATCAAATGGATAGAGGGAAGCTCTTTTCCCTCTCACACAATGCCAGAACCAAAGCTCATCCATGCAAACTGAGGGCTGGGAGAGGGAGAATGGAGAATAGATTAAATATTTCTGGCCCCAGTGTGTTGTTAATCTGTGGAACTCCCTGCCACAGGATGTGAGGATGGCATCTGGCCTGGATGCCTTTCAAAGGGGAGCTGGACAGATTTCTGGAGGCAACAAGCCATGATGGAGATGCCTGTTTTTGACAGGCTTTGAGGGTCCCCCAAAATGCCAGATGCAGGGGAGTGGCATCAGGAGACCAGGCTTCTAGTTGCCTCATGGGCTCCCAGAGGCATCTGGTGGGGCCATTGGGAAAGACAGGAAGCTGGACTGGATGGGCCCTGGGACTGATTATAGTTTTCCAGGTAGATCATACACACAATGGTGGTTTCCCATCTCTTTCTTGTGTGAAGCACTCTGGGCACTATGCAGCTTGCCCCAAGGCCACCCAGGCTGGCTCTTCTCCCAGCAGGCCCAGTGGGTGAACGAAACTCCCAACCTCTTTTTATCCTTCCTTGGGTCCTTTCTAAGTAGAAAGGCGGGATCAAAATATCCTTAAATAAATGAATTAATGTAAATAAACCTCTGTCTCCATAGCCAGATAAATAAACCACAAATAACTACTATTTTATTTTAAAAAGAGACAACAAAATGATGTTGTGGCACCTTAAATATTATATTTTACCCTGAATTTCTGCAGTGTGAGGAGGTGGACTTGACCACAAAAAAACTCACAGGCACAACAACATTTTGGTCTTCTTTATTTTTTTAATTTCGTTTTTGCCTGACACCATTAACTAAAATACATATGTTTTTGTGTGTGTGTGTGTGCCCGGGCTAGTTAGCAACATGTGGAAGGATATTGGGAATGAATAAAAGGAAGTATTTATTTATTTAGCAGATAATTTTAGACACTCGACAGTAACAACAGTCTTTGCCAACTAAATACATCACTGGCTGCTTATGTTATTCTGCCTAACTACCATCAGCATCATCGTGTGGCCATAAAAATGGGCAATAGTTGCACACTCAGCAACTACTAGCGCATGTGTAAGGTTAATCAGGAACTGCTGGATAACTCAGCGCTTTAGGTATCTGGAGTTTGATTCTTCACTGGGGCTGGATTCCCCGTGCAATATAGTAGTTAAATTGCAGTACTGCAGCCAACACTCTGCTCATAACTCAAAGAGCCCCACCCAGCTCTCCACTTCTAAGGGGACGATGATTCTCCGCACATCCAGACAAATACATCTTATATCCGAGAGGAAAATTGTGACAACAAACCATACACTGACATTGCGAAATGAGGAGATGCACATTGAACTAAGAAATCAGTTCGACATTTCTTGGCCTGGATTAAAAAACTCTCTCAAATGTTTTATTTTACAAGAAGTCCATGAGTTAATCCAATCCTCATTTTCAACTCTGGAAGAGAAAAAATGAGATCTCCACCTCTCCATCTCTTCCTCTGGGTTCCAGCATTCCCCCACCACACCCGGTCACCGCCCTAGGTATCCACATTTGCACTGTATACTCCTTGGGGCAGGAATCTGTCATGATTACCCCCTTTTATGCCACTTGACTCTTTTTAATCTAGTACTAACGACCTTGCCTTGCGAGGCATCAGGAAACATGGAGGTTTATGTTTAAAAGCAAAATCCTGCCATGTTTTTGTTCACGGAGAATTGCCCCTGTGGCACCAAAGGGTTTTTCTTTAAATCCATTGTTATGCTCTATTAATTATTATTTTTTACTGTTTTTAATATAAACACTCGCTTGGTTCCTTTTAAAAGATTTATACGTTTAATGTTTTTAGCTTTAAAGCTTTGTCTTTTAATTGCAAGCTTCCCTTTAAGGAGAAAGAAAGAAAGAAAGAAAGAAAGAAAGAAAGAAAGAAAGAAAGAAAGAAAGAAAGAAAGAAAGAAAGAAAGAAAGAAAGATGGAGAAGTCCCAAATTATGTCTTATTTAAAAAACACAACCAAGGGGATACCCCAGCCCCCAGGAAGCTCCTGGACAAGCAAACTTCTCGGGCCAGCCCTTCCAGAGACCCGCGCGCTCTGCCTCCCTCTTCATCAGCCAAGGTGACAGGCGCTACGTGCGGACGATGGGAATGGTAGTCCAAGCTGCCTTGTGCGGCTGATAGGAGCAGTGGTCGGGGGAAGCAGCTGGGCGAGGCGGAGTCGTGGTGAAGCAGACGGGAACTTTTCCTCCTGATTTGGAGGATTTCGGGACCCGTCGCCACTGGTTCTCCCTCCCCGAGCCCTGGAGACGTTGCTTTTGGAACAACGCGGCGCCGTTCCCCAAATTCCTTTTGCAAGTAAGTGGAGTTGCAAAGTTCTCTTCCCCCCCCCCCAAAAAAAAAGTTTTCCCAAGTTTTGTCCAGGATTTCTCTCCCTCCCGCTTTCACGCCCTGAGCCCCCCCCCCCCCCCCCCCCACCCAAAAGGGGAAAGAGCTCCCCAGGTCCCGACCCGGCGGCCTCACCTGGATGGGAGCTGCGTCGGATTCAGGCGGCAGGGAAGCAGGGGCGGCGGGGACTGGCAAGCAGGGCGAGGGCGGCGGTGGCCGCTCCCTCTTGGCTCGGTCGCCGCCTCCGCCGACACCACGCCCTGCCTGGGCGGAACCGGATCGTCCTCCCCCGCCTGGCCCTTGGGCAGAAGTGGGGTGGGGGAAGAGGGGCAAGCCTTCTTCCTCTTCCTCCTCCTCCTCCTCCTCCTCCTCCTCCTCCTCCCCATCCCTCACTTTAAAAGGGGAAGCTGGACCAATTTAGGCAGCCAAGCACCAGGGGCATCTGTCTGTCCTCAACCCCGTCCCCATTCCCTTGCCTCTTAGGGCGCTTTTACACGACCCCTAAGATCCGCTGGTCACTTAAATTCGGACCAGAGATCTTAGGGGCTTGTCGCTCTTCCTGTGTTCCATCCCATGCCTATCTAGGCAACCCTGCGAGGTGGGCCAAGCTGAGAGGCTGTCCTTCTGCGCCCCCCCCCAAAAAAATTGCCTCTTAGCTACCTCTCTGTCTTGACACCTTCCCCACAACCCTGCCACTCATCCACTCAAATTGAGAGTTGGGAAAGTGAGAACAGACCAAAGAAAATATTTTGGGCATCTTGTTAGTCTGTGGAACTCCCTGCCACAGGAGGTGGTGATGGCTTCTAGCCTGGATGCATTCCAAAGGGGATTGGACAGATTCCTGGAGGAGAAGTCCATCACAGGTTACAAACCATGATGGAGATGTGTCATCTCCAGACTTAAAACCGGGGTACTCCAAGGGCCAGATGCAGGGGAGTGGGATCGGGAGACAGATATCTAGTCTTGTGCACTCCCAGAGGCATCTGGTGGGGCCACTGTGAGATACAGGAAGGTGGACTAGATGGGCCTTTGGCCTGATCCAGCAGGGCTCTTCTTATGTTCTTATGAGGTGGGCCAAGCTGAGAGGCTGTCCTTCTGCACCCTCCCCATTGCCTCTTAGGTACCTCTGTGTCTTGACACCCTCCCCACAACCCTGCAAGGTGGGCCAGGCTGTGGTTGCCACAAATTGAACCAGGGAGCCTCAGGTTTTGAATGCAGCTGTCTTGAGACGTAATGCAACACACTAACCACTACACCACACAGCCTGTGGTGCATTTTTTCTCTCTCTCTCTGCAAAACCCAACAGTGTCCTGTGAAGTTCCCACCCCTTTTGTCATTTTTGTGGCAAAGCTCCTAAAGCAGGGGAAAATTCAGCAAGGACTCCCTGGATCTGTCGGGAACAAGGGAAGCCTAACCTGTCTGTCAGCTTTGGGGCATGTTTTTGTTTTGTGGCAAGGACTTTCAACAGGTACTTGTTTCTGCTAGGGAAGACTGCCCAGGTGGATGTCTGGGAACAGATCTCTGAGGGAAGGGAATGGGAAACCACTTCTAAGTATTCTCTATCTGGAAATCCATCCGAACCTAAGAACGGCCCTGCTGGATTGGGGACCAAGGCCCGTCCAGTCCAGCTTCCTGTCTTTCCCAGTGTCCCCACCAGATGCCTCTGGGAACACAGGAGACAACTAGAGACCTGATCTCCTGATGCCGCTCCCCCACGGCTGGCATTTTGAGGGACCTTCAAAGCCTGGAGATAACAGGCATCTCCATCACAGCCTTGTCACCTGTGCTGGATGTTTCCTCCAGGAATCTGTCCAATTCCCCCTTTGAAATGCATCCAGGCCAAGTGCCATCACCACATCCTGTAGCAGGGAGTTCCACAGACTAACAACAAGCTGGGTCCAGAAATATTTAATCTATTCTCCATTCTCCCTCTCCCAGCCCTCAGTTTGCGTAGAAGACCCCTAGTTCTGGCACTTAAAGTTTACATTTTCCCCCTCACCCCATTTCATTATTTTCAGTCTTTTTCTCTCAGCCGGGGGCTCAAAGTTTGAAGCTTCCACTGAACGTCTTCATTCTCTTCTTTTTCCATCCATCTTCGATACACAGTCCATTTCTCCTTGATTTTCTCTAGTCTGTCTTTCCACGGCATATCTTGATCAATAATAGAAATTACATCTGATTGAATGAGTTCAAACAAATACTTATGCCATTTCTTTTCTGTCCATTTATTCTTATCTTTCCAGCCTGCCGCTATGACTGCTTTGCCTGCTAACACCATTGCTTTTAATAATTCTACATGCTTCTTCTCTACTGTATCTATACACATTAATTCAGCATCTATTTTTATATTTACTGGGAAGTCCCAGGGCCTATCAAGTCCAGCTTCCTGTCGTTCCCAGTGGCCCCACCAGATCCCACTGGGAGCCCATGAGGCAACTAGAGACCTGGTCTCCTGGTGCCGTTCCCCTGCGTCTGGCATTTTGAGGGACCCTCAAAGCCTGTCAGAAACAGGCATCACCATCGCGGCTTGTCGCCTCTGCTGGATGTTTCCTCCAGAAATCTGTCCAGCCCCCCTTTGAAAGGCATCCAGGCCAAGTGCCATCACCACATCCCGTGGCAGGGAGTTCCACAGACTAACACACTGGGTCCAGAAACCTTTTATCTATCCTCCATTCTCCCTCTCCCAGCCCTCAGTTTGCGTAGACGACCCCTAGTTCTGGCATTGTGTGAGAAGGAAAAGAGCTTCCCTCTATCCATTTGATCCACCCCCTGCCTAATTTTGTACGTCTCAATCAAGCCCCCCCCCGGCACCATTTCCCCCCAGATTCAAGAGCCCCAAAAGCTGCAGCCTTTCCTCATAAAGGAGGTGTCCGAGCCCTGAACAGGGTCACCATGAGTCCTGCATTCTCTTGAAGGCACAAGAGCATTATTGTGGTCGGCTGGGATGACTAACACCCCCCCACTCCGCCCATTTTTCAGGTGTGCGGACTGAGGCTCTCCTGCCACAGGCTGCCTCCGGCCACTTTCCCTGTGAAGCTGCTCACTGTGATGGTGTGGCTTGATTCGGTGGATGGCTCTTCCTCCCTCTGGGCTCCCCCGTCGCACCAGTGGTGGCTCTCAGCTATTCGCATGGGCCGCCAACGCTCCTCTCATGCCAAGCTCAACCCTTGCTCCCCTTGGAAAGAAAATAGCGGCCATAAAGCCCTCCTTGTCCCCCCCCCCCCCAGTTGCAATGTGGACTAATCCCCTGTTCATTATTTCTGCATTGTAACCGAGAGCCTCTCCTAGCATTGCTTTCCAAGGCGGGTCCCCTGGGTGTCACCCTAACTGCTGTGGGTCCCATCGAGAGAGCCACCTGGGGAGGAACTAGAACCAAGGGGGATACGGGACATTTCTCTGCTTCTCCGTTTCGCCCTAGGAACTGCCCTCGGCAGCTGCCCTCGGCATTCCTGCCCCCAGACCAGATTTTTTTTTCTTTCAGAAATGAAGGAACTGGAGACCCTTCGCCAAGTTAAATCTCCTTATGCTGCCCCCTCCCCCGAGACAGAATTTTTTCAGAAACGAAGGAACTGGGGGACTTTCTACTAGGGAAGTTATCTAACCAAATGATGGGGTAAGGTTAATTTGGCAGGATTTGTTCTTGACAAATCCACACGGGCATTGTTTTAAAGTTGCTTTCACAGTGACTGTGCTATAATCTCCTCTAGAATTTTCCCCGGCTAGGTTCTTCCATTTTGTCCTTTCTGAAAATACAGTGGTACCTTGTATAAAGGAATTAATTCATTCCAAATGAAATTATGTTAAGCAAATGTTCCTTTATACAAATTTCCCATAGGAATGCATTGAAAATGGAGTAATTCCATTTTTATGTTGTACAGATTCGCCCCATAGGCGATTATGTTAAGCAAATTTTGTACAGATTTTATGTTATACAAACTGTTTGTTATACAAGGGTCCACTGTAGGGACAATGCTAGCCCTCCTCCTGTCCTCCATTATTTTTAATAATAATAATAATAATAGTAGTAGTAGTTCTCCTTCCTCCTAGCAACCGAGAGGTTCACAATTCAAAAGCTCTTTGTATTTTGGGTACGTGGGGCAGCCCTTTCACAACCCCACTGCAACTGCGCCACAACGGTGGAGGGGTGTTTCAGGCAGTTCTCCTGGGTTTCAGGATGAATCCGAACACCAAAGAAAAGATATTTTTGTCGGTTTTCTGGTACACGCCACCCAGAAACTCAGCTGCCTCGGCCAGGACGAAGATTCAGCCACCGGCCTATGTGAGGATCACAAGGCTGGTGCGTGTGCAGTCATGTGCCTGCACGCCAGCTCTCAGCCACAAATCCATAGCCACTGCGCCCCACAAGAGTAAAAAACACACCAACAACTGAGTTTTCATTGGCATGGAAACTCGTATACAAGGGCTGATTCATAAATGGCATATTATATGTGCTAATCATGGACAGCTCTCCAGGGGTAAGCAAAGAGAGAATTATGTCTTTTGGCGATGTTCTCTAGGAGTTAAATTTGTTTTCGGGGGCAATCTTTTCATTTTGAACTTTTCTTCTTCGACTCCTGTTTGTGCAAACATCTACGGAACATTATAAACGTAAGTTAGTTCAGAAATTTGCTGGTTGAGCTCAGAAACAGAACCCGCTCTTTGCTCCTCCTCGCACAAAGTCTTCTAAGACAGTGGTTTCACTGAACGGCCTCCGAACTGGTAACAAAACACATGTGCAACAGTGGGTGTTTTTTTTTTTTTATTCATACACAAGGGATTACTCATTTCTGTGGATTGCCATAACATTCAGATGTAGGGCATGGCCATTGTTTATCACAACTGAAAGCTTTTTCTCTCGTAGCTTAGAAGGCATGTCTGTACTGGAAATAGTTCCAAGGATTTAATTAAAAAAAACCTTCAGATACTTAGAGGACTGTTTCTGAGGAGTAATTCTTCCTCTTCCCTACCCCCTCCTTTTTTTTCCTTTTGCCGTTGTGGTTCACTTTAAGTCTGCAAACATTCAAAACAGTGTTGCATGCCAAAGGGTGAGTCATCCACCCTCCACCACCAAGCCCCAGTTCTCTGCAGAAACTTTTTAAAAAAATTTCTAACTTCACCTGTGGCACTGGAATAAATGTCACATTTAAATCACATCCTACATCTGTGTGTCTTTTAAGACAAGGCGACATGATATTTAAAGGGCATGCCTGTAATAAGTAGTGCCAGAAAGAGATGGACTTGCAAAATGCGACATTCTGAAGAAAAGTAAGATTTGTCTTGTCACTTTTTTTATAGTAAAAGGACATGTTGAATCTCTCGCCCGCCGGCCTCACTTGGGAGCTCACGCGAGCCAGGGCCCGTGTCAGCCCGCTGGCCGCCATCTTCCCAGAGCTGCTCTGAGTCTGCAGGAGTCATGCTTTGTCATTGTCTGTGGCTAGGTGGGCCCTTCTGGTGGTCAATGACATCATGATAGTATTTTTGTGGTGATCCGGGGTACAGTGGGGTGCGATCACAGGGGTCTGTGCACGCAGCACTTTCCCCTTCCAAGACAGTCACCCCTCACGACAGCACCCCCCCCTGCACCGCCACCCCCGACACCGGCCTCTTTTTCCATTCCAAGGTTATGTGATCTGCAGAACATAAGCACATAAGAAGAGCCATGCTGGATCAGGCCAAGGGCCCATCTAATCCAGCTTCCTGTATCTCACAGTGGCCCCACTAGATGCGTTTGGGAGTGCACGAGACTAGATCTCTGTCTCCTGATACCACTCCCCTGCATCTGGCCCTTGAAGTAGCCTGGTTTTAAGCCTGAAGATGACACATCTCCATCATGGTTTGTAACCTGTGATGGACTTTTCCTCCAGGAATCTGTCCAATCCCCTTTGGAAGGCATCCAGGCCAGATGCCATCACCACCTCCTGTGGCAGGGAGTTCCACAGACTAACAACGCGCTGGGTGAAAAAATATTTTCTTTGGTCTGTTCTTACTCTCCCAGCCCACAATTTGAGTGGATGTCCCCTAGTTCTGATATTTTGTGAGAGGGAGAAGAGTGTCCCGGCCGCAGAGCGGAGGGCGCTAGAAGACCGTTTAGGGCAAGAAACAGAAATGCAGTGGAGACCACACTCACGGCGACAACACACCACTCTATCTGCTGCATACGATGCAGGCCCCTGCAGAAGGTTGCACACACATTTAGATTATAAAATAATCTAAAATCCTTACCAGTCTTGAATAGTTGCACATCTTCATTCCACAGTATCAGGATGAACTCAGCCGTGCCTGAATCATGTAGAAATTTATCACTGGGGCCTCTTGTAGGCCTCTTATAGGCCCCTTTCTACTGATGAGGGAAGTCAGGGCAGATCACAACATTAAAACAACCAACCCGGGGGGGGGGGGTCGAAAATATTGCACATTCTTTCTGTGAAGATTCTCAGTCATGCAAGTGAGGTTGTCTGGAAGTTGTCTGCACTGCTCCTATCCTGGTTTGTTTTTTGTTTTCTGGAGATTTCCTAACCCATGTTATTACAGGCAAAACTCCAGCTCAATGTTTCCCTAGCCTTGATGTCTTAATACCAAAACATAACTTAAGCCAGGCATGTCCAAACTTCGGCCCTTTAGATGTTTTGGACCACAACTCCCACAGTCGTTTGTGATTGACAATCTAAGCTCAGAATTCTGGGAGCTGTGGTCCAAAACATCAGGAGGGCTGAAGTTTGGACATGCCTGGCTTAAGCCATTGATGGCGAACCTTTTAGAGACCGAGTGCCTTAACTGCAATTCAAAACCCACTAATTATTTGCAAAAGGCCAATACTGCAATTTAACCTGAATACAAGTGGCTGTTAAGAGGCAATATCGGGTGCCCATAGGAAGGGCTCCAAGTGCAATCTTTGGCACCTGTGCCATATAGATCACAGAATCATAGAGTTGGAAGAGACCTCAAGGGCCATCTAGTCCAACCCCCTGCCATGCAGGAACTCCATCACAGTATTTCCGACAGGTGGCCATCCAGCCTCTGCTTAAAAACCTCCAAAGAAGGAGACTCCACCACCCTCCTTTGTGGCAGCATCTTCCACTGCTGAACAGCTCTAACCATCACGAAGTTCTTCCTAATGTTCTCTTTTCCTGTAGTTTGAAACCATATATTCACCAACACTGGCTTAAGCCCACCAACTAGTGCAAGGGTTCAGTACTAAGATGCCTCTATGGCAACAGCAAAAAAGGAACGGAAGAATACAGGAACTTGGATTTTGGTGTTTTTGGAGCAAGGCTGGGAAGAGTGTGCCAGCGCTGTGACTTGGGAGCCTTATCACCCGAGCCTGAGCCTCCCCCCCCGGGGGTGGGGGGGGTAGGGCCCAGGACAACCACATCCTCAGGGTCTATCAGTGATCTTTCTACAAATCCCAGCAGCTGGAGAGGAACTGGAAACAATTCCTCACATGTCACGGAGAGGGAAGACGACATTGGAATGGTTGTTGACATCTTCCAACTCTATGATTCTATGATTCTATTCTATGATTCAGTGATTTTCTCGAACATCTCCCCAGTGCAGGACACACAATAATGGACTACAAAATAATGGAAGCCAGATATAGGCTGACTCTTAGGGGCATGGCTCTTCTTATGTTCTTATGAGGGCAAGCCATGATTATCCACACCATTTTATTCCCCAATCTCCACATACAAGTGCCTGACCAAAACAAAACAAAACAAAGCAACAAACAAACAAACCACCAAAAGCCTGATTTACAGTGTACCTCCACTTACGAGTTTAATCCATTCCGAATGCATGCTCATAAGTCGAACAGCTCCTAAGTAGAGCAGCCGTATCTAAAAAATAAAAATAAATAAATAAATTGAAAAAAACAAAAAAACAAAAAACAAATCAGGATAGGAGCAGTGCAGACAACTTCCAGACAACCTCACTTGAATGAGTAAGAATCTTCACAGACATGAATGTGCATTTTTTTAAGTTCCTGATTTGCTTGTTTTGATGTTGTGTGTGAGTGGCCTTGAATTCTCTCATGGGGGGGGGCTTCTTAACTGTTAGAGCAGTACAAGAACGGAACCTATGACCTGTCCTATGGAGTTAATGAGTGCTCCCCACACTGAAGGCATCTAAAAAAAAATGGTACAGTTGCCGGTCACATCTGCTTTGAGTTGGATTCTGAACTGAGCAGGGGGTTGAATCTTTTAGGCCTTTCCAAATTCCATATGAATCTAGATTCTTGTGGAACCCAATGTTGGCCTCCGAGATGCAAATCAACGCCTAAAATGAGCCAGCCAGCAAAAACAAATCAAAACAATATTTATTGAAAGAAAAACCGTGCTTCAAGTATGGAGGGGAAGATTTAAAATTATTGTCCGACAGAGTTGTGTTCATTTTTTGTGGGCCATTTGGGTGATTATTATTTATATTTATTTATTAGGCTATTATACCACACTATCTGGCAATAGACAAAGGCCACTCTGGGCAGGTTAATCCATATACTCAAACAGCAGTCCGTAATTCAATCAGTCAATTTATATATCACCCCATCTAGCCAATCCCTGGGTAGTGTACCACCAATAATATAAAGCACAAATTATATAATTACTACAAACTACAGACTGTACTAGAGATAAAAACTAAGACTACATTCCTCTCTTTCTATAGTCACTACCTCAGCTAGTTAGGGAAAAACCTCCCTGCCAATTTCTCCAAACACTTCACTTTTTAAGAGCTTTTTAAATATGCAAGGGAAGCATCCCACAGAGAAAGTGAGGCGGATGAGAAATTACTGCTTCTAGTTGTCGTTTTCCCGGGCATCTCCAAGTGTCAACATCCGTAGGTGTGAAGTCTATGGGCACAGAATCAGGCCGGGAGATGAACTTGATGGAAGTA
>JAHTLZ010000268.1:2143661-2157865 GCA_023846285.1 Phrynocephalus versicolor | reverse complement strand
CTTCTTATAGCTTCCCTGCTAAGGAACCTCTGTTACATACAGCCACAGCACTGATGATGCACAGCAAACATTCATAAGTTAACATTCATTGGAAAAACGGCTCCTAAACCGATCAACACTCTCAGGTTGCAGCCTCTTTAATCTAATTATTTTAATGTGACTCCCACCTATGACAATAAATTGACTTCTTTTACTGCCACCCCCCCATAAGAACATAAGAAGAGCCATGCTGGATCAGGCCAAAGGCCCATCTAGTCCAACTTCCTGTATCTCACAGAGGCCCCATCAGATGCCTCTGGGAGCGCATGAGTCTAGATCTCTGTCTCCTGATACCACTCCCCTGCATCTGGCCCTTGAAGGACCCTGGTTTTAAGCCTGGAGATGACACATCTCCCTCATGGTTTGTAACCTGTGATGGACTTTTCCTCCAGGAATCTGTCCAGTCCCCTTTTGAAGGCATCCAGGCCAGATGCCATCACCACCTCCTGTGGCATTTTTAAGGTCCCTGAATTGACTTGCAAGATACGGAGGAACTAAGAGGGAATGGTAATGAAAAATAATTTTGTAGGGCATGAGAACCTTAAGACATTCTTCCCTGCTGAGTTCTTATTTCAAGGGCAGAGAACACTCCCTCGTTATCACAAATCAAAAATCCTCCATAGTGATTCTGACAGTGCATGGATTTGACTGGGCCTCACCCATCAATCCAGATTAACTGAAGCTAGAGATGGACACCAACCAGCAATTTGGCATGGTCCGTTTCCAAGCTAAACTGGTTTGCAGGCCCACCCCTTCTAGTGAGTGCCCATTCAGCAGCAGTGCCCCACTGGGAGCTGCTGATAAATGGGTACCCCACTGGAGAGGGCAGAGTACCAAACCACAGATCGGTTGTTTGGCCAGAAAACAAACCATCCAGAAACATTGGCTCATGCTCATCTCTAAGGGAAACACACCTGCACACCACATGAGGCAAGGCTAAACTGGTTTTACTGAACCTTCCCCATCGTTACTAATCCTTCTGGAATGCATGAAGAGATATAGCAGCACTTGTAGGGAATGTTTTAAAGCACTCTGTGATAAAGGTGGCCCTTCATGGAAGTCCACTATCCTGGAAATCGCTGTAGAAACACACCCAAATACCATACTCAACATAAACCCACGCCTGGCCTTCTATTCAAAGCAGGTGATCCACAGCTTCAAGATACCCATCTCCACTGTGGTCACTTGGAACAACCTATGACCCATAGCAGAACTGAAGGAGAAACCAAACCAGCTCTTGCGTCTCATTGCTATCATGATTTCTAGACATCCCCAGAAGAGGATGAGAGAGCCAGAAAGAATTCTAGTCCTATTTCCTTATTTTCTCTAGTCCACCATAGATCATCTGCTTTCATTCTTAACCATTCCCTGCATATGAAAGAGCATGGACCTTGGTATTTCTCAAGCCTTCCAGACTACAACTCCCAGAAAGTGTGCTGTATATGTGTGTGTTGTGTCGTTACAGTCGTGACCGACTCTTCGTGACTCCATGTCCATGGACTTTTCTTGGCAGGAATACTGGAGTGGCTTGCCAGTTCTTACTCTAGGCGCCTACAGCACCTGGTACTCCCTGGTGGTCTCCCATCCAAGGACTAACCATGGACGACCCTGCTTAGCTTCCGAAATCAAGCAAGATCGGATGTGCTTAGTTAGGGCATCTAGGCAGCTGTGCTGTATATATACAGCCCAATTGTACGTCAAGCTCTCTCTGGGGGGTGGCTTACACCATAATTAGGCAGGCTACAAATTGCCCCCACAGCAAGCAGGCTACTCCGTTTATGGACTTCAGAAAAATAGAAGCCTGAGCCCACTTTGAACCAGCTACCTAAACCCGCTGGGATCGAACTCAGGTTGTGAGCGGAGTCTTTTCTGCCGTACTGCAGTTTAACCACTGCACCATAGGACTCCTACAGCCAGTCACAACTGTGGTCCAAAAGTTCTGGAAGGCATTGTGCTATGAGAGCCTAAACCTTAATACGCATGGTATATACTATATATCTGTTAAACAATCTGACACTTCCCTTAGCAGGTCATCATAGCCCCAAAGAACAGAGACTGTGCATTAACATGTGTGGTTGTGGGAAAATAATTCCATTAAAAAAATATAATG
Source organism: Phrynocephalus versicolor (assembly GCA_023846285.1). Taxonomy (NCBI): domain Eukaryota; kingdom Metazoa; phylum Chordata; class Lepidosauria; order Squamata; family Agamidae; genus Phrynocephalus; species Phrynocephalus versicolor. Next base: position 2,155,716 of record JAHTLZ010000268.1, on the reverse strand, counting down.
TTTAAGCCATAACATTCAATTGTCAATATTAAAAGCTCTCTCTTCTGAATGTCTGTGAAGATTCTCAGTCATCCAGGTGAGGTTATCTGGAAGTTGACTCGTGGCAACTGGACTGCTTTTCTCGAGAGATCCAAACGTTTCACTACTCATCCAAGCAACTTCATCAGTCTTTTGATCTCTCGAGAAAAGAAGTCTAGTTGCCATGACTCAGACTTCAGACAATCTCTCTTCTGAACCTCACAACAAAATACTTTCCCTATGAAAAGGATCAGTATCTATGAATTACATAAAACTGTATGCAAACATCCGATTCCTCCCTCCCCCAAACATTAACTGACACATGTAGATTATATTGTAGAAACATGTCATGTTGGACCACTCACCGAAAATTCGTCAGCAGCTGACATTTTCCTATAGAATAAAAGAAAAAAAATTATTGTGAAGCTTTCCTTATTGTACAAAAAAAGTTAGAAATTAATGTGTAACTCTGATTTCAGTGGCCAGGAGCCTTTTAAAGAAGGTCCAGCAAGGTTCGGCAAAGGTACAGACTGCTGTTTGGGTGCTACTGATTTCATGACAGCCATTCCAAAATACCAATTAAGCAAAAGATCCTGCTAATCATTCACATTAGTATCGTAGGAAATGTGAAGGGTCCTATACAGGATCTCTAAGGCCACTGAGTCCAAGCGCACAAAACCCAATCAAACTATAAGAACATAAGAAGAGCCATGCTGGACCAGGCCAAAGGCCCATTTAGTCCAGCTTCCTGTATCTCACAGTGGCCCCACAAGATGCGTCAGGGAGCACATGAGACTAGATATGATAGTCCAATTTCCTTGTGCATGCCTTCAGCACTGGAGTACTTGCTTTATACAGTATCAAGGTAACTGGTTCCATTCCCCTACTGCTCTTACGGATAGTTAATCAAAATAGGGCTTTCTGTAACTTGAGCCTATTATCACATGTCCCGTAGTCTGAAATGGTGGAGAACAGATGCTACCTCTCCTCTATATGACAACCTTTCAAATATTTGAAAAGTACTGTCCTAACCCCCATTTTCTTTTCCAAAGGCTAAACAGGTCCAATTATTTCAGCCTTTTTTTATAGAGCTTGGTTTTCTGACCTATGATCATCCTTGTTGCCCTTCTCTGAACTTGGTTCGTGTGGTCTGCATCCTTTTTAAAGTACAGTATCCTGTCCAGAACTGGACAAAGTATTCTAGATAAGGTCTTACCCAATGCCACGTAGAGAGGAACTAGTACCTTGTGGGATTTGGTAACTAAAGATCTCTTGATGTCTCCCAAAAGAGTATTTGCATTTTTTTTAGCAGCCACAGCAAACTTATGGATCGTAAATAATAATACATATATTATATAACATTCATTATGTGCTTCTCACCAGGACTAAAGATTTTGACTAAGGCTCAAGCAGAGTGAGGTTGTTCTCGAATGACTTGGCAGAGATCCTGAGAAGTCAAAACAAATGGCACCAACATAGTCAATAGAAGTTGGACTAAAAACATTGCTTGCCAACAGAGTAACAGCTATTTGTGTTGAGCAGTGGGATATCTGTGGAGAGAGCAGTAGCTTTCATAGAAATTCCATTGGACAGGAATGTAGAAACATGACCCACCATCAAATCCCCGAGACCCTCCTTTCCTAAGCAGCTGCTGCCGTTTCACGACACAAATGGCCTGTACTGTGTTGTTCTTCAAGTCTACAGAATGTCCCTCTACTAGGCAAGTCCAAGCGGTTATTAGCACCAGGATGGAAAACAAAGCACGATATATGGCCCAGTAGCATAAATCCTTGTTAAGAAGGTTAGCCCATAAAATGCAGTCTGCTAGCAGTTCAACAGTCCATCTGTTCGGCTTTCCCGGAGGGTTTTTCAAAAGATCAAGCCTTTTTCAGCTGCAACATGGCATATACTCGTGTATAAGTGGATCCAAGTATAAGTCGGGCCCCCAAATTTAACCCCCCCAAACTGGGAACATTTATTGACTCGAGTATGTCTAGGGTGGGAAATGCAGCAGGGCCTGGCAGCTCCTCCTTTGTGAGCTAGGGGAGCGGTGTGTGATGTTTAGACTGACTTTTTGCCACCGAGGCAAGCACTTGGCCAGGATGCCTTCAAAAGGGGATTGGACAGATTCCTGGAGGAAAAGTCCATCACAGGTTACAAACCATGAGGGAGATGTATCATCTCCAAGCTTAAAACAGGGGTACCTCAAGGGCCAGATGCAGGGGCGTGGTATCAGGAGACAGATATCTAGTCTCGTGCGCTCCCAGACGCACCTGGTGGGGCCACTGTGAGATACAGGAAGCTGGACTAGATGGGCCTTTGGCCTGATCCAGCAGGGCTCTTCTCATGTTCTTATGCACTTGCCTCGGTGGCTAAAAGTAATTTAAAACATTGCACGCCACTCCCCCACAACACCGGGTGTGTGTGTGTCAGGAGAAGCGGTGCACAATGTTTAAAAACTCTTTTAGCCACCGACCCAAACACATGCCTCAGTGGCTAAAAGTATTGACCCGAATATAAGTCGAGGGTCCCTTTTTTCAGCCCCAAATTAGGGCCGAAAAACTAGACTTGTAGCATACTGCTCCCTACTTCACTCTCCATCAACCCCTATAAATCTCTGCCCCCTTGTGCTTATCAATGACACCTCCAATGCATTCACTTTTGAACTTCCCTGGCACAGATACAAGGCTAGATTAACCAGGACAGACCATCAAGAGCCTGTGGCTGCTACATTTACAACTGAGCCAAGCCGACATGCACCAAGAGCACTGGGTGGTAGAAAGCTAGACATGAACCCAAACTCTCACATAGGCCCCGTCAGTTTCCTGGTATGTGGCAGAAAAGGAAACAGACTCACTTTGCTTCCTGGATTCAATAGTGGGCCGAACTGGACTGGTATCCAACCAGTCCTCCCTTCCAATACTGTATCATAAAAATCTAAAAATAGAACTATTCCAGCAGTAATTGCTAGTTGAATGACCTGCATAGCTGTGGTGCCACACCCATGAATAAGGACCAGGAAAAAGTGAGCTGCAGAACTTTTAATGCCAGTTGCTGACTAAGTCTAGGATGAGTGAAACTGGAAGCCATTAGAGAGATTCTTGGTACCAGCAAGACAGCCGCACCCACAGGGACAAATGCAGAAGGTCACAGCAGTGATCCAGCATTCTCGCAGAGCACCGCCAAACAACTAAGTTACAATTCAACAGGGCTCGGTGATGTCTACAGGTCTTCAGCATTTGTTTTATCCATCTTACATCCCTCCTGGTAATCTCAATTAAATAAGACAGTTTCAAAAAGGTAAGTAAGAAATAAATTACTAAAAAACACACAAACTAACAAGTATATCAGCAATTAGCAGCACAATCAAATCAATAGCATTTGTGGAACCTTGCAAAAAAGATTATCTAAATGTAAACACAGGATGGTTAGATAGACCTTGACCGAGAACTGGGAAGACACCACCTAGTAGGCCCTGTTCCTGCTCTCTGGTAGTGTTTGTCTTGTCTCACAAATCTGCTCAAGGTGTAATGAGTAATGCGATCCAATTTTTGGGTCATGAATCACACAGGGCTTCAGATACTAGTACAGTAAAGGTAAAAAGGTAAAGGTCTCCCCCCCGCACATGTATGCTAGTTTTGTCCGACTCTAGGGGCGGTGCTCATCTCCATATTCAAGCCGAAGAGCCAGTGCTGTGCAAGTCCATGGCCACGTGGCCAGCGTGGCTGCAAGGAAACACTGTTTTACCTTCCCGCTTTTTATGGTGGTACCTGTTTTATCTACGTGCATTCACATGCTTTCGAACTGCTAGGTTGGCAGGAGCTGGGGTCATCAGCGGGAGCTCGCTCTGCTGCGTGGCACCCGGGATTCGAGCTGCCGACTTTGCAGCCGACCGTTTTCGGAGGCCTTAGTCCACTGAGCCACCACGGCCCTCTAGTACAGTACCACTACACTAAACTGAACTCAACACGTTCACTTGTGGTTTTCAGGATCCAGGTAATATGGCTTTATCTTTCTGCCTGCGTGTATTCCAACTTCACATTCAAAACATTTTCCCTTCTCACTACAAGTAAGCCCATTTATTTTTGAGAAATAACATACTTCACCCTGGGTTCTTCTGCTCACTAGCTACTTTGCCTAGCAAATAAGAATCCCAGCTGATTTGATATAATACTCATCTAAACTGTCTGTTTCCTCATGGGTTAGTTCAAACTATTGTAGTGTTGGAGAACACATAATAAGCCAGAATCTTCTTGGGTGGTTACACTGGCACCTTACTAGTGCTATAACACTTGAAGACTGCCTCAAGAATTAATCCTATTGCACGTGTAACAGTCATGTAATCCAATAAGCAACAGGTAACGTCTCTGCTGCTTCCTTTCCCGGGGGGGGGGATTACTCCATTAACATGACACGGGGCTAAGCATGCAACAGGATTTAGGTCAACATTACCCTTCCAGCAATAACATGGATCCCTGACCAATTAATAGCACAACAGGGATGATGGTCCAGCTTTAAGTACTGTAGTTCACAATGGACTTATAAAATAATTTTAGGGACAGGAAACAATGTTGGCAGAGTGGAAGAACATTATCAGTTATTCAGAGATGAACAAATAATATCAAAACTCTAAATTAAGAAATGTTGGAAAGTACACACTAGGCCCCAATTGTGTGAACAAAATGCAAGTGAAGGCGACAAAAAACAGCTTCATGGAAAACTGGAAAGCTTTTTAGAACTCAGCTTTCCAGAAAACACCACAGACGGGGTAACAGGTATAAGCTCACTTTCTTTTCTATCAAAGGTATTCCTGGAAGGAAATCCTTATCTGTGTGGGATTCAACTATTAATGCCATCTCTTTAATTAGAACTGACATACGCTTGAGCATCTTCTGTGGCTCTGTTCACAGATGTCCCCTTCTATCTATCTATTTTTTTTTCTTTCAGTTGCTACCCTCTGCCAAGGTCAGAAAAGCTCCTCTTTTTACCCATGCCCCTACAACACCTCCAATCACCTTTTCTCTCACCAGTTTCACCATTCCCCCAACGTTCCAGTGGCAGGCGGAAACAAGAGGATGGTGAATCAGGAAGTAAAAGGCGGTCTGTGATCTCTACCATTCCATGATGCAAAAAGGACCTACCTCAACAGAAAAGAGGCTGAATAAGACCCTTGATTGGATCCCAATGCTGTGTTCTGAAACATACCAGTACGTATTTAGCATTTTAATCAGGCTGGGAGTCTTATTTGCAAAGAAACACAGCAATGGTCAGGCCAAAACGGTCAGCTCATTTCTAATAAATTTTGATTTTGATTTCAGGCACCTTAGAGACAGCACACAGGTGGACTTTTTCTTAAATACTAGAGGAAATTGTTATTTTCTTGTTCACTAAAATCAGTGGTATTCAACTTCTACACTCAGAGTTGACTGCACACCTCCCTACTTTATTTATTTATTTTTGTGTATTTTACCCCGCTTTTCTCCTTGGAAAAGGACCCAAGGCAGCTTAATAGTAAGGAGAGACACTGTAAAGTCCAGTACAATTAAGACATGTTCAAGTTTGAGAACAGGTAATTCAGCGGCCTCTTACCTCATTAAAAGGCAACAGTAAAGCTAATCTGTCTCTAGGACATTAAGAGCTGGATTTTTCTTTTACAACTTTGCCCAGACACACAGAATTCCTGAAGGGTGGTGCTCACAAACTTTTTCACACCTGTATCAAAGAAATACCCCCTTCTTTCAGTTGTCATTGATCTACCTTCAGGTGTCATCATCATTGATCGATATTCAGGTGCTCATATCAAATACAATGGTACCTTGTATAAAGGAATCAATTTGTTCCAAATGAAATTCTGTTAAGCAAATTTTCATTTATACAAATTTCGCATAGGAATGCATTCAAAACAGAGTAATCTCTAATTGCCACCATTTTATGTTGTATGGATTTGCCCCATAGGTGATTCTGTTAAGCAAATTTCCCCTATCTCTGGAATGTTTTATGTTGTACAGATTTTATGTTATACAAACGGTTTGTTATATGAGGCTCCACTTGTAAGTTTTTTTCCTTATCCCAAGAGGCACAAATGCTATGTATACAATGACCTATTGGATTCACTTTCTGAGGCTCTTTTTGGCCCACGCATGCAGCAGAACAATCATTCAAACAAACAAAAGACATAAAACATAGCGCCTTAGAGACTATCATATTTTAATGTAATGTTTTGTGGGGAAGTGGATGTGTTAAAATTAAAATATGAAGGTTAGTCTTTGCATTAAAATATGAAGGTTAGCCTTTAAGATGCCACATGTTTTATGCCTTTTGTTTTGTTTTTCTTTGATTTTTGCCTGAAATCCCAAACCTTGAGGAGGGTCCCGGACATCCTCACAACAATCCCTCCAACAAACCCACAAAACATTTGGACCAACTACGGACCAGATTTTTTTTGGGGGGGGGGGTGTGCATCTATCCAGAATCATGAAGCTGGAAGGAGCCTGCAAGGCCATGGAGTCCAGCCCAAGGCAGGAGTCCGGACCAAAGGACGTTGTGCGCCAGGTGGCTGCCTCCATTTCTCTTCCATGCTTCCCCTGTCGGAGCATCAATTCAAACCCTCTCGAGGTCACCGATCCAGAGGCCTTGGTTGAAGGTCTGGAAGAAATGTCTTACAAGGAGTGGCTAAAGGAGCTGGGAATGCTTAGCGTTAAAAAAGAAGACTGAGGGGGGATATGATAGCCATAATATGAAAGGATGTCACATTGAAGAGGGAACAGGTTTGTTTTCCATGGCTTCAGAGACTAGGACTTGGGGCAATGGTTTCAAACTACAGGAAAAGAGATTCCATTTGAACATTAGGAGGAACTTCATGACGGTTAGAGCTGTTTGGCAGTGGAAGATGCTGCCCCAAAGGAGGGTGGTGGAGTCTCCTTCTTTGGAGGTTTTTAAGCAGAGGCTGGATGGCCACCTGTCGGGAGTACTTTGATGCTGGGGGTGGTTTCTTGCATGGCAGGGGGTTGGACTGGATGGCCCTGGAGGTCTCTTCCAACTCTAAGATTTTATGATTCTACGGTGTAAACCGCCCGGAGTTCCACTGGAAGACGGGAGGTATAAAAATATAAAAATAAATAATTAAATAAAGCAGGCAGGGAAAGGAGCGCCTGGCCCAACCTCGCGGGAGGTGCGAAGCCAGGCTCAACGCGAGCCCCCCGGCCCCCCGCAACCGGCAGATGAAAGCCCGCCCGCCACACCCACACACACAGGCCCCCCTCGGCCCCTCAGAGGTCCGGAGAAAGGAAGGGCGACGACGCTGGGTCCAAGGTCTGGGCCTCCTCCGCCAGATCCTTTCCCGGCGCCCATAAAGAACTGTGCGGGGGGGGGGGAGAGAGAGAGAGAGAACAAGGGCCGCCGCCTCCTCCTCCGCCTCGGCCTGGCCCTTTTACTCCCGAGGAGACCCGCGCGGAGGAAGAGGAGGGTGGAAGGCGGTGGCTTTGGGGGGAAAGGGGGCCCCGGAGCCGCTCCCCGGCCCACACCCAGGCCTCCCTCGCTCCCTTCCTTGGGCCGAGCCTCCCCTTCCCCTCGTCCTCCTCCTTCTCCTTCTTCTCCGGGGCTCCTTCAGCCCCCCCTGGCCGGCCCGGACCCCTTACCTGAGGGGAGGCCTCGAGGGCGACCACAGTCACGGCGAGACCGCTCCTCCTTTCTTCCTCCCCTTCCTTCTCCACACGGCGCAGACGGAAACGGAAATGGAGGGGGAGGCGCTCTCTCTCGCTCTCTCGCTCTCTCTGGGAAAGAGCGGCATCCGGTCACGTGAGGCGAGCTGTTGGCGCCGTTGTGATTCTGGTCACCTTTTCCCCCCACCGCCGCCACCACCTTTGAGCATGCGCAGAAGGCGAGGGCGGCGAGGAAAGGCCAGACGACGTGACGTAGAACTCCCTCCCCCCCACACCCTTGAGCATGCGCAGAAGGCGGGGAGAAAAGGCCTGGCGACGTGACGTAAAACTCCCTTCCCCCCACCCTTGAGCATGCGCAGAAGGCGAGGGCGGCGAGGAAAGGCCGGACGACGTGACGTAGAACTCCCTCCCTCCCACCCTTGAGCATGCGCAGAAGGCGAGGGCGGGGAGGAAAGGCCTGACGACCTGACGTAGTACTCCCTCCTTCCCGCGCTCCTGGTACTCTGACCGGGCGGCTCGGCTGGCAGAGCCGCGCGTCACGTGACAGTGGTTCGTCGCTCTTCGGCCACCTCCTCTCTTGGAAAGGCGGCCTCTGCACGGCGGCCGCGCCCCCTGCTGGCAGGGAGGAGGGAACGTCGGTTAGGGATGAACTTCTGGATCACTAGGAATTACCCAGTGGTATCTTGTATAAAGGAATTAATTCGTTTCAAATGAAATTATGTTAAGCAAATTTTCCTTTATACAAAGTTCCCATAGGAATGCATTGAAAACAGAGTAATCCCTACTCGCAACCATTTTTATGTTGTACGGATTCACCCCAATAGGCGATTCTTTTAAGCAAATTTCCCCCATCTCTGAAATTTTTTATGTTATACAAACCGTTTGTTACACGAGGGTCCAGTTGTAACTAATAAATGAAACCCCCCTGATTAATAAGTGGGCACGGGGAGGTTTGAACTGGGAAACTCGGATCATTTGATTTCCTCGGTTTTTCCTTGAGAATTCCATCATCAAGGAGTTCTTGGAGAGGGTAGCTGTGTCAGTCTTTTCAATAATTTCATGCAAAAATCAAATAAAAACAAAATAAAATAAAATACATAAAACATGTGGCACCTTAAAGACTAACTTTCATATCTTAATGTAACGTTTCATGGAGAAGGCCACAAAATGTTACATTAAAATATGAAAGTTAGCCTTTAAGGTGTGTCATGTTTTATGTCTTGGTTTTTTTTTTTTTTGATTTTTGGCTGAAATTCAGGAATTCTTAGTGTGTGTTTTTTAAATATTCGTCTTACACATTTTGTTCTCAACATATCGGTTCAATTCGAATGAGAAAGTGAAAATAAAAAATATTCGTAAAACAAATAACTTAAGAACTTATAAGCCAATGGTCCGCAGTGAGGACAGCTGCTCTGCTAAGAATAACTTTAGACAGAAACCAGTTCAGGCTACTGGTGGCCAAAGTTCTATGAGAACATGACACTAGAAGAAGAAGAAGAAGAAGAAAACAAATAAAAAAGGGCAGTCAGCAGGAATTCTAAGTACGGTACTAAGATAGCCTCCCAGTTGACCCATGACATCTTTCCAAAGGGATCCATCACAAGTACTGTGTTTCCCCGAAAATAAGACACTGTCTTATATTTATTTTTTCTCAAGGAAATACACTAGGGCTTATTATTAAGCGATGTCTTATTTTCGGGCCATCTCTCCCCCCCCCCGTCTCTCCCTTCCCCTGGTTGGAAGGTGGAGCATAGGTGTCAAGTTTTATCCGGTGCTGCCTGGGACAGGAGGTGCAACATACGTGTGCGTGCTAGCACACATATGCACACACAAAAAACAGAGCCAAACATGCATATGCACACAAGCTTCTTTCCACTCCCACTGCCAGCATCCAACTGGAATCACCACTCAGCCACTGTCCTCAGCAGCAGCAGCAACAGCAGTCGCTGCCAGTGTTTTAATGTTTTTTTTTGTTTTGTTTTTTTTGCGAAGGGCCCAGGTGGCCAGGAGAGTCTTGAGAGTCCCCTGGACTGCAAAGAGATCAAACCTATCCATTCTGAAAGAAATCAACCCCAAATGTTCACTGGAAGGACAGATTTTGAAGCTGAGGCTCCAGTACTTTGGCCACCTCATGAGAAGAGAGGAGTCCTTGGAAAAGTCCCTGATGCTGGGAAAAATCGAAGGCAAAAGGAAAAGAGGACGGCAGAGAATGAGATGGTTGGACGGTGTCATCGATGCAACCAAAATGAATTTGACAAATCTCCGGGAGGCAGTGGAGGATAGGAAGGCCTGGCGAGCTCTGGTCCATGGGGTCACGAAGAGTCGGACACGACTGAACGACTGAACAACAGGTGGCTATGCGCTGCCTGAAGTGGGTGGGGGTGAGGTGGGTGGAGGGGACGGCAGCGGCTTGGTTTTCCCCAGAGCGGCGCTGGCTGACAGGCCACACACCCGCGCTCCCACTCAGTACTCGACAAGAGGCAGCAAGGCAGACAACGCACCATCCTGGGTTTGAGGGGCAAGCGAGGGGGCAGAGGCAAAGGAGTGAGCGACAGGCAAGTTTGCCATGCCCATCACTAGGCCTTATTATCAGGGTAGGTAGGGGTTATATTTAACAAATGCATTAAAATCCTGCTAGGACTTATTCTTTGGGTAGGTCTTATTTTCTGGGAAACAGGGTAGGAGGAATACATCTACATGTTCATAACGCCTTACATTTTCCAAAAAAAAAATTCTGCATTCTTTTTAAAGTACTATAAAGAAAACTCCATGGACATGGAGTCACGAAGAGTCGGTCACAACTGTAACGACACAACACACACACACACAGGATGGAAGTAATACAAATGCAATATAGTAGTTGGCTCTATGTACAGACCTCTGCTGGTTGAGAGTCAATTGCTGATTTATCTTGATCATCCTGTCCACACTAGCCTGCGGACCTTAAAAACATTAATATCAGACTTTAAAGGTAAGTCAGGAAGGACAGGGCATGGCAGTATTTCATTGCCGTACCACAGAGTGTTTCCCTTCTTCAGCTCATCATCAGCAGAAACATGGTCTATGAAAACAAGCAAATGTATGATTATTTGCAGAATGCAGGCCATTTGTTTACTTACTGATTATGTTTTTGTTGTCTAATAAAGTTAAATTGATAGCTTAGGAGGCAAGCTGTCCTTTGCAACAGCCAGAAAAATGCAAGTGAATACTCTCTAGTGGCCCATTTTGACATTTTACCTTGGACATATTTTATGAAAATAAAAAGGAAGATGAGAGCTAATGTCCCCATCTTCAAAAAGTGGGGGAGGAAGAGGACCAAAATAATTACCGCCCAGTCAGCTCAACTTCAATTCCTGGAAAGATCCTAGAGCAGATTATTAAACAGGCAGTCTGTAATTATTGAACAAACAATGCTGTCATTACAAGAAATCAACACAGGTTTCTTAAAATCAAGTCATGCCAGACTAATTTGATCTCTTTCTTTGATAGGATTATAGGCCCGGTGGATGAGGGGAATGCTGTGGATATTGCTTATCTGGACTTCAGTAAGGCCTTCGATAAGGTTCCCCATGGTATTCATACTAAGAAGTTAGTAGGAAGTGGGATAGATAGTGCTAATGTTAGGTGGATTTGTAATTGGTTGACCGATCGCACCCAAAGGGTGATCATAAATGGCCTCCCTTCAGCTTGGAGAGATGTGACCAGTGGAGTACCCCAGGGTTCTGTTCTGGGTCTAGTGCTGTACAATATCTTTATTAATGACTTGGAGGAAGGAATAGAGAGTATACTAATTAAATTTGCAGATGATACCAAATTGGCAGGGATTGCTAATTCCCTAGAAGATAAAAAGAAAATCCAAAATCACCTTGACAGATTAGAATGCTGGGCCAAAGATAATGAAATGAATTTCAACACAGGGAAATGTACTACGCATGAATTGCACAGATATAGGATGGTAGAAACTAATACCTGTAAATGGGATCTGGGAGTCTTGGTGTACCAGAAATTGAACATGAGTCAGCAGTGTGATGCGGCAGCCAGGAAAGCCAATGTGATTCTTGGTTGCATCAACAGAAATGTAGTGTCTAAATCAGTGGTTCTCAATCTTTGGGTCCCCAAATGTTCCTGGACAGCAACTCCCAGAAATCCCTTCCAGCACAGCGAGTGGTGGAGGCTTCTGGGAGTTGCAGTCTAAGAACATCTGGGGACCTACAGGTTGAGAACCACTGGTCTAGATCAAGGGAAGTGATAGTACAACTCTGTTCTGCTCTGGTCAGACCCCATTTGGAGTACCATATACGCCTCAATTTAAAAAAGATGTTGACAATCTTGAACGGGTCCAGAGGAGGGCAACCAGGATGGTTGAAGTTCTGGAA
>JAHTLZ010000268.1:2106687-2118611 GCA_023846285.1 Phrynocephalus versicolor | reverse complement strand
CTATCTATCTATCTATCTATCTATCTATCTATCTATCTATCTATCTAAGGGTGTTGGGATCAAATTTCTTCTTTAAGCCCTTGTGAAGCCAGTCTTCTTGTGACAGAATCTGTATTAAAGTTTACTTGGGAAACAATGTGAATAGCTGATCGTACAAAGGTATGCTGGGAGACCCAAGAAGGAGGAGAGGAGTTATTTTAAAAAGAGAGGACAGTACATATATCTACAGAGAAAGATGTTGTTACTGAAGGGGAGGGATAATTGACAGAAGAAAATCAAATTGTAATTAATAACAGGAAGTGTGGGTTTCCTAAGAAAGAGATGCAAAATGGAGTAACTTTGTCACTCTAAACTTAAGAATGTGCTTAAGAATGCTTTTTAAATAAAGAACTTGTGATTTTCTTGTTCCACTTTCAACGGTTCAGCTCAAATGATGTTGGGGCTCCAGGCCAGCCCTGGGAAGAGGCAGGGCAGGTTAAAAAGTGATCAACCCAGACTGGTCTGCTCACATGGGTGGTCTCAAAAGCTGCTCGAGGTGCTGCAATCCAAACTGAATGGTTGGTTGTCGTAGATTTGTAATGGCCAGAACAGGGGTTCTCAACCTGTGGGTCCCCAGATGTTCCTGGACTGCAACTGCCAGAAGTGTCCACCACTCACTGTGCTGGAAGGGATTTCTGGGAGTTGCAGTCCAGGAACATCTGGGGACCCACACGTTGAGAACCACTGGGCAAGAAGCTTCTTCTCTGTGATCCCTCTCAAGGAATGTATGAGGAGCTAACCTCAATTAGCAGCGTTGCAGCAATGTTGAGGATTAGAGGCAAAAATACAACAGACTCTGTTGCTGGCTTTCTAGTGCACTCTATTTACAAAATATATACAGGTTCCATTGGTTTTCAGACTTACATCCAGTAGCATAAACAATCCAGCTACTCTTCCTGATCACAGACAACACATCGGGCTTACTGGCTAAACAGCCCTGGCTAAACAGCAAGAACATATTGCAATACATAAGGTATATATAGCATTTCTTTCCAATCACACATTTACTTTTACATCACATGTCATAGTGCTTCTCTCATCCACGCTTCTGAGCTACGCTTCCACTGTCCTTGGACACTCGCCTTCCTGTCACGGCCACTTTACCGAGCTTGCTTCAGTCCACAGCTGGACTCTAATTGCAAGTTGAAAAACTCACTCACAAGAATATTCTTGACCAGGCATGCCCAAACTTCGGCCCTCCAGATGTTTTGGACCACAACTCCCACAGTCATTTGCCATTGGAAATACAGGCTTGGAATTCTGGGAGTTGTGGTCCAAAACATCAGGAGGGCCGAAGTTTGGACATGCCTGTTCTGGACAATCCCAACCGCCCTGGCGCTAGCAGACCTCTCATCTGCTGCACCACCGAATCTGCCAGTTCAGAGCCTGTGCTGGCTGAGACCGGATGGCAGAAGAGGCATCAAAGCTGTGCGCCTTCCTGGACCCCGGTGCTCTCGCCACATTGGTCCATGCCCTCATCTCGAGATTAGACTACTGCAGGGATCTCTATGTGGGGCTGCCTTGGAAGTTAATGTGGAGGCTTCAGCTGGTGCAGAATTCAGCAGACAGATTAGTTATGGGCTGAGAAAACACCAACATAAAACCCCTACGCTGGCCGCACTGCACTGGCTGCCGATCCGTTACCGCATTTATTTATTTTATTTATTGGTGTGAGGGTGGTTCCGATCCATTAAAGAGTTGAGAGCCATCTTTTAACTGAACATTAAAAGGATTTTTATTTCTTACAGCAGTAGAATGACTGTAGGCATTATCTTCAGGTGTTCGCGGAAACGGAACAAACTCTTTAACATTCAACTGGTCAAATCAAGGTTCTTCATAAATAACGTTAACTGGAACTTGGCTTATTTCTTGTTCTCTCACTAGTAACGGTGGAGAGTGCCCAAACCCCGACCCAAACATTGGGTCCCGCAACACGGGTGCTTGGCCCATTGAGCTACAGGAGTACCTGGACGTCCCTTCCTCCATTCTGTCTGAAACTTCTCTGACGTCGCAGGCCATCTAAGAGGCTTAACATGAACCGACCATACAAATTCTTCTGGTTCCTTTGCCCTCAACCTTCCTGTGGTGCCTTTCTCCCCACTTGCTTCAGTCTGAGTCCCGATATCTCTAACGGACTTCTCCCTACTGTCAAGCTCCTTTCCCTCCTCCCATGTTGCGCCCCAGCAACCCAGAATGCCTCCTGCAAGCCACTCTCACCGCTCCCTGCTTCTCGCCCTGGTAAATCCAAACTCTGCATCATATGCACCCCCACGTCTTCACTCTCATTTACTCCTCCTCCTCCTTTCTCTCGCATCTTCGCCTTGCCAGACGGCTCACTTTCTTTACATTCAACAGAGTCATCCTGCTCCTCACAATTGGATTTTTATACCGCCCCTCTGGCAGCGAGGTCACTCTGGGCAGTTTTCAAGTTTTTAAGGATAACATACAAGCCCCTACTAAACAGTTTAGGACCTTGCAATCTGCCTGAGCATATCCTACCACAGAGTTCTGTGGCCGTAGTACCCGTTCATCTCAGGCAAGGCATTTGAAGGTGCTGTCACTGATGGAGGCTCGTATATCCTCTACAAGGAACCGGACTTTCTCGGGGGCGGCTCCCCGGCTCTGGAACCAACTCCCTCCTGAGATATGTTTGGCTCCCTCACTCTCAGAGCCCTTTCACACGACCCCTAAGATCCGCTGGCCACTTAAATTCGGACCAGAGATCTTAGGGGTTTGTCGCTGTCCCTGCGTTCCCACCCCCTCCGCACTCCTGGCTGCTGGCTGCGTGAGGGGAGGGAGAAAAAAAGGAAGAAAAGAATGCCGCTCACCTCCGTTCTGCCGTCCCGGCACTGCATTCAGATCTCTTAAAGGGGCGGGGGGCAAAAAAAAGAACAAACAGAAGCAAGGAGAGCCCGGCAGTCACTACGTTATATCCGCATCAGGAATTTTCACCTCCGGAGAGCAGGTACCTGAAAAGTGCGCTGGGACGCGCTTAGGCGGGCGTGGTCGCACTTAACTTACTGTACACTCCAGAGCTGGTGGGGAAACAATTTTAAGCTCCGGAGCTGGGAGCCATTTGCGGCGGAGTTTAGGGGTCGTGTACAAATACCCTCAGTCTTAAAAAAAAAAAAATCTGAAGATGTGGGTACTTAGAAAAGCTTTTCCTGGATCTTATTTGGTTGCTGTTATTCACCTGGTCCGTTCTGTCTTAGCCTATCTGAGTCCTCTGTTCGTTTTAATGGAATTTAGTTATGTTTATTACGTTTTATTTTGTTGTATTGCTATTCGCTGAATTCTGTTGATGTTATGTTTTGTATTTGTATAGCCCTTGTAAACCATCCAGAGTGGCCTTTGTTGCTAGATGGGTGGTATATCAATCCAATAAATAAATAATAATAAATAAAAGGAAGGTAAAAGGGGAGAAGTACCAGAACTAGGGGACATCCACTCAAACTGAGGGTTGGGAGAGTGAGAACAGACAAAAGAATTTTTTTTTTTACCCAGAATGGTGTTAGTCTGTGGAACTCTCTGTCACAGGATGTGGTGATGGCATCTGGCCTGGATGCCTTCAAAAGGGGATTGGACAGATTCTTGGAGGAAAAGTCCATCACAGGTTACAAACCATGAGGGAGATGTGTCATCTCCAGGCTTAAACCCGGGGTACTTCAAGGGCCAGAGGCAGGGGAGTGGTATCAGAAGACAGAGATCTGGTCTTGTGTGCTCCCAGACACATTTGGTGGGGCTACTGTGAGATACAGGAAGCTGGACTAGATGGGCCTTTGGCCTGATCCAGCAGGGTTTTTCTTATGTTCTTATGGGAGGTCTTGAGTTATGCCATAGTCAAACCCCTCTCAGTTCAGATAGCACAAATTTAGGTCAGGGCCAGGGTGGTCGTCAGTAATTCCCCCCACCAGGGTAGTGCCATCTAAGTGCCATTCATTGGAGGTTTTTAAGCAGAGGCTGGATGGCCATCTGTCGGAAATATTGTGATGGGGTTCCTGCATGGACTAGGTTGGACTCGATGGCCCTTGAGGTCTCTTCCAAACTCTATGATTCTATGATCTTGGCTACTTAGCCTTGCACCCTTCGACCCTGTCATGATCTGTGTATGTTTTGCCCACAGCACAGGATTTTACATATAATATGTAGGGTGTTTCTCCATAAAAGGATATACTAGTGGGGTATACACTTTACTTTTGTAGCCTGTGAAAAATTTGCTTTTAAGAATATTTCCTTTCATTAATGTGATTCCCACCCACCCCCAATCTCATTTCGCAGATGCTTCTGCAACAAACACAATATCCACAAGAAGGATGTTATCCTTTTTAAGGGGAAAGGCAGGATAAAAACATGTTAAACAAATAAAGAGATCCTGGTAAAAGCTGTGCAAATGTGCCTGGCTGTATCAAAATTACTCCTGTTCATTATGTACTTCAGGTTCCTAGTCCTTTAAAGAGGAGCTGCAGTTTTGTTCTGGACATCTTGCTATTTTCTGTAAATTGTGCCAATACTGTTAAACGTTTCCCTTTGCAGGCGGTTAGTCTGCTTCCTAAGTTTAAAGCTGTACTTCAGACAGCTAAATGGTACCTTATTCTCCCTGCGCCCCTCCCCCCAAATCAGATCACTCTGACTCTATTACAGAAAATTATGTGACATGTATGAATATTTAAAGTTTGAGATGAAAGTTACCGTATGGTTATTTGGGTTGTTCATGGGCTTGTACTGTACTACTGAAGGCGGGGGTGAGGAAGAGATCGGAAACATATAGCAAATTCTAAAATCATCAATTCAAAGGTTATAGCATCTCTCCCAAAAAGTATTCCAGAACAGTTGTAAATACTTGCCTACCTGTGTGGGTAACATTTCGACAGTTGTTACTTGCTTCCCCCCCCAAAGCCCTTCTACATATTTCTCTAGAAATACCTACTGACTTGACATTTCCCCAGACTCCAAATTACTCCCAGGGAAAGCAGAAAGAGAGCACTGAATAGACAAGATGAGGACAACAACAAGCCACTGGATATATTCATAAGAGAAATTCTGAAAGACAGCTTGAAGACAACAGCCTGGTACTGAGCAATACAGAAGTAACCGTATTGTGAAACAAGGGACAAAGGCAACAAGATAATATTTGCTAAACGAAATGGACATTTGGATAAGGATTCCAATAAATTTTCTCTTGTATTGTATTTTTCAATCATAGCAACCTCTCCTTCCCTCCCAACCTATTTTATATTCAGAACATTTAAAATATTAAGTCTCATTCAAATTAATGTACCTGTTTGATCGGTGTTGTCAAATTGGAGCTGACTTATAGTAGCCCTGGTAAGGTTTTCAAGTGAGTGAGATATTCAAGGAGTGTTTTTTTCTCTCTACTCATTCCCCTAGTGAATTTCTGTGGCCGAGTGGGGATTTGAACCCTGTTCTCTATAGTCCCAAATCTTTCACTTTATCTGCTACACCACATTGGGAAGTCAATATATGCACAGGTAAAAATAATCTCCCGGTTACTTTCTAAAATCAAAGTTTATAGACAGTCCTTCAAAAAGCTGTAGCTGATGTAGACAATATTAAAGCACTCTGAGAGAGGGAAAGTGGATTGAATTGAGGTTTGTACCCTAGCTTTATCTGCCTAGATGCCCTGAGCACATCTGATCTCACCTGATTTCGGAAGCGAAGCAGGGTCAGCCCTGGTTAGTACATGGATGGGAGACCACCAGGGAATACCCGGTGCTGTAGGTGCCTGGAGTAGGAACTGGCAAGCCACTCCAGTATTCCTGCCAAGAAAACTCCATGGATGTAGAGTGACAACTGTAACAATACAACACACACACACCACCACCACCTTAGGCCGAAACTACTTGGAAAAGTAGCGAAACATTTTGATCTCACAAGAAAAGAAGTCCAGTTGCCATGACTCAACTCCCAGATAACCTCACCTGGATGACTGAGAATCTCTACAGACATATTACAAAGAATGTTTTTTTCACCGTATTCTAAACAGCGAGGATCTTCATGAACACTAGGCTGAAATTTCAGCAGTCATCTTTTCAGAAGAAAAATCAGCATATAAAGCCTTGAAAACAAGAAAAGTGTTGGATGCCGCATACAACCAGAAGGTGGGAAGTTGCTGATTCCCCCCCCCCAAAAAAAATGATGGATATCATTAGAAGTTCCTTTTTATTTTTGTTACTTATTTGTTATACTGGTGTTTGTATCCTGCAAAAGGTGAGCTGTCAGTGGCTGTTCTCTCCCACACTTTAACATTGCACAAACAGTGGCCCTGCGGAGTAGGCTAGGCAGAGAAAATGTGTCCAAAGGCACCCGTTGTGTTTTAGGAGGAGTGGGGATTTGAACCGTGATATTCTAGTCCTACTCCCGTGGATGATGAGGGCTTGAGTTGTGGGATTCGCTGTCCAACTGGACTTGAGGTTGTTGTCCCCCTCCCCATGACTTGGAAACCCATCCTCCCCTCCCTTTTTCCGGTGGTGGTGGTGGTGGTGGGGAGAGCTTGTTTGACAGGGACGTGGAGTTTAGGAGCTGTGACTAGTTAACAAAGACTTGGCAACTAGAGATGGGCACGAAACGAACAATTTTCCGTTTCCGTTTCTGTTTTTTCGTTTCGTTACGCAACGAAACGACAAACGAATTTTATCTCTAAAATGAAACGAAACGAACAGAAACACCAGAAATTTTGTTGTCCGTTTTGTTTTCGTTACGGCAATACATTGAACTGCTTTAAAAGCTAAAAAAAAATCACAAAAAATTGAAATAAATGGTAAAACTGTAACGAAACGAACGAAAACAAAAAATGATTTTTTTTGCAAAAATTTGCGAAAAATGGAAACGAACCGAAACGGACCCCCTAAATGACAAACGACAAATGAAACAGCATTTTTTAAATTCGTGCCCATCTCTATTGGCAACATTACTAAACACTGTGGGGCTGTAAATGTTAGCCTTTCCATATACTCCACATGGGGTAGCCACAAAGTTTTCCCCAACTTTCAAATGGAACACATGTTTTTTGCATCACCTCCCCACCCTCCCAATTCCCTCAGGCCCACAGGGACTTGTAGTCTCGCAGGGACTTGTAGTCTTGATAGAGCCAAATTGAGGGTGGGAAGGGGGTGGTGGTCAAGGACTATGCTGCTTTGTTTGATATGCTGTGTGTTAAACCGTATCCAGGACTTTGAAGCCGTCTTAACACCAGCCCTGCCTTCTGATACCGTCATCTGGTGCATTCCATCTCACCAAAAAGATTCTCAGCGCCTGATAGACTACATCCTCTATCAAGATTGCATTTTTGGTACAATGCTTTGCTCAAGATAGCAAGTTGCTCTCGGAAGCCGAGCTTAGATTTTTTGTTTTAGTAGTGACCAATAAAGGTATCACCTAGCCTACTTTTGAATCCACTATCCTTCTGGTTTACTTTTAAAAAACAAAATACAGTGGACCCTTGTATAACAAACAGTTTGTATAACATAAAACCTGTACACCATAAAAAATTTCAGAGATAGGGAAAATTTGCTTAACATAATCGCCTATGGAGTGAATCTGTACAACATAAAAATGGGATTACTCCATTTTCAATGCATTCCTATGGGAAATTTGTATAAAGGAAAATTTGCTTAACATAATTTCATTTGGAAGGAATTAATTCCTTTATACAAGGTGCCACTGTACGGATAGACCTCTGGAGCCACTCCTGGTTTTTAAGTGCATCCAGGCAAAGGGCAGGGTGGGTAGCAGCACACCGAAACAACACCAGATGCAGTTTTAACCTAATAAGATTTCAACTGCTTCCTGTGGTGTTGTGTTTAAAGCGAAGAGACTGTAGAATTGAGCTTAACATCATTCTTGCTGGGTGGAGGGGGGAGGGGGAGGGATTCTTTCTTTTCTCCCTTCCTCTGTCTTTTGGACAAATGGCATCTGCATGCCAGTGAACCATTGAAAATCTAAACCCCAGAAGATAGAGAAAGTAGGTCAAGAAGTATAATGTACTCAAAGATTCATGTTATGCTTGTTCAATATTAGTTCACATAAGCATGATGTTAAAAGATGCTTTCCCATCCTGACACTTTCAGGTCACTATCAAGACAGAAATTAATTAAAAATACATGAGTCACAGACTGGGAATCTTTTGGTGCTACTGTCACTTGCTTTTCAAAATGAATTCAATTTTTAAGTATGCCCCCAAGGTGCCGGAACTATCTAGGCTGCACATATTGCAGAAGATTATATATAAAATCCAGCGCCACTACTGAAAGTAATTATGAAAAGACCGTGATGGGTAGATATGCTTTTTAGGTAGCGGCAGTGGGAGGAAATGCCATTACCACAACGACGGTAATTTATTTTATTTAAGATTTAACTTATGCATGGCATATTCATTGGCCTTAATTGCATTGCTGCTTTTATGTGCCATCAAGCCTGTAGCTTCCTTTATGAGTCAGTGCATCTCACATGTCAGCTTTCTCCTTTTCTGCTGCTCTCAGCTTTTCCTAACATTATTTTCTTCTCATGATGTGTCCAAAGTAGAACAGACTCAGTTTCAGCATTTTTGCCTTCAGAGAGAGTCCAGGCTTTATTCAATCTAGAACCCACTTGCTTGTCTTTCTAGCAGTCCAGGGGATCCACAAAGTTCTCCTCCAGCACCACAAACAAATCAGTTTTTCCCCACCCAGCTTTTATAGCTCTCTAGCTTTCATAACCACCCATGGTGATCAGGAATAAAAGAGTGTGGATGGTCTAAGTCTTCCGTGATGCCTCCTTACACTGGATTATCTTTCTTCATTGTCAACATTCAGTTTCAGTAGTTCTTCTGTGTAGTCATGATTGTGGTCTCCCTAACGTTCAACTGCAATCCTGCTTTGGCACTTTCTTCTTTCACTTTCATTGGAAGCTGTATGAAGTCTTCCCTGCCGGGAAGACGGCATCATCTGCACATCTTAATTTATTGATGATTCTTGCACCAGTTTTCACTCCTTCCCCTGAATTCAGTCCGGCTTTCCATATATATTCCACATATGGATTGAACAGGTAAGGAGATAAAATTCAGCCTTGCTTGACACCTTTATGTAGAGGAAACAATTCTCCCTATCCATATCCTGTCCTAATTCAAGTTACCCATCAGGACAATCAAATGCAGAGATGCACATCTATTTCTTTCAGAATAATCCATAGCTTCTCATAATCCATATGATCAAAGGCTTTCCTGTAGTCTATAAAGCTTTGAGTGATCCTCAGAAATTCTTTGGTGTGCTCCAGTAGCCAGTGGGTATCTACAATGTAATCCTGAGTGCCTCTTTCCTTTAAGAATCCAGCTTGAACATCAGGCATTTCTTACTCCATACAAGGCAAAGGCCTTTGTTGCAACCTTTCCTTCTATAGGAGATCAGAGCAATGGTCCTACACTTCTTGGCATCTCCTTTCTTGGGGATTGGAGTATATATTGAACATTGCCAGTGTGGGGGCAGTGTGTTTTCCATAGTCTTGTTAGAATGTTGGCAGATTCATTCTTCTGTTGATATTCCATCTACCACTGGTGGTTTATTTCTTCCCATTGACTTCAGAGCAGCTTTCACTTCACTTTCCTAGAAGTGCAGGTTCTTCATCATAGGATTCCTCTTCAACTGAGTCTGTCTTCCTTTCCTCTCTTGTTAAGAAATATTTGGTATACTGTTTCCACCTTCTCTTTATTTTCCCCTGGTCAGATAGCGTGCATAACTGCTGGTCTTTCAGCATTCCTAATGCATGGTTAAATTTCTCTTTGATTTCTTGGATCTTCTGGGAGAGACCTCTTGGTGGTGGTGGTGGTTTTGGCCTTTTGTTGTTTTCCTCTATTTCTTTGCATTGGTTATTGCAACGGGTTTTCTTTGTCTCTGCATTCAGGATTCTGATTCTACTTCTGTCACCTTTTACTTTTGCTTCATTCCTGTCCTTAACAATATTAAGCCTTTCCTCCCTCATTCATCTAGGTTTTTCTTTTTCTTTTTTTCACTACAGGAAGTATCTTTTTGCATTCTTCCCTAATAGTAATTTGCTTTAAGTTCAGAACTGTTGCCATGCTGCTTCCGGATAATGAAGAAGGTAAGACATTAAACAGTCATTTGTTTTACTTATTTGTCCATTATTTATAAGCCACCTTTACAACCAGGCTTGTGCAAAAATAAAACACAGTGTTTAAATGAACAGAGTGGAGACATCCTCAGATGAATGACCAGGAAGAAAGGTGAAAAAGTGAAAGAGTTAAAAACTGAGTTCGAAACCATAGGATTAGCAGAGACTCCCAGAGAAAGCTATGATGGGAAAGGCTCTTATTCTGACTGCCTTCTTCAAAATGAAGGTTTGCAGACAATTGTAAAATACATTTCCCTTTTCTTGTAAACTGCATCCCACCCCACCATCAACACTGCATAACAGCCAAAGTTTCCAAGTACTCATGGAGGTTCCTCCATCTCTTTTTGAGAAGGTCAGTCCTATCGACGCCTCCAATTCATTTTGTACATTGTCCAAGAGTTCTGTTAATAACTACAGTATATCAAAATCTTTGTACAATTACAAAGAAGGATCTAAACTATAAATATAAGACTAAAATGTAATCAAGGATTAAAGTACAGAAGGAATTAACCTCCAGTGATCTATATAACCATGTGATCTGTATATATATATATATATTCTCTTTCTTCTTTTTCTTCTATTCTCTATCTTTTTGTTTTATTCTTCTTTTACTTTTACTTATTCAAAGTTTATATCATATGATATGCTGTGAAACCGTGTAATGCTTGTATATTAATCAAAATACTAATATAAATAAAATTCCCCCAAAAAATCTTGAAGTCAGCAAGTGTTATAATAAACTATAATAATAAATAATAAACTTTATTTTTATGCCGCCTTTCTCCCCGAGGGTAAAAGGTACTGCACAGTGTAAATGAAAGAATCATGAACTTCATAAAACTGCCTAGAATTGAAGCTGCTGATTTTCAGCATCAGGGCTTACTTGAATGTAAATTTTGAGTTCTAACAAAAAAATAGAATAAAATAAAATAAAAAATAATGGAGCACCGTGATTCTTGCAGTGCTGCATACTAATGACTGTATTTTCATCCAGGGATTTTGTACTAATACTGAATAACAGAAGGGATAGAATCATCGACAAGATGCGCAAAGCCCAACGGCGTTGGTTTGGTCATGTCTGGTGTGCCAATGAGGAAACTCTGGCCAAAAAGGGTCTCACCCTGCAGGTCAGCGGATCCTGACTGAGGGATCGTCCAAAACAGCTCTGGACGAACACCCTCGAGAATGACATGAAGTTGCCCCGGGTTCGCCTGGACCTAGCCCCATGACTGTGCCAAGCGGAACTAACGCTAAGAAAAAGATTAGAAGAGGTTCAGTGGTTCTCAACCACCATTTTTGGGATCTGTCATAGTAGCAGTGAGGTTGTGATCTAAAGGGTGCTCTCCTGCCGCTGCTCTCATTAACTTATATGTATGGATTGTTTGTTTGCTGTATTGTATCGTATGGAACTGTGTATTCGCTGACCTGCTCAGCTTTGTAAGCCGCCCAGAAGTTCCCCTTGGGAAGATGGGCGGGGTATAAATTTAATAATAAATAAATAAATAAACAAACATGTGGGTCCCCAAATGTTCCTGGACTGCAACTCCCAGAAGCCTTCATCACTAGCTGAGATGGCCAAGATTTCTGGGAGTTGCAGTCCAGGAACATCTGGGGACCCACAGGCTGAGAACCACTGATCTATATGGCACCACTGGGGAGATTATCAGGTCTTTTGGGGTCAGGTGCCACCAGTATGCCAATCATACCCAGCTCTACCATTCGTCACTTCCGGACTCTAAGGGAGCTACTATCTCAACTTTACA
>JAHTLZ010000268.1:2086866-2101187 GCA_023846285.1 Phrynocephalus versicolor | reverse complement strand
TGCCTTCAAAAGGGGATTGGACAGATTCCTGGAGGAAAAGTCCATCAGAGGTTAAAAACCATGATGGGGACGTGTCATCTCCAGGCTTAAAAAACGGGGTATTTCAAGGACCAGATGCAGGGGAGTGGGATCAGGAGACAGAGATCTAGTCTCATGCACTCCCAGAGGCTAGATGGGCCTTTGGCCTGATCCAACATGGCTCTTCTTGTGTTCTTATGTTCTTAAGTATCTGAAGAGCTGTCATGCAGAGGAAGGGATGGGCTTGTTTTGTGCAGCTCAAGAGGATAGAGCCGGGAGTAATGGATTCAAGTTACAAGAAAGGAGATTTTGATTAGAATCATAGGCTCATAGAATCACAGAGTTGGAAGAGACCTCAAGGGCCATCCACTCCAACCCCCTGCCATGCAGGAACCCCCATCACAGGACTCCCGACAGATGGCCATCCAGCCTCTGCTTAAAAACCTCCAAAGAAGGAGACTCCACCACCCTCCTTTGGGGCAGCATCTCCCACTGCCGAACAGCTCTAACTGTCATGAAGTTCTTCCTAATGTTCAAATAGAATCTCTTTTCCTGTAGTTTGAGACCATTGCCCCGAGTCCTGGTCTCTGAAGCCATGGAAAACAAACCTGTTCCCTCTTCAATATGACATCCTTTCAAATATTTAAACATAGCTATCATATGCCCTCTCAGTCTTCTTTCTGAAAGGCTAAACATTCCCAGAACCCTAAGTCGTTCCTCATAAGACATTTCTTCCAGTCCTTCAACCATTTTGGTCGCCCTCCTCTGCACCCGCTCGAGGTTGTCAACATCCCTTTTAAATTGAGGTGCACAGAAGTGGACACAGGCCTCCAGGTGGGGTCTGGCCAGAGCAGAAGAGGGTGGTACTATCACTTCCTTTGATCCAGACACTATTGCTTCTGTTGATGCAACCAAGAATTGCATTGGCACATTAGGAAACCTCCTGACACTGAAAGCCATTTGGCTGTGGGCTCGTCTTCCATGGACTGGATGCTTTTAAGCCACAGTTGGAGGGTCAGCTTTCAGGGATAATGTAAACTGCTGGAGAGCTCAGTGGTTTTTAGGTCTCTGGCTTGTAAATGCAGAGGTTGGAAGTTCAATTTCCTATGATGCCTCCTAGACAGGGGCTGAACTTGGGTCCCCTTCCAACTCTGCACTTCTAAGATGTCATTATAAGCTGTAGATATCCTTCCTTAGCAACATCAAGAGAATGGAAAAGAGGGGATTATGGTTTCAGTTGCCCTTTTGAAACACGGGCTAGTCATTTTGTGTCTCAGATAAGCAGGCCAGGCTGTGGGGGGTGGGAGATGCTTATTAAATGGGAAGTCATACCATCTAGCCCAGTGGTGGTGAAGCTTCAGCACTCCAGATGTTTTGGACTGCAACTCCCAGAATTCCGAGCCTAGATTTCCAATGACAAAGGACTGTGGTAGTTGCAGTCCACAACATCTGGAGTGCCGAAGGTTCGCTACCACTGATCTAGCCTGTGAGGAATCTGTAAGGCCACCACTCACTGCTTGACACGGAGCCAATTACAAAGGATAGTTTCAGCTGAGAAGGGAGGGGGGACAGAAGTTACTTTTGGAGAAGTTACTCTGATCTTTAAGAAGGTTTGGGGGAATTTGACACCAGGTTGGGGCTTCCCCTCAGAGTCCAGAAAGAGAATGGGAAGTTGATTAGGTTAGCCTAGTATCTCTAAGGAGATTACTGTGCTCATCTGTTGCCTTGCTGCCTGATTTATACCCTGTGTTTGCTCTGGAACTATGTTGTCAATGTTTGAGTATTCATTTAGGTTAGCTAGTTTTTTATTTTTCATGTGGGAACTCAAGCCTTAAACCTTTTTTCGATACTTATTTGCTATCACCTATTGGACATTTTTAGATTTTGTGGGGTAATTTGGTGTTTCTAGCTTGCAGGTCAAAAGTGTTGCATCTCAGGAATTTTGGCAGCTCCCCGGAGCATTGAGTAGAGTGACTCAGGGTGTTAGGAGGGCTGTCAGGCAGGGAAAATTCCCCCAGCCATCATCACACCTGGCTTTCCTGAAACTTAGCCACACCAGAAAAATTCTGGACAGTGTCGCTGAGTGGTTAGTGTGGTCCTCTCTGACCTGGCCTAATCTTGACAAGCGGGGAGCTGGACTTAGTGATCTTTGGAGTCTCTTCCAGCTTTGTAGTTCTGTGATTCTAGGATTGTGCTGTTGGATTTATGGTTAGACAGATATCTAGAGAATTAGTTGGGTAGGAGCCTTATCCACATAGATAGTTCTGTGACTACATGGAGAGCGCCCTGTTCCTCTGTTTCCACATTGCCAAAAGAGAAAGATGCACAGTATTTACCAACTTCCTATTTAATTTTGTCATGGAAAAAATGAAAATAAAACGGATATGCTGTAGTTACTACAGTATTTCCCTTTCAAAGCTGAAACTCTGCTATGGGGATATTGTATGGCTCTTTTTTATTAAAAAGTTTTATTGATTTTAAAGGAAGAGGGAAGGGGAAAGTGGGGGAAAGGGATGAAGGATAAAATATAAAAAGTTACATTGGATCTATCAAGTCAAAAATAAGGATTGTACATATCGAAGTCAGATAACATATCAGATTACTAGTAAATTGACTACTTCTTGCCATCTTCTTTTGGTGGTCTCTTCGTAATCTCCTTTCAAATATCCGGAAAGTCTGTCAATTTCGATACATTCTCTTATCTTTTCACAGAAGTTTCTCTCTGTAGGCGCTTGAGGTTTTTTCTAAAATTTCGCATACAATATCCTTGCTGCAACTCTTACATGGTGGAATACTTATTTTTGATCATAAGAAATATTTATAATAAGAAAAGTTCTGGTCTAAGCTCTAACTTAATCTTCAACGCTCTCTCTATGAATAGTTTTACCATTCTCCAGTATGCATTGGCCTCTTGACAAGGCCACCACATAGGGTAGAAAGTGCCACTATCGTGGTTACATTTCCAACATCTAGAGGAGCAGTTATACATTTTTGATAGGCGGTGAGGAGAGAGAGATGCCATCTGTAGAACATCTTATAACATTTTTTCTTGAAGGCTATAGACTTAAAGAGTTTTACAGTCTCCCACTGGGAGGGGATATTGTATGGCTCTTTAAACTGCTGGTAAGGAAGAAGGAAATAAGACAATGACCTCTTGCTATTGTTTCCGTTGGCTTTTCCAAGAGGTTCTTTCCATGCCAAGCTTCCCTTTCCTCCTCCTTTTCCGAAGCTCTCCTGCACGCTGGAACGTGAATTTCGCTGCATGGAGCTGGCCGAGCTCATGACCCCAAACGCCACCGGCTTAGCCATCAAGTACGCCTCGCGCTCCCGGAGGCTGGTCCTTGCCCAGAGGCTCAGCGAGCTGGCAGCTGAGCAAGCGGCAGCGGCGGTGACAGCAGGACCACCGGACCAGGAGGAGGAGGAGCACGTCCGTCACCCTTTAAATACCAGGTACCCAGCAGATGCCAAAGGGGTGCAGTATGGAAGAAATATTGAAGGCCCGATGGGTCAGGCTTAGACATGGGCACGACTCAGCGAAATTTTTGTTTCCGTTTTTCGTTTTCGTTACGCAACGAAAACGAAAATTTTCCCAAAAAAACAAAACAAACAAACAAAACGGAAACGAAACGAAAAACTTTGCTGTGTTTTCCGTTTTTGTTGCGGCAAGTACATTGAACTGAAAAGAATGCTAACGAAACAGAAATTTTTCATTTCCGTTTCTGTTTTTCGTTTTCGTTACACAACGGAAACGAAAATTTTACAAAAAAAAACGAAACGGAAACGAAACGAAACGGGCCCCTCAACGAAAAACGAAAAGCCATTTTTTTTTAGTCGTGCCCATCTCTAGTCAGGCTGCATCTTAGCGACTGATGTCTTCCCACAGCAGGCTAGCAGAGGCTGGCTATTCTGTTCTCCATCGGCCAGCTCATGGGCATTTCCTGTCTCTGCCAGGACCGTTAAAAAGTGGTTGGGTGTCCAAAGATTAGCAGAGTTATATAGTGGCGTGGAAAGGTAATTGCTAAGCACAGATTTGAAGCTGGGAGACAGGCGTTTAACTTTAGCATAAAAGCCTGTATTACAAAAATATACACAAATACACAACGAGATCAAACACACAGCATAGATCAGGGGTGTCCAAACTTTTTGCAAGGAGGGCCAGATTTGTTGAGGTGAAAATGTGTGTGGGCCAACCATTCAGCTGCATTTGGCCCCAGGGTCGGACTTTGGACAAGTCTCTATAAGATGCAAGGAGGGAAGGGAGGATGCTGCAGCAATGGAGCCAGGGGGCGGGAAGGCTGGGCAGGTGGACAGAGGCAGGGAGGGCAGGCAAACCATAAAACTGCAAGCTGATGCCTCCATCCGGTATGGGGAAGGTCCAGCTGGCAGGGATGCATGACAGGCTGAGCCGGTGGGGAAAAGAGGCCACGGGCCACTCCAAATTTGTAAACGGGCTGCGCTTGGCCCCCAGGCCTGACTTTGGACATGTCTGACATAGATATTACAGAGTAGTGGGGAAACTGCTCATCTCACCAAAAAGCAGTCCCAATGCAAAATGGGTTACAATCCTGCCTTTTATACACGTGGCAGACATCATATAAACCAATCACATGAGTACGCATAGGCAATGTTAAGCAGTTATCCATGGCACCTGGATATAATTATTCTGACCTTCTCGTGTGATTACACTATTCACCTGAGTCTTGGCAAAGGAGTATGCATTTATACACAGACCCCATTATGAATCTGTTAAATATTATATTACATACATTTTGTGAAAAGTTACATTATAATGGGCCCCTTTGGCCAAGACACATCCTCTAACCACCGCTTATTTCAGCACAGAGGCTGGGATGCCCAGTGATGATTTCATGATCAAAGGTGTGGTTCTTGCATTTTTTTTAAAAAAGATGAGGCAGTATAAAATTGAAATAATAAAATAATAGAAATGGGCACAAACCATGAAGCCTCGTGGCACAGTGGTTAAACGGCTGTCCTGCAGCTAGAACCGTGCTCACGACCTGGGGTTCAATCCCAGGTAGCAGCCTCATGGTTGACTCAGCCTTCCATCCTTCTGAGGTCAGTAAAATGAGTACTCAGCGTGCTGGGGTGGGATGGGGCAATGTGTAGACTGCATAATTAAACTGCAAACTGCCCGGAGTGCTTTAAGCACTATGGGGCAGTGAATAAGCAAAACACTTTTACTTCTGGAGGGTTTCTGGGTTTTTTGATTAGTTTTTTTATTATGTGGCTGCTGCGATCAACAATGCTCCTGTTGATTAGCAGCATAAATACAGTGGACCCTTGTATAACAAATGGTTTGTATAACATAAAATCTGTACAGCATAAAAAATTCCGGAGATAGGGGAAATTTGCTTAACAGAATTGCCTATGGGGCGAATCTGTACAACATAAAAATGGTCGTGATTAGGGATTGCTCCGTTTTCAATGCATTCCTATGGGGAATTTGTATAAAGGAAAATTTGCTTAACATAATTTCATTTGGAATGAATTAATTCCTTTATACAAGGTACCACTGTATGTTATTTCTTTTGGAACTTCTCATCTGCTTAGATATCTATATTTCAATAAATACTTATTAGCTATTTTAATAAAGTACAAATGAGCTGTGGAATTCAGTTCCCTAACACTTTTATGTTTAGGGTAATGACCGTTACTTCTCATTTGGTCCCTGCTGTTCAACACTCTGGACTTTGCTTCCTCTGGCAGTCCTGAACCTGCCTTGCCTTCTCTCCTTGAGCGGAGGAATAGAGGCCACTTGTGGAGTGTATCTCTCTGCTTTGGTTCCAGCAGGACTCCCACCGAATCAAACCACGCTCATGTCAGAAACCTTCAACACCAGCCAAGTATGGAGACCTGCGAGGGAGCCCGGGATGATGAAGAAGACATGTCTGAAGGGACAAAGCCTAGTAAGACAACGGCTGACGCACAAACACAGATATCCAGGACATAGTTGTGTATTTTACAGGCCAGGAATGTTGGACGGTCTTTACAGTAACCCCCCATCTATTGCGGGGGTTAGGGACCGACCCAACCTGCGATAATTGAAAATCCGCAATATGTAAGTCGGGTAGGGCCGGAGGGGGGGATGCGATGTTTAAAATGTCTTTAAGCAACGGAGCCAGCTTGGCTCCATAGCTTAAAGACATTTTAAACATCGCTCGCTGCTCGCCCGTGTTCCATGGATGGGGTGGGGAGAAGCGGCGTGCAGTGTTTAAAATGACTTTAAGCAACAGAGCCAAGCACTTGGCTCCTTTGCTTAAAGTCATTTTAAACATCATGCGCCGCTTCTCCCGACCACCCCCAGGTGCAGGGGGAGCGGTGTGCGATGCCTCCATGGAAGCAAGCCCCGGGCTGCAGCTAATAGGCGCTGGGGTGGGGGAGAAAAATTTTTTGTTTCCCCACCCCAGTGCCAATCAGCTGGAGCCTGGGGCTTAGGGAAGGGGGAAAACGTTTTTAAGAGCCCTGGCTTTTAAAACCTCCCCCCCCCAAGTCCTTTTGGGTAGAAATGCAGTTTAAGCTTCACAATCCTCTTAATGTTTGCATTTCAATGTTTTCACTTCTCATGTCTTTCTGAAGGATCCCCCCTGCTCCTTGGAACCACTTCTACTCCCAAGGCTGGTGAGTCAAAATTAATTTATTCTGGGGTGGGTGGGTGCACGCGTGCATTATGCCTTTTTTTTTAACCCGGGCGGCAGCAGCCAAAACTTGACAGGTATGAGTGGAAGGAGGGAGGGGGAGGGAGGGAGGGGAACGGGGCAGCCAGCTGCGGGCCAATCAAAATGTCCTGACGGGCCGGATCCAGCCCGCGGGCCCGGACTTTCGACACGGCTGCCATAAAGGAAGCCACAGCCTTCAGTTTATAAGTGTTGAGCATGGCTGTTAATAACTGTGCATTTTGGAGGTCACTCAATCACGGAGTCGCCATTGATCAGAAGTGACTCGATGGTACGTAACAAAATGGCAGTATGCTCGGTGCACGAAACAGCAAGCATTAAAAAACATTCCTATATGGCAGAAAAGATCAGAACAATTTAATCCGATGGGTTGAGCATCAACAGAAAAGTCATTACTGTCAAAACAATTAGTGCTCTGCCTTGAATAGAAGTGTTTAGTCATTAATGGTGGCTGTGAAAGCAGAAAGGCCGGAAGTCCCCAAGGGCTCAGGAGGTTAGAATTATTTTTCTCTCTGCAGAAACTGTTGTTTTTAAGATGAGAATGTCAGCTAGTAGCATGCAAAAAGTCAAGATTCTGACCACACCTGAGAAGGAGCAAAGGGGAATCGGAATATACTCAGCCCTGTTTGCAGGTTCCTGTTCCAGATGAAAATAACCGTTCCAACACCTGAAGGGTTGCCACAGGGAAGAGGGCATGGATTTATTCTCAATTGCACCTTGAGGGTATGACAAGAACTCTCACTCCTCAGAGGGAGAGCCAACCTGGAAATAAGGAGACATTTCCTGACAATGAGAGCCATTAAAGCAGGCCTGTCCAAACTTCGGCCCTCCTGATGTTTTGGACCACAACTCCCGGAATTCTAAGCTTAGATTGCCAATGGCAAAGGACTGTGGGAGTTGTGATCCAAAACATCTGGAGGGCCGAAGTTTGGACATGCTGGCGTTAAACAGCGGGACAGCTTGCCTCCTGATGCTGTGGGTGTCCCATCGCTGGAGGTTTTCGAGAAAATATTGGACAGCCATCTGCCCGGGGTGGTATGAGGTCCCCTGCCGTGGGCAGGGGGTGGGGCTAGCAAACCTCCAAGGTCCCTTCCAACCCTACGATGATTCTATGATAACCCAATGTCTCAGTCAAAAGAGATCTAATTTATGTATTTATATATTTTAATTTGAACATAGCCTTACTTTTTTTTTTTTTTGGTAACGAAAGCTGCAGTTGTACCGGTCAACCAAGGACGGATCAATCCTTTCAAGGTGAGCCTATACGGATTTTAACTGGGAAAGATTTCAAGTGATATTTATTTATTTATTTATTTATTTATTTATTTATTTATTTACAAGATTTGTTTAGCCGTCCCACTACCAAGAGGTCTCCGGGCGGCATACAACAAGTATTAAAAACTATAAAACAATAAATCTATTAACGCCATGAAATACAATACAGTTAAAACAACATACAGTACATATAACATATGTAACCCCCCCCACCTATCACAGGGGTTAGGGACCGGACCCGACCCGCAATAATTGAAAATCCACAATATGCGGGCTCAGGACTGGGTGGGCTCTCTGGGGGTTCTTGTACTTACCCCAGACCTGGTGCTGCCCCAAACAGGCCTGCAAGGGGCTTTCCAGTCCCCCAGAGGCCCCAAAAGTGCTTTCTAGTGATCTGGAGGGCACTTCCGGTTTACTGGAAGTCACTTCCGGTTTGCGGGGAAGCACTTTTGGGGCCCCCGACGGGCCTGGGAAGGCCTTTCCTCCTTACCCCAGGGGGCCTTTTTTTCATATACTGCGGGCCTGCGATATACCGGGACCGCAGTATATGAACCGCGAAAGGGCGGGGGACAACTGTATAAGAGAAGTGCATTGGAAATCCTGACCCGCTGGGGATGGGATGAGGGAAGAGGAATGATTTTCAAATGTTTTGTTTTGTTCTAGGTTTCCAGTAGCCAAAAGGATGCCTTAGTGCCTTCTGCCAATATCCTGGACAACATGGCCAAACTGCCCAAGAAAACTCCTCCACCAGCTGGCCGAGCAGCCCCAAACAAGGAGAAGGGCCCAGTTATAAAGCCGTTGGTGCCCAAGGCCAAGTCAAAGCAGGTGACCGTCATGAGCTTTATTCTCCTTTGATGGGAAAAGGTTTAATTTAATAATGGGGAAGATTTAATTCTCGGTGGCCAGCTGGTAATTGCAGGTGAACGTGTTCTAGGACTGACATCTGAGATCGGTTTGTGGACCGGGAAAGAGTACAAGGAATCTAAAGGCAACCAGACTCCCCTTCGTGCATTACCTTTCTAGCAAGCTTATTAGCAGCTATTTGAGAATAATGGCTGGAATCTGTTGGTTGTGCTAATTGTAAGCCACTTTGGGTCCTTTTCCAAGGACAAAGATGGGGTAAATTAAAGAGGTATGGCTGGAACCTGCATAAGGGTACTTGCATAATTTTCGGTAGTGAATATGGCAGGTTAAGAAGTTGGCGTGGGATGTAGACTTTTGTTAGTTTTGGCATTTTGCGTTTACAGCGTGTAGTCTATGGCAGGCCTGCCCAACAGATAGACCGTGGGCTACTGGTAGCCTGCAAAGGGTTCAAAAGTAGCCCGCCGGCCATCAATAAAAAAAGTGACGGGATAAGTTCTCCACCCCTCCCTCCTCCATCCCAAGGACCACCACTGCCCCAGCAAAGCTCTGGGTCTGCCAGCCCATTGTCTTACCTGAGTGGGGCAGTTCAAGGGCCATGGCGCATTGAAATGTGTTCCCTCCAGAACAGCTTAATTGGTTTTCAGCGCATTCCTATGGAAAACCGCTGCTATACTTACAAAAGTTTTTACTTATGAGCATGTGCTCGGAACGGATAAAATTTGTAAGTAGAGGTTTTAGTGTAGTAGCTCTCAGACACTTTGGGCCGGGAAAAGTAGACCTTGGCCTGTACAAAGTTGAACAGCCCTGGTCTATGGGGCCCCCAAATAGATCATCTGAATTTCCATTATCTCTTATGAGGAAATTTGCATTGATATACGAGTGATTTGGCTTGCAAAAATGTTTCCGGAACGGATTATGCTCGTAAACCAAGGTTTTACTCTACATTGATTTAGAATTATGTGTTTGGTACATCATGTGTAAACATTGAGAAGTGCTACACAGCGGAGGAAAAATGGCCAAATGTGTGTCCTTATCTCATGGGACAAAATCCCGTTGCATCTGCTAGGGCTGTGGAAGTGTGATGACATCTCCAGCAGGAGAGACCTTTCAGTATGTTTTCAGTGTGTGAAAGTTGTGAGGAGCTACGGGTCAGGAGGAGGAAGTCTTTTGTTACTGAAAACTTCCACCTGCTGATGAGGACATTATTTTCTTCTCTTCATTTAAAGCATGATGCCAGTTAGGAAAATTATCTGAAGCGCACTATTCTTCAGGAACGACAAGCATTAATGTAGATGAGAACCCACATTGAGATCCAGGAACCAGAGAGTAGGTGTCAATGGGCTATTTTCACAATGGAGAGAGGTGAAAAGTGGTGTGCCCCAGGGATCTGTCCTGGGACCGGTGCTTTTCAGTCTGTTCATGAATGACCTGGAGACAGGGATAAACAGTGAGGTGGCCAAGTTTGCAGATGACACAAAACTTTTCCGTGTGGTAAAAACCAGAGAAGATTGTGAAGAGCTCCAGAAGGATCTCTTCAAACTTGAGGGAATGGGCTGTGAAATGGCAAATGTGTTTCAATGTAGGAAAATGTAAAGTAATGCATATTGGGGCAAAACCCCCAAACTTTTTCAACTCATGGGCTCTGAGCTGTCCGTGACGGATCAGGAAAGAGATCTTGGTGTGTTGGTGGACAGCTCATTGAAGATTTCTACCCAGTGTGTGACAGCGGTGAAGAAGGCCAATTCCATGCTAGGGAATATCATAAAGCAGATTGAAAATAAAACAGCCAACATTATAATGCCATTGTACAACATGATAGTAAGGCTGCACCTGGAGTATTGTGTACAATTCTGGTCACCGTATCGCAAAAAAGACATAGTGGAACTGGAAAAGGTGCAGAAGAGAGTGACTAAAATGATTACTGGGCTGGGGCACCTCCCTTATGAGGAAAGGCTAAAACATTTGGGTCTCTTTAGTCTGGAAAAAAGGCGCCTGAGGGGGATTTGATTGGACGTACAAAATAATGCAGGGCATGAGTAAGGTGAATACAGGGACGCTCTTCTCCCTCTTATTAAATACCAGAACTAGGGGACATCCACTCAAACTGAGGGTTGGGAGAGTGAGAACAGACAAAAGAAATATTTTTTTATCCACCCTGTTAGTTTGTGGAACTCCCTGCCACAGGATGTGGTGATGGCATCTGGCCTGGATGCCTTCAAAAGGGGTATTGGACAGATTCCTGGAGGAAAAGTCCATCACAGGTTGCAAACCCTGAAGGAGATGTGTCATCTCCAGGCTAAAAAGAACCAGGGTACTTCAAGGGCCAGATGCAAGGGAGTGGTATCAGGAGACAGATATCTAGTCTCGTGCACTCCCAGAGGCATCTGGTGGGGCCACTGTGAGATACAGGAAGCTGGACTAGATGGGCCTTTGGCCTGATCCAGCATGGCTCTTCTTATGTTCTTATGTGAAGTCTTTGCCCTGTCTTCATTGCAAAGGGCGTACAACATAATTTACTGCAGATTTATTGACTAGATTTATTTATTTTTGTAGGCTGCAGCAGCTTCGTTTTTCCGACCCCGAACTCCTGGCGTAGAAAAGAAGATCGCAGAGGAGAAGGGAGAAAAAATTGATTCCGGAAAGAAAGTCGCAGAAGAGAAAGAAGAAAAACCCGAGTTGAAAAAGAAAATCACAGAAGAGAATGGAGAAAAACTTGAAACTACCCCTCCTGAATCAAAGAAGTTAACCGAGGAGAGTGCTGACAGTAAAAGGTCAGTATGCCTATTGCTACTCTAGGGTGACCTCCTCCCAGAAAAATCCAGATTTGGAAATATTATCAGCGGGTGCAGATGGCTTCCTTCAGAATGCCCCCTTTTTTATTCTTTTCAGGCCAAAGACTGGATTCCAGATGTGGCTGGAGGAGAACAGGAGTCCTATTTTGGCAGATAACCCCGATTTTGAAGAAATGGAGATAATAAAAGAAGGCATGAGTCGATTCAGAACCTTGTCTGCAGAAGAAAGAATGGTAATGGAGTCCCCTTGCAGGGGATTTAACCTCTTAGGCACTTAATTATGGGGGAGAAATCTTATTTTTTTGACTTTGCCCTCAATCGTTCTACTTCCCACTGTCCGTACCTACATCTCCTAAAGAAAACATTACAAACTTTACTGAAATGTCTTGAGCCAGTGAAGGCGCATTGAGAATTCTGTTTTCTCTCTTGGCTTTGTTCTGACTTCCTGCCTTGATCTCCTTTTTTTCTTCTCTCAGCTCCTCAAAGGCTCCTGTGCTTTCTTAAGAACATAAGAAGAGCCATGCTGGATCAGGCCAAAGGCCCATCTAGTCCAGCTTCCTGTATCTCACAGTGGCCCCACCAGATGCATTTGGGAGCGCACGAGACTAGATCTCTGTCTCCTGATACCACTCCTCTGCATCTGGCCCTTGAAGGACCCTGGTTTTAAGCCCGGAGATGACACATCTCCATCATGGTTTGTCACCTGGGATGGACTTTTCCTCCAGGAATCTGTCCAATCCCCTTTTGAAGGCATCCAGGCCAGATGCCATCCCCACATCCTGTGGCAGGGAGTTCCACAGACTAACAACGCGCTGGGTGAAAAAATATTTTCTTTTGTATGTTTTTTTTCTCTCCCAGCCCTCAGTTTGAGTGGATGTCCCCTAGTTCTGGTATTTTGTGAAAGGGAGAAGAGCGTCTCTCTATCCACTTGACTCATGGCCTGCATTATTTTGTACGTCTAAATCATATTCCCCCACCCCTCAGGCGCCTTTTTTCCAGACTAAAGAGCCCCAAATGTTTTAGCCTTTCCTCCTAAGTTTCTCTAAAGTTACGGTCTCTCCTGTCCGCTCCCGCTGCCGTCGTGTTATAATGTTTACGGTTTCTGTTCACTTTAGGCTTGGACGGAAAAAGCCAAAGGAAATGCGACCAGAGATCCAGCGGAAGGGAAGAAACGGAAGCGTCTCGAGGGTATCCACGGTGACGGACCCGAAAGCCAAGGACAAAAATTAAACGAGGACTCGAGCTCGTCTAAAAAATCCAAATCCTTTCAGCAATCGACCATCGCAAAACTATCCACATTTGCCTACAAGGCAAGTTAGGCCACATGTATCTCCCCCCCCCCTTTTTTTTTTGCCATGGTCTCTTGCAGAAACCCACCACCCATCCTGTCGCCAAGGGAGAAATGAGACATCTCTGCCGAGCTCAGCCCCTGAGCAAAGAACCTGTTTATGGATAAGTTTAACTTCATTGTTGTCTGCGTTGCATAGAGTCGCTGTACATTTAGTTTGCCGCTGTAGGCGTTCAGGTCCTGACGTTGTGTGCCGTGAGCAGTGCCACGCTGCCCCCAGAAGGTCATCTTCAGAGGCTCAACTGCTGCTCGGTGTGTTAAGTTGCCCCAGAGGGAACCCCCTTGAATCAGTGGGGCTTTGGTGATTCCACCCCTCTGTAAGTTCAGTTGACTCAGACGTACTTGAGCCACACAACTCACAAGGAAAGGAGGTCCATTTGAATCCATGGAATTTACGGAGGAATTGACTCACCAGTTCGCCACAGATTCATTTGCAGCAGTGGTTCTCCACCTGGGGGTCTCCAGTTGTTCCTGGACTGCAACTCCCAGAAGCCTCCGCCACTCGCTGTGCTGGAAGGGGTTTCTGGGAGTTGCAGTCCAGGAACATCTGGGGACCCACAGGTTGAGAACCACTGATTACAGGGCCTGTTCTAGTGTGACCTTAATCCACTAAGCCACCAGGATTTCTGCCACTGAATCCGAACCCAATGCTCTTTGTCTGATTTTGTGCCCAGGATGCCACAGTTGCATCCTGGACACAGGGCATGATCTAAACAGAGAGGCAGCATCAGATGAGCTGTGATTGAATTACCATTTTCATGGGGCTGAGAATTCAGCAGGCTGACTCAATATATGAAGGAGGGAACGAAGCTATCCCTACCCCTTGCTGCCTTGCACACCTGGAGAGTGACGGGTCTTACAAAGGAGAGCCTTTGCTAGCCATCCACAGAGGCTTTCCACACGAAAGAAGATCCTGGAGTGGCAGGATTCGAACTCGCACACAATCTGTA
Organism: Phrynocephalus versicolor; assembly: GCA_023846285.1. Classification (NCBI taxonomy): domain Eukaryota; kingdom Metazoa; phylum Chordata; class Lepidosauria; order Squamata; family Agamidae; genus Phrynocephalus; species Phrynocephalus versicolor. Next base: position 2,087,245 of record JAHTLZ010000268.1, on the reverse strand, counting down.
CGGAGGGCAGATTCTCTCCGGTTCCGAAAGCCTCGATGGAGAGGCCGGCAACAGAAATTGCGCTCACGTATAAGCACAGCTTGCACACTCTCTCTTCGCATGTGTCGGAACAACGCACACACAGACGATGTCTGAATAGGACCGTCATATTTCTTATTGCAAAGATTGGCTCTGTTCATTGGTTGCCTTTGAAATTTGCCCACTTGCCTCGTCGTGAACGGAGAACTGAGTTTTTTCTGCCTCTTCCAACTCAAATCTAGCGTCTGTAAATTGGCCACATCCCTAGGTGGGGTCTAGAAGGGCGTTTCTCCCACTTGGGCATATGGGCCATTGCTGGTTATGCCTGTGTTCCATCTGAATCCCTTGTACAGCCATGTTT
>JAHTLZ010000268.1:2056441-2077862 GCA_023846285.1 Phrynocephalus versicolor | reverse complement strand
TTACCATCCATTCAGAAATTCATGTTGCTTGGGTGGCCTTTGTGTTTCTCATCTTCATCATTGCTTAGGATGCTTTAGGAGCTCAGTGCTTGTTGGAACGTTTCTCCTAGAAATCAGATATTGCTTCCACATGATTCTCTTAATCTTTCCATCCGTGAAGATTCCCAGTCATCCAGGTGAGTTTATCTGGAAGTTGAGTCATGGCAAATGGACTTCTTTTTCTTGAGAGATTGAAACCTTTCACTGCTCATCCAAGCAGCTTTGAGATGAAGCTGCTTGGATGAGTAGCGAAACGTTCCAATCTCTCAAGCAATGAAGATCAGTTGCCATGACTGAACTTCCAGATTCTTTCAATCATCTTCTTTTTCTTTACATCTGTCTCACTTGGTGGCAGGGTCTGCTATTCTGGTTTTTGTCCTCCACTTTGCATGGTCACAGGCTTGGGACAACTTCATGTCCTTGTCAAGGCTGTTCATTCAGCGCTGCTTGGGTCGCCCCCCCCCCTTGACCGGGATCCGCTGACCTCCAGGTTGAGACCCTCTTTGGCCTGAGTTTCCACGTTGGCATGCAAGATGTATCCAGTTGGGTTTCACACATCTTGTTGGTGGTTGGTGCAATGCCGTGTTTAGATTGGATGTCATCATTGCACACATGATTGTTTTGTGTGAGGCTGGAGGTCCATCGCAGCATCTTTGTCTCCATGACTGTAAGGTGGCATTTAGGGCCTTTTTACATGACCCCTAAGATCCGCTGGTCCCTTAAATTCGGACCAGAGATCTTGGGGGTTCATTGCTGTTCCTGCGTCCCCACCCCTCCGCACTTCCTTGTTCTGTCTGCGTGAGGGGAGGGAGGGGAAAAAAGCCTTACCTCCCGGTGCCGGAGCCCGGAGCCCCGTTACTTCCTGGTTGCTCTTAAAGGGGCGGGAGGCAAAAAAGCAACAACAAAAAGAAGCAAGGAGAGCCCGGCAGATCCGCAAAAAGGACTTATCACCTTCTGAGAGCAGGTACTTAAAAGTTGCGCTGGGTCGCGCTTAGGTGGGTGTGGTCGCACTTAATTTTCTGTTAGCTCCGGACCTGGTGGGGAAACATTTTTAAACTCCGGAGCTTGCAGCCATTTGCTGCGGAGCTTAGGGGTCGTGTATAAACGCCCTTAGACATCTTTAGTCGCTAGCCAGCATTCCGCAGCATAGAGTACAACAGGTCGTACAAAGGTGTGATAGATCTGTGACTTTAAGATGTCACTGATTTTTTTGTCGCACATGGCACTTGATGACTTCTGCCATTTTTGCCACTCCAGGCAAAAATCAAAACAAAACAAAATAAAAGACCAAAACATGTGGTGCCTTAAAGACTAACTATTATGTTTTAATATAAGCTTTCGTGGACACTTCCACTTCTTCAGGCATATAGCAAGTAGCAGAATGAGGTGTACAATTAATATAAGTTACATACCCAATGTTTGCCATTGTTTCTCTCAATCCGTGATGTTAAAAGTGGCCACACTGAGAGAGGCCAAAAAGGCACCCCACAAGGAATCATACCAAGGTGGTGCCCCCCAAAATTTAAAAAAATAAATCATACAAAATGATCTAATTCCTGATTGTGTATCACTGCTAGCTCGCAGATGCTATTTGCCTATGATTCTTTCCCAGTGTCTCCATTTGCAGTTCCCTGAGCTTTGCAAGGAAGCCACAACTTCTATGCTGATAGGACTTGGGAATGTTAATTTTAAAAATATTCACCTGTTACAACCTGCCGTATTCCAAAAAATGTAACCGTTTACCCCCTAAGCCTAAACTAAATAAATAGATTAATCAATGAGTTTTCCTTATTAGAATTGGCATCCGGATTAGGATTCTCATTAGGACTGGAAGGGATTTTGATTATTTATGTTGTGTTTTTAAATCTTATTTGCTTTATGGAGGATAACCATTACAGATATTTTTAATTTTTGGTAAAATCCCTTCCATTACACAGTAGAAGTACAGAGAAGAACAAGGCATAAGTTCTCCAGAGTCCATTACATTTTCATTAAGTGACACTTAAAATCTCTGTGACTTACTCTGAGACATTTTTAGGACAAAGGGTAAAAAATTCCTTTACTTACAAGCTGCTTGAAGTTACAGAGTTGTGTATGTTGTTTCTTTTACTGCATATGTATTTGGCAACCAACTGAGCCGATCAACAGCAAACAAACAACTACCACCAACCCAGGAAAGAGAGGGGGATAATCAGACTTTGTAATCAAAGATGAAAGGAACAATTGGTTAGTACTAGATAATTGATTCAGTCCAGAAAAAATCCCTCCCAGCCACACAAATTACGGACAGCATGCAAAGTTGCAGATCAAACTCCAACAATAACAGGCACGTGTTTGGATTTGCCGACCCCTGTGCTGCTGAGTGATGAAACCCAAAAGGCAAATACTGTATATAGCAAAGGCCAGCCTCTCAGGCTTTCTGGAATGATGTGTTGTTTTGCACTGGCCTGAAATCATAGGAATCCACAGGAAGTTAGATGAGTAGGGCCTTACTGGAATTTAACAAGTCAAAAATCTTGAGTAAAGGAGAAATGTGTAACTATGCATGCAGATAATGAAAAAAATGAAATGTTAAACGACTTTGTACATGTGGCTTCAATTATTAAATGGAGCTTGCAAAAAAAAAAATCAGAAGAATTACAATTACGGTACTATTTGTGGGTGGGTGTATGTGTCGCCTTGATCACTGCAGATGGCGAATGCAACAACTAAATTAAAATACGCCTGCTTTTTGGGAGGAAAGCAATGGCAAACCTAGGTAGAATCCTAAAGAGCAGAGACATCACTTTGCCAACTAAGGTCAGGATAGTCAAAGCTATGGTTTTTCCAGTAGTGATGTATGGTAGTGAGAGCCGGACTATAAAGAAGGCTGATCGCCGCAGCTGTTGAGCTGTGATGCTGGAGGAGGGTCTTGAGAGTTCCTTGGACTGCAAGGAGATCAAACCTATCCATCCTGAAAGAAATCAACCCCGAATGTTCACTGGAAGGACAGATTTTGAAGCTGAGGCTCCAGTACTTTGGCCACCTCATGAGGAGAGAGGAGTCCTTGGAAAAGTCCCTGATGTTGGGAAAGATGGAAGGCAAAAGGAAAAGAGGACGGCAGAGAATGAGATGGTTGGACGGTGTCATCGATGCAACCAATATGGATTTGACCAAACTCCGGGAGGCAGTGGAAGATAGGAAGGCCTGGCCAGCTCTGGTCCATGGGGTCACGGAGAGTCGGACACGACTGAACGACTGAACAACAACAACAACAAATGTGTGTATGTGCATGTACACACACACAAACACGCACATATTTTTCCATCTATAATAAAACGTGTGTGTGTGTGTGTGTGTGTGTGTTTTGTAGAGGGAGTTTTATTATATATACCACATCTATCTGCTATAAGGTTACGCTGCTGAAGGCACTCAGCCTCGCACTGCCCAACAGGTGGCTATCTTCTCGTTTGTTCTTAATGGCATTAGCTTCCCAAAGGGTGGAGAGGAAATGAGCAATGGATGTGCCCTTGTGAACGATTTTCCTTTGGGGTGCCTTCCCGAAAGCTGACCACTTCCTCTTTCCCTCGTGCCGACAGAGACGCTTCAGACGGCCGTGGAAGCGGCTGGCAGATTCTGCTCGACTCGCGGGGGCTTGTTGGCTCCGCTTCGGGAGGTATGCGAGACGATACTTGGTGCACCCGGCATTGACATGGAGAGGTATATCCTGGCAGGGAACCTCTTGGTGAGTGGAAGGAGAGTAGTCTTCTAATGTTTGTCAACGTGTTAATATGCCTTGGCGACGGCAACCTCTGCAAGCAGAAAAATAAATATTCCGTGGCATCGTTAAGACTAGTAACTTATTTCATTGCGAGGTTTTATGTTTCACAATCCATTTTTCCAGGCACGGATTTTTACAGTAAATTGACTTGATCCTGAGTAATACTCAGGAACTGGTGCAAAATGTTAATGTGACTGATCCAATCGGGAATCAAACAAATAAGAGAAAGTCCCTTTTCACCCAGAGGATCGGTGGTCTGTGGAACTCCCTGCCAGAAGAAGTGGTGACAGCTGTTAGCCTTGACCGCTTTTTAAGAAAGGATTGGACAAGTTCCTGGAGAACAGGGGTATCCATGGCTATCATGATGGATGCCAAAGGACAACCTCCGGGTTGGAGAGAGAGGCAGGAGATCTCTCAGTGCCATTTGCAAGGAATTGTAAGCAGGTGAAGACATCTGCTTGGGAATACCCTGAAGCAAAGGGTGAGCCACCGTGTGAGACAGAATGCTGGACTGGATGGGCTGTGATGGCCTGTTCCAGCAAGGCTGTTCTTATCTTCTTATGTTCTCTTTGGCATCTCCTTTCCTGTGATTTGTACTTCTCCTTCCACAAGGCACAGCTTTACCCCACCACCTAGAAAGAGAAGTTAAGAATCGATGGAAGAGCCCTTCTGATATTTGGCATTGACCGTCATCCAAGCATTTGGAAAGGCTGCCCTGACACCGCTTGGCTGTCCCGTCTCCAGGGCCAATGCCCCAAGGTCAGAAGCCAGGTTTCCGGCTGAACACCAGGAAAAACTTCCTAATTGTTGGAGCCTCAGGAAGTGGGGAGGGCTCCAACGTATTCAAGAGAAAAATTGAACAGCCACCTGTCTAAACTGTTTTGATTTGGATTCCTGCATGGCACAGGGTGGGGCTGGACGCAATGGCCTTAGGCAGTGGTGGCCAAACTTTGGCCCTCCAGATGTTTTGGACCACAACTCCCACAGTCCTTTGTCATTTGCAATACAGGCTTGGAATTCTGGGAGTTGTGGTCCAAAACATCAGGAGAGCCGAAGTTTGACCACCTCTGCCTTAGAGGCTCCTTCCAAATCCATGATCCTATGTTCTGAAGGTCCTTTGATCTTCTCAGCTGGTCCCCAGCCTTCTTAACCTTGTCAAGCTCGGGGAACAGGTTGCCGTTGTCTATTTCAGGGTGCGTGGACCACAACTCCCAGAATTCCAAGCCTAGATTGCCAGTGACAAAGGATTGTTGGAGTTGTGGTCCAAAACATCTGGAGTGCCGAAGGTTTGCCACCACTGCTCTAGTGGATCCACAGATGTTGGACTAAGATCTCCAGAAGCTATCACTACTGGTTGGGCTGGCTAGGATTTCTGGGGGACTCATCTCCCCATTTGCTCTAGTGCCATTCATTAGCCTTTCTACCGCGTTTCCCCGAAAATAAGACAGTGTCTTATATTAATTTTTGCTCCCAAAGATGCGCTAGGTCTTATTTTCAGGGGATGTCTTATTTTTCCATGAAGAAAAACATGTTACACATTTATTGTTATTGTATTATCGGGGAGGCCTTATTTTCAGGGGGATGCCTTATATTTCAGTGAGGGGCAAAACTGTAAGTAGGTCTTATTTTCAGGGGATGTCTTATTTTTGGGGAAACGGGGTATATTCTCTCTTGCACTGTTTAAACGTATTTACTCTGTGTTTGGCTAAAGTCTTATATCCGTTTGAGGTTCTGCTTTCAAGTAGATCACTGGATCCCAACCTTGGGTCACCCAGGGGTTCTTGGACTACCACTCCCAGAAGCCTTCACTGCCAGCAATGGTGTTTCTGGGGGTTGCAGTCCAAGAACATCTGGGTGACCCAAGTTTGGGAACCACCGATCGAGATGACGCCTGTTAAGCAATGCAGAGCTTTCGATGGATTTCAGCTGAAATGTATTGGGTTTGTATTGGCTCTGTTTCCCACCCGCTTGGTTTCAGTGATACTTCCAGTGGCTAGTGAGTGAACGCCAGAGGAAAATGCTGTCTCATTCGTTCATGAAAGCCAAACAGGGGATTTGCGCTGAAACATACTGGCTGCAAGCCAGAGAAAGATGCTTCCGCTAACCTCCTGTAGAAATGTGCAAGGCAAAAAAAAAAAAAAGTTAGTGATTAACTTGCCTTGTTGATTTTGATGAGGGGTAGGTACACTTACCTCCCTCCAAATTTAAGGGCCAAGGTTTCTATAGTGGCCTAACACCTTTCCCCCCAGAACTGGCTGTTTCCACAAATTGAAACAGCTGCTGACTCAGACGGCATTTTAAAATGAACATAAGAACATAAGACCCTGCTGGAACAGGCCACAGCGCCCCCCCCCCAGTCCAGCATTCTGTCTCACACAGCGGCTCATCATTTGCTTCAGGGTATTCCCAAGTGAATGTCTTCACCTGCTGACAATTCCCTGGAAATGGCATTGAGAGATATCCTGCCTCTCTCTCCAACCCAGAGACTGTCCTTAGGCATCCATCATGATAGCCATGGATACCCTTGTTCTCCATGAACTTGTCCAATCCTTTCTTAAAACTGTCAAGGCTGACCACTGTCACCACTTCTTCTGGCAGGGAGTTCCACAGACCAGTGATCCTCTGGTGAAAAAGTACTTTGTCTTATTTTTTTGGGATCTAGAACGCAAAAGTTTCACGGAATTCTTAAAGCTAGTTCTAGTGTTGTGCGATAGGGAAAACAGCTTTTCCTTATCTACTTTGTCCACACCATGTATAATTTTAGGCATCGTTCAAGAGTGAAGAGGCCCAGCCGTTGCAGCCTCAGACGGTAAGGAAGGTGTTCCAGTCCCCGAATCATTCTGGTTCCCCTCCTTGGCAATTTTTCCATTTCCATCATATCCTTCTGGAGGGATGGTGACCAGAACTGTACACAATACTCCAGACGGGGCCTCACCATAGATTTATAAAGAGGCAAAAGGACACTTGCTGACTTATTTTCTATACCCTTCCTAATGATCCCTACTCTAGCATGGAATTTGTTTCTTTCACTTCTGCGGCACACTGGGTTGACCCCTTCCTTGAGCTGTCCACCAGGACACCAAGGTCCCTTTCCTGGTTTATTGCGGAGAGTTCAAACCCCATCAGTTTATAAATGTAATTTGGGTTATTTTTGCCCCAATCTGCATCACTCTGCACTGACTAATGTTGAAGCTCATTTGCCAATGGTTTGCCCACTCCCCCAGTGTCAAGAGATCCCACTGATTCTAGGTGTCAAAGAACCGGCAGACAGCTCAGTGGTTTAAGTAAGGCATCTGCCTGCGGTTGGGAGTTCGATTCCCCATTGGGCCTCCTTGACAGGAGCTGGGCTCCATGATCCGGAGGGTCCCTTCCGGATCTGCTGCTCCAAAGCCGCTGGAGGAAAAGACGTTTCGCCCTGAAGTTGACCCAGGGCACCCAAGAGCCACTAAAAGCGACCCAAGTTCCCAAAACCCAGGAGGAGCAAACTTGAGCGTTGGTTCCAGCACTTCTAGACCTTTTAAGGTTTCACTCCCCCCGCCTCCCTCCCAGACGTTGCCATCTTGGGGAGCGAGCCCCGGGGGCCGGTAGCCTGCGCCGGTGTGAGGAGGCTCCTCCACCCGAAGCGCTGTCCAAGGCGAAGAGCCCCCTTCTCTCGTCCCGTTCCTCCCTTCCCCCCCACCCCGCGCGTACCGGCTGGAGGAGTGCTGCCCTCCGCCTCCACCCCGCCCCCGCCGCGGCCCCTCTTGCGCCCCCCCCATTGGTCCGGAGGCCGCCAGTCCCTGACCTTCTGACAGGCGGGCCGGGCGGGTGACGCACGGGCAGGTGTGCCCAATGGGAGCGGCGCCCGGGGTGGAGGAGGAGGTGGGGGGGGGAAGCGCCTGGACCAAGCCCGGCGCGCTATAAAAGGGCAGTCCGACCGGGTGGCAGCAGGAGAGTCAGCTGGGCGGCGCGGGCGGAGCGGGAGTGCCCCTTTGGCTGGGCGCGGAGGCGGTTCCTTCCCGGGGATTTCCCCAGGCGTCCGGGCAGGAGACGGGCGGCGGTTTCCCCTGGCTCGCCTCCTCTTTCCCTCCTTTCCCTCCGCGGAGGCGCGCCGGGCTTCCCCCTTTTGCCGGCTTTTTTTGTCGGGGCGATGGAGAGAAGGCAAGCGCGCGGCGTTGCAGCCGCTAGTTGCAACGGTTACGCGCGGGCGGAGAAGCCGCCGGAGCCCGATCCCGGCGCTGCCGCCTCCTCTTCTTCTTCCCGGGTCCTCCCCAACAAGGCGCCGGCGTTGGCGGCAGCAGCATCGGCGGCGGCGTCCTCCCCGGGCGCTCGCCGCCGCGCCTCCTCCCCGCCGCCGCCGGACAGCTGGAAGGAAGAGCGGACGCGCAGCGAGGAGGACAACGAGCTCCACCTGCCCGGCCTGGCCTCCGCCTACGGGACCATCCTGCGCGCCCTGGGCGAGGACCCGCAGCGCCCGGGGCTGCTCAAGACCCCGTGGCGGGCCGCCACCGCCATGCAGTTCTTCACCAAGGGCTACCAGGAGACCATCACAGGTGGGTGGGCGCCTCCCTTTCTCTCCCCTTTCTCCCCCAGCGCACGACAGCCCGGCGAGGTTGGCAGGCAGGCTGGGGGTGGCAGGAGACGGGCTGGGGGGGGGGGACGGTGGCAGGCAGGAGAGCGCCCCGCTATCGTCAGTTTGGGCTCTCCACGTGTTACGGGGGATCTAATTTATTTATTTATTTATTTATGAACTTTATATTTTATTTATTTATTTATTTATTTAATTATTTAATTTATATGCCGCCCACTACCCAAAGGTCTCTGGGCGGCTTACAATCCAAAGAATAAAACAATTTAAAATACAGTGGTACCTTGTATAAAGGAATTAATTCGTTCCAAATGAAATTATGTTAAGCAAATTTTCCTTTATACAAATTTCCATAGGAATGCATTGAAAACGGAGTGATTCCATTTTTATGTTGTACGGATTCTCCCCATAGGCGATTATGTTAAGCAAATTTCCCCTATCTCCGGAATTTTTTATGTTGTACAAATTTTATGTTATACAAGCTGTTTGTTATACAAGGGTCCACTGTAGTTAAAAGTAAAATATCAATAAATCATCAATAAAACCTTACACTAAAATCATTATCCTAAAATTGTCACCAGCGGACCCATAGTCTATATTATATCAATTAAAAACCTTCTGGAACAGGAAGGTTTTTTACCTGGCGCCGGAATGTAATCAGTGTTGGCGCCAGGCGGATCTCGATCGGGAGGGCATTCTATAGCTTGGGAGCAGCTGCTGAGAAGGCCCTATGTCTACAAGCCATCCCTCCCACCTCTAGCTACATGGCTACTCTGGGCGGTTTACCAACTGAACAGAAATCAAAACCATAAACAGTAAAATACAATATAACAGATAAGCACAAGTATATAAATAAAAACACTATAACCTGTAAACAATATATATCAACAGCATAGAACAGGAACAAGATGAGCTACAGATAAAAGCAAATATATAATAGCAATAAATGTTGGAATAGATTAATATCCTGGGAAAGCCTTTTTAAAAAGCCACTTCTTGAGGTACTTCTTAAAGCCCTAAAGACCTGATTTGGGGGGGGGGCGGATCCAGATGAGAGGTTGGGGCTTCTTGGTGGCCTGGAGGGAGAGAACGATTTGCCTCTGATTGACCCTGACGAGTCTGGAAAGGTGAGGAACCAAGTTCAGAGAGGAGGGAGACAAGGATGGTCCGTGCCACCCAAGTTCCACTACACACTGACACACTCCTTGTTGAGCGCAGGGGACAACAGGCAACTTCATGGCTAAGCTCTCTTTCACAGGACCCCTAAGATCCGCTGGCCACTTAAATTTGGACTAGAGATCTTGGGGGGTTCGTTGCTCTTCCTGCGTCCCCACCCCTCCGCACTTCCTTGATCCTGTCTGCGTGAGGGGAGGGAGAAAAAAAGGGACAAAAGAATGCAGGCTCACCTCCATTTGCCGGTCCAAGCCTCCCCGATCCTGATTTCTTCTCTTAAAGGGGCAGGAGGCAAAAAAACCAACAAACAGAAGCGAGGAGAGCCGGGCACTCACTCCTTTACATCCGGATCTGGGATTTTTCACCCTCCAAGAGCAGGTACATGAAAAGTGCGCTGGGACGCACTTAGGTGGGCGTGGCCGCACTTAATTTTCTGTAAACTCCGGAGCTGGTGGGGAAACAATTTTAATCTCCGGAGCTGGGAGCCATTTGCGGCGGAGTTTAGGGGTCGTGTACAAATACCCTAATATGGCACTTCATTCTGTGTCCTTCAACCCGTGGCATGGAAGATAATTTAGGGAGCCCCGAATGCTCTTCATGTTTCTGATGAGGAGCACAATCATCTGAGGCCTTGATTAATTGTACTGCGGTGCTTCAGACACAAAAGAAAGGAAGATGGATTGAAGAAGTTCTGAGGAGGGCGACCAAGGTGGGCAGGGAGGGTGGAGGAAAGACGGAAAGAATCGTGCAGGTTTAACCTAGATGAAAGAAGACTGAGGGGGGGGGCTTTTTGGACATTTGAAGGGCTGTCCGACAGAGGAGGGGTAGAATCTGTTCTCCATCAACCCAGAGTGCAGGATGTGCAACAGTGAGTTCACGTTAAAACAGTGCTTCTCAACTTGTGGGTCCCCAGATGTTCCTGGACTAATGCAGGGCATGAGTAAAGTGGATAGAGGGAAGCTCTTCTCCCTCTCACAAAATACCAGAACTAGGGGACACCCACTCAAACTGAGGGCTGGGAGAGTAAGAACAGACAAAAGAATTTTTTTTTTCACCCAGCGCGTTGTTAGTCTATGGAACTCCCTGCCACAAGAGGTGGTGATGGCCTCTGGCCTGGATGCCTTCAAACGGGGATTGGACAGATTCCTGGAGGAAAAGTCCATCATAGATTACAAACCATGATGGAGATGTGTAATCTCCAGGCTTAAAACCAGGGTACTTCAAGGGCCAGATGCAGGGGAGTGGTATCAGGAGACAGATCTCTAGTCTCATGCGCTTCCGGACGCATCTGGTGGGGCCACTGTGAGATACAGGAAGCTGGACTAGATGGGTCTTTGGCCTGATCCAGCATGGCTCTTCTTATGTTCTTATGACTGCAACTCCCAGAAATCCTGGCCAGCTCAGCGAATGAGGAGGACTTCTGGGAGTTGCAGTCCAGGAACATCTGGGGACCCGCAGGTTGAGAACCACTTCATTAAAGGAACCTAGCTTTCTATATATTCTCTAAGGCTTTCATGGCCAGGATCTGAGGGCAAGGAGCTCAGGGAACTAGGAGTTCTCTCGGTGCTCTGGGGTATATAGAGTGAGGGGTATAGAGTGAGCCCAGAGGGAACTCCTAGTTCCCTGAGCTCCTTGCCCTCTGAAGATGCCAGCCACAGGGTCTGGCGAAACATCAGGAAGAAAAACTTCCAGAACACGGCCAAACAGCCCAAAAAAGCACACAAGCTTTCTGCCTAATATCAGGAAAAACTTCCTAACTGTTAGAACAGTAGGGCAACCACGCCAATGACCTCAAGAGGTGGTGAGTGCTCCAACACTGGAGGCATTCAAGAGAAAATTGGACAACTGCCTGGCAGAGGTCCTTTGATTTGGATTCCTGCGTGGTGCGCGACGGGGATGGACTTGATGGCCTTACAGGCCCCTTCCAACTTCACTAGTCTATGATTCTCGTGATCTGCCTTAAAGAGCTGTGACGAGTCATGGAAAATGGAGCCCTTCAGATGAGCCCGGCATGACTGTAGGGCTGACTCCTAAGGCTGCTTTCAAACGACCCCTAAGATCCACTGGCAGCTTAAATTCGGATCCCCCCCAGCCAGATATCATGTGGGTTTTGTTCCTCTTCCTGTCTTCCCACCCTTCCGCACTCTGTTGCTTTTCTGTCTGCGGTGAGGGGAGGGAGAAAAAAAAGGGAGAAAAAATGCAGGCTCACTTCTGCTCACCTCCGTCTGCCATCGGAGCAGCCCCGTAGGGATTCCTGTCTGTTAAAACAAACAGAAGGCGAGGAGAGCCCGGCATCCACAGCTTTACAATCCGCATCGGAATTTTTTTTTTTTTACCTCTGGAGACCAGGTACTTGTAAAGTGTGCTGGGGTGCGCTTAAGTGGGTGTGGGCGTACTTTATTTTTCTTTAAGTCCGCTGCTGATGGGAAAACAATTTTATGCTCCCGATCTATCTGCAAGTGTTTTGCAGCGGATTTTAGGGGTCGTGTAAAAGGGCTCTAAGTTTCCCCTCTTGGAACAGGAATTCACCTTTATTCACAATGCAGCAACTTGGAAAGTGCTTAACTTGCCCCGTGGGCTTCCATCTTCCCCTTCATTTGAGGAAAGGAAAGCAGAATAGTGAGAGATGTTATGCAGTCGTGGCTTCTGGTCCCTTCATATTGGGTGTAAGATTATCGGAGTAGCTTTCAAAGGCATCACCCGTTGGGATACCAGATGCAACTTCAACTCCCCGTTCTTCTGGCTGTGAAAATATTGTCCAAGAGCTTGTACAAAGATCCACAGCTTTCCCTGAAAGCCTTGGTTGGATTTGGGTTTTAACAAGTGAACTCCTGTAGCATATCGTAGCATATTGGGGGGTGTGGTGGCTCAGCGGACTAAGGCGCCCCAAACTGTCAGCTGCAAAGTTGGCAGCTCGGTAGTTCAAATCCCGGGCAGGGGCGTATCTAGGGAGGGGGCAGAAGGGTACATCTGCTCTGGGTGCAGCAATCTGGGAGTGCCTAGAGGGGGGGGAGCAGGAGGAGGAAGCCGTGCACCCTCCCGCTGCCCAGCAGTCCTCCTTTCCCCTAAAGCTTGGTGACACCACCCCCTCTGCCTCCTCCACCGCTGTGTGCCAGGCGTGTGGCGAAGCAGGCAGGCAGGCAGGAGCGTGATGACTGCGGCACCGTCCTCCTCCTCCTCTTCCGTGCACAGCCCCCCATACGCCCATACGCCTATGCGCAGGCACGCACACGCACCCACCCCATGCCCACAGGGTTCAGCCGCCGTTGCTGGGTGGGTGCGATGTGGGGGGGCGGGGGCGGGGGCGGCAGGAAGTGTGCAAAAACTAACTTTGTCCCCAGGCGCTCCAAGTCCTGGCTATGCCTCTGATCCCGGGTGCTACTGCCGGTAACCCCAGCTCCTGCCAACCTAGCAGTTCGAAAGCATGTCAATGCAAGTAGATAAATAGGTACCGTCGTAAAAAGCGGGAAGGTAAAACAGTGTTTCCATGCAGCCATGCTGGCTACGTGGCCACGGACTTGCACAACACTGGCTCTTTGGCTTGAATACGGAGATGAGCACCGCCCCTAGAGTCAGACACGACTAGCATGCATGTGCAGGGGAAACCTTTATCTTTACCTTTCCTATCGCATTTCCTAGAAGGCTTGCCAGCATGAGATGCTAATTATGACTGAAGCAGCCATCTGATTTCATTCAGTTCCTGGCAGATTTCTGGCTCTCCAATTAAGCCTCCTCTTCCATCTGGTTTCTTTGTTTGCTTGCCTCTTTCTCCTAAACCCAAAGGATCCAGGGTAGCTTAAAGTATCAAAACAAAGTTTAAAGCTAAAATAATGAATTATTCCATTTTTTTTTAAAGAGAACACATACCAAAGTAAAACTCATAAATAGGAGCAATATTAAAAGCACAAGTAAACAACAGACTGCAGCAGAAATAAAAAAGCAAAGTGTTCTTATATACTGTACCACCCCGTAGCGCTTAAAGCATTCTCTGGGCGGTATACAATTTACCATATTTATGCGGACTACACATTGCCCCCACCCCAGCGAGCTGTGAACTTATGGAAGGTACACAATGGTAAAGTGGATAGAGGGACTCTCTTCTTCCTCTCATAAATACCAGAACTAGGGGACAGCCACTCAAATTGAGGGCTGGGAGAGTGAGAACAGACAAAAGAAAATATTTTTCACCCAGCACATTGTTAGTCTATGGAACTCCCTGCCACAGGATGTGGTGACGGCATCTGGCCTGGATGCCTTCAAAAGGGGATCGGACACATTCCTGGAGGAAAAGTTCACCACAGGTTACAAACCATGATGGAGATGTGTCATCGCCAGGCTTAAAACTGGGGTACTTCAGGGGCCAGAGGCAGGGGAGTGGTATCAGGAGACAGATATCTAGTCTCGCGTGCTCCCAGACGTATCTGATGGGGGCCCTGTGAGATACAGGAAGCTGGACAAGATGGGCCTTTGGCCTGAACTAGCAGGGCTCTTCTTATGTTCTTATGTTCTTAAGGACGGAAGGCTGAGTGAACCTTGAGCTGGCTACCTGGGATTGAACCCCAGGTTGTGAGCACAGTTACAGCTGCAGTACAGCTGTTTAACCACTGTGCCAGGAGGCTCTTATGAAATCAGAATAGCACTGAATCCTGTTCTTCAATCCTGCTAGAGTAGACCCAGTCCCTCAATGGGACTTAGTTGGTGTTATTGGTGGTGACAAAAACACACTCGGTACAGAGATGGTCTACTATTTACAGCTGTTACATGCTTATCATCACCCTGTGCATGAGATAGAGAAGAGTCCACTTGGGGTCAGTGCCAATTAAAAGACAAATGCAAGAATAGGTGACACATTCACAGACCACTAAAAGAAATTGTCACACAGCAGTAGTAGTAATACTACTGACAATACGAGAGCTGTTGTGGATCTAACAACACTTCATTAGGCTTGTCAATAGTGGAGTCCTTTAAATTTTTAGGTACTATTATATCTCAAGATTTAAAATGGTCATCTAATAATTCAAAGTATTATTAAGAAAGCACAACAAAGAATGTTTTTTTCTGCGTCAACTTAGGAAGTTCAGACTGCCAAAAGAACTGTTGATTCAATTCTGTAGAGGTGTTATTGAATCTATCATCTGTTCCTCTATAACTGTCTGGTTTAGTTCTGCGACTAAGCATGACAGATATAGACTTCAAAGGATAATTGGAACTGCAGAAAAAATTATTGCTACTAATCTGCCATCTATTGTGGAGTTGTATACCACACGAGCTAAAAAGAGGGTGATGAAAATATACACAGATTCCACACATCCTGGACATAACCTGTTTCAATTGTTACTCTCAGGGCGGCGTTTTAGGGCATTGCATACTAGGACAACTAGATATAAAGATAGTTTCTTTCCAAGTGCTATCAAACTGTTGAATAATTAATTTTTACTTCTCTTCTTCCTTTTTAAATAATAGGTTATATTGTGTTGCTGTGCTGTGTTTTTATTGTTG
Source organism: Phrynocephalus versicolor (assembly GCA_023846285.1). Lineage (NCBI taxonomy): Eukaryota > Metazoa > Chordata > Lepidosauria > Squamata > Agamidae > Phrynocephalus > Phrynocephalus versicolor. The sequence goes on along the minus strand of JAHTLZ010000268.1, from coordinate 2,062,824 downwards.
ACTATATGATTCTTATACAGTATTTCCTTTTATATATGGAGAGCATATTTTACCAATAGAAATTCTGGGTGTGTCCAACCACACTTGGCCAATAAAAGTACAGTATTCTGATTCTGATTTGTACCAGTGTGAAGAACTGAAAGTGCAAAAGTTCACAGCAAGATGGATTTTGCCCGGAACATTTCTCTTCCGTGTAAAGTCCAAAGGGGCTTGGCAAGATGGGTTTTCACTAGGCATGTCTTCCTTAGGTGGAAGCCAGGAGTGGTGCCGGAAGCAGTGGGCGCTATTTTAAAGCAATTGTGGATCAGATGTCACACATCCCAGTTCTTCATGCAAAGACGCACCGGCCATGTGCCTGCGTCCAACCTCCCCATTTGCTCATTCTTTGAAATGAACATGTCTCTGGTTTGCCAGGGAGCGGAGGTCCAAGTCGTTGAGGAAAAAAAATGCTTTCAAATTTCTCGTGGTGCTTTTAATCTTCATCACATTTGCCCTCCCTGTATGCTTCCTGTCACCCTCCTTTTTAAAGCAAACACACAGAACTTGTCTCATTGGCTGTTACTTCACGTCAGTTTTGTACCGCAACAAAAATTATATTGCGTAATATAATTGATTGCGGTCACCTGTTATTTATTGCTGTTCCTGCGTTCTCCCAAGGCCGCACTTTATTGTTCCAAACTTATGTGACCTCATGGGGTAATGCCGCGTCAAAGTGCATTCTTGTTAACCAAACGAGGATGATAATGGAAAAGACGAAGGAGAAACGTTACCCCACTGTGCCTTGTATACAAACAGCAACAGAACAACAACAAGAAAAACGCTACCCCTAGACCAGGTACCACTTTAGTGCGTTGAGTTGCGCTTCAAGGAGTGTGGTTGCACTTTATTTTGAATATAGCACAACGGACTTGCGGGAACTACTTTATATTCCACAATATTATATTTCCCCTTACATCACAGGATCGTACCCTCCAGTTGGATTTTCTAGCCAGGAGTGCAGGTGATATGAAGAGGCTGATGAAGCCCTGGGAAAATATATATAAATTTATTTCTGTTTTTTTTTTTTTTTTTTTAAGATTGGCATTGGTTTCCTGTGATGCATCTGTTTGGCTGTTATTTGCTTGTCGGTGGACCTGGTTCATTATAATGTGTCACTGTGTTGTTGTTTTTAAATCTTTCTTGATAAAATGTGTTGAAAAATACCTATTATGTGTCTTTTATATGAATCTACAGGATCACATAGACTTTGTGTTTATAACTACAAGTGGTACCTTGTATAAAGGAATTAATTCGTTCCAAATGAAATTATGTTAAGCAACCTTTCCATTATACAAATTTCCCATAGGAATGCATTGAAAACAGAGTGATCCCATTTTTATGTTGTACAGATTCACCCCATAGGCGATTATGTTAAGCAAATTTCCTCTATCTCCAGAATTGTTTATGTTGTACAAATTTTATACAAGCTGTTTGTTATACAAGGGTCCATTGTACTTATAACCTTATGGGTTTACATTGGCACCATGTTTTTTTATATGAATCTACAGGATTACATAGACCAGGGGTGCCCAAACTTTTTGTAAGGAGGGCCAGATTTGGTGGCTGAGAATGTGTCAGGGGCCGGTTGCTCTGCAACCCTGCCACCCCACTGCAAGCCCCACCCACTTTCTTTTAAAAAAACATGGGGTGAAAGAGGGGGAGGGAGGGGTGGGCCAGCCAGCCGCAGGCCACTCAGAATGGCCTGGGGGGCCAGATTTGGACCCCGGGCCGGACTTTGGGCAGGCCTGACATAGACGTTTGTGTTTATAACTACTTATAACCTTATGGGTTTACATTGACACTATGCTTTCAAGGTCAGTTTCCGTCACTCATCACTTTACATGGAACTTTACTCCCCTTTAACTGCTCGCGTTCTTTGGTAGCTTTAATGCAATGTTGTCTATTAATGCTGTAAGATGTCCGTCAATTCCTTGTTCTCAATAACTGAACGTGTCTTAATTGTACTGGACTGAAAAATTTACCTTTTTGACCTAAAGTTTCTGGAATAGCCTAGCCAGCCCCGGAGGGTTTTCCTTAAAAGTATTCTTTGTCTCAGCCAGCTCCACTTTAAAGGTCCCCAGGCAAAGCCTCACAAATCCCCCTCTTGTGTGGTTGCTGTATCCCGTCAAGTTGCTTCTGACTTGAAGGTTTAAAACTCGGCCTGCCGAGCCAGAGGTTGGGAGTTTGATTCCCGGCAGTGCCTCCTGGACAGGGGCTGTCAATGGTTGTTGTGTGTTGCCTCTGATAGGGCAACTCAATGAATGAGTGACCTCCATAAGGCCCTGGCCTCAACTGCTCTGTTCAGCTCCTGGAAAGCCAAGCCGGTGGGTTCCTTTAGGAACTCTGTCTTCTTCCTTTTCCTGCTGACTTCCACTTTCCTCAGTGTTATTATCTTTCTTATTCTGCCTTTTCATGAAGTTAAAGTTGTCTGGCAGTGGAAGATGCTGCCCCAAAGGAGGGTGGTGGAGTCTCCTTCTTTGGAGGTTTTTAAGCAGAGGCTGGATGGCCACCTGTCAGAAATACTGTGATGAGGGTTCCTGCATGGCAGGGGGTTGGACTGGATGGCCCTTGAGGTCTCTTCCAACTCTACGAGTCTATGCTTCTAAGCATCCTTGTGTCCTGGCTGAGACCCATGGTGCAATTGTCACTTCTCATGCGGGTATACTCTTGGTCTGGAGCCACTGGAAATTCCCAACCTTGTAACCTGGTGACAGGGCTCCATGATCTCCCAGCTGGGCCAAAGCCTTGTTGCCACAGGAATCACGCCTCTCTTTTGGCTCATTCCATCATGCAAAGACCAGGCTTATGCCCAAAGCAGGGCAGGCTCAATTTCCAAATCTTAATTCCAGAGATAGTTCAGATGTGATTTGATCCTAGGACGTACATGTTTGCCTCTTTGGCAGACCTGGGTATCTGCAAAGCTCTCCTCCAGCACCAACATTTGGGGGTCTTTAGTCTGGAAAAAAGGCGCCTGAGGGGGGATAGGATTGAGACGTACAAAATAATGCAGGGCATGAGTCAAGTGGATAGAGGGACGCTCTTCTCCCTCTCACAAAATACCAGAACTAGGAGACATCCACTCAAATTGAGGGTTGAGGGGCTGAGAACAGACAAAAGAATTTTTTTTTTACCAGCCGCATTGTTAGTCTGTGGAACTCCCTGCCACAGGATGTGGTGATGGTATCTGTTCTGGATGCCTTCAAAAGGGGGAATGGACAGCTTCCTGGAGGAAAAGTCCATCCCAGATTACAAACCATGATGGAGATGTGTAATCTCCAGGCTTAAAACCAGGGTACTTCAAGGGCCAGATGCAGGGGCGTGGCATCAGGAGACAGAGATCTAGTCTCGTGCGCTCCCTGATGCATTTGGTGGGGCCACTGTGAGATACAGGAAGCTGGACTAGATGGGTCTTTGGCCTGATCCGGCATGACTCTTCTTATGTTCTTATGTTCACATTTCAGACAAATCAAGTATTTTCCTGTTGGCTTTCTTCACTGGCCTTATTGACATCATCTCCTATTTGTTCTTTCTTTTTTTCCTACCATTATTGCCTCTTTCGGTGAGTCCTCACTTGCCATAATCAGCTTGAAATACAGAGACCTCAGTTAGTCATTTTAGCTTCTAGGGAAAGTTCCATCTCAATTTGATCTATAGGACCCACTGGTTTGTCTCTTTGTTAGTCCAGGGTATCCCCGAAAGCTCTCCTCCTGCATCACATTTTGAGTGCTAAGCCATCCTAGGTCCGGGATATTGGGGAATATTTAAATAGTGGCTAGATCCAGCAACCTGCCTTTGTTCTGACTTTTGGAACAAGGATAGCAAACATTAAGAGAAGCGCCGTCAGTGTGTGTGGCTTCATCTTGGAAGCAAGACCCAGTCTACTGCTCAGAGATGCCCTCTGGGCACCTGGAGGGCTTATCTGTCTGTACAGTGGAACCTTGACTTACATGCTGCTTGACTTGCAGCATATTTGACTTGCAGCAAGAAGGGGCCTGTTTGACTTGAGTCGCAGGCTTTGACTTACAGCTCGGAGCCCCGGCGCAAGGCACCGGAATCGGGCATCAGCCACGACCCAGCATCGCGGCTGCCACCTCCAAACTGCTCCTGCCTTCTTCCTCTCCTCCGGCAGTGGCGGCTTTGGCGAGGCCAGCTCAGAGCACCTGGAGCTGGTCTTCGGCCTCGCTGAAGCCACCACTGCCGCCGGAGGAGAAGAAGGGCCGGGAGCTCGGGGCTGGCCTTGCTGGTTAGACAGTCGGCTCAGACTTGTAAAATACCTGGCTGCAGAATTCTGGTCCACAATGGAAGCATTTTAGTTGGGGAGCTGTACAGTTGTGGGACTCTAATGGTAAGCATAGAGTTGTTCAGAACTTGGAACGTCAGGTTAAAAATCAGTAAAACTGTTTGACATTGTTGCTATCAACATTAAAATATGGACTATAATTTGTGGACTATAATTCCACTGCCTCCTCCTCTCTTTGAAGAGACATTTCATTTACATCCCCGGAAGGAATCTCCTATCCCAGTCAAATTTGTGTTAAATTGCTGTTTTGGGGGGTCTTTTTCATCATCTGGAACGGATTAATCCACTTTCCCATTACTTTCTATGGGGAAAAGTTTGTTTGACTTAAGCCGTGTTTGACTTAAGTCTAGACCTCTGGAACGGATTAATGACATAAGTCAAGGTTCCACTGTACTGTCTTTCCAAGAGAGAAGAAGAGAGGCAGCTGGGCAAATATTAACTTACGTCCGTTGTCCTCTTGTTGGTTTCTCTGTAGGACTTGAGCCTTTTACAGTCCGCAGGGAAAGGGCTTGGAAATGTCCCAAGCCAAGTCTGTTTGCTCAGGGATAAGCTTTGTTCTAAGGCAGCCACAGATGCCCGCCTCTGGGGGGTATTTTCTCTTTCAAGGGCTGTCCAAGCGTCCTTTAATGCCGGGGAAAGACATTTGCACAGGTCAGATGAGCAACATAAGGCTGGCTCTCCCCCTTCTGGATGTTTTTCATTGCCTGCTCCATGAGGTCCTTCCAGGCCAGAAAATCATCCACCTGGACCTTTTTGGGGGTGCCGCCAGCATTTTGGCACCAACCTCCAGTATAGCTGTGCCTGGCTGCCTCCTTCCCTGCATTTAAGAGGCCTGTAAAAACACTTATTTACAGAGAAGGCTTTTTTAATGGCAACCCTTCCTGACATTTGTTTTGCATTTACCCCCCCCCCCCCTTTCTCCTCTTTGTTTGGTTGATTTACAGGCCTCACATTCTGTGTTGTGCTTCTACAGTCTATATACCAGTGGTTCTCAACCTGTGGGTTCCCCAGATGTTCCTGGACTGCAAATCCCAGAAGCCTCCACCACTCACTGTGCTAGAAGGGGTTTCTGGGAGTTGCAGTCCAGGAACATCTGTGCACCCACAAGTTGAGGACCACTGGTCTAAACCTCTTGGAGTTTTATGGTTTGTTCATCTGTTTTTATTTAATATATGGTTATCATAATGCGTTTAACTTTCTGCAAACTGACCAAAGTAGTGCATTGCAATAATGGTGCAGTGTATAGCTTCAATAAATATACAAAATTATATTTGTTTGTTTGTTTGTTTGTTTGTTTGTTTGTTTGTTCGTTCATTTTTATAATGCCCGTCTTCCTGAAGGAACTCCGGGCGGTGAACAAAGAGGGCAAACAAACCCAAAAGGAACAATACATCAATGAAACGAAAATAAGAAACGAAGAATAAAATAATAGCAAATTACATAATATAAAACAACTCAACAAAGGAGTCGATAAGTCAATGGCAAGACAGCGCGGGGGGGGGGAGCTAATTCTGTGAAATTCTGGGAGATCATAAGCTGAATATTAGCCAACAGTATGTTGCAGCCACAAAAAAAAAGGCAAATGCTATTTTAGGCTACATTAACAGAAGTATAATTTCCAAATCCCGTGAGGTTCTTGTCCCCCTCTATTCAGCCCTGGTTAGTCTTCAACTTGGTTAGCCCCCCACCCTTAGGTGGCAAGGCGGGGCCATTGGCCTTAATGAGCCACATTGAGGAGAGGTGTGAATGTATGTATGTGATCCTTGATCCTTGATGTGTCTTTGGAAGGACTGGGGCAATCAAAACACCTACCTCCCTTCATTTCGGATGCAGCCTAAGAACATCCAAGCTCCGAGCCTCATGTAAGAAACTGCCTGGCTTCCCCCCCCCTCCCCATCTTGCCAAGGACCTTACATCTAAGAAATAACTCCTAGCAAATCCAGCTTTTGCCATGTTATAACCTCTTGGTACTGTTCTGAGGAGGGGGGTTTGGCCCTCGAAATATTAGCAAAGTTTTTGTGATTTTTCTAGTAGCCTAAAGGTA
>JAHTLZ010000268.1:2040393-2056431 GCA_023846285.1 Phrynocephalus versicolor | reverse complement strand
TTCTTCATGTTGTGGTGGCCCCTTGCCCTGCTTGGAAGAAGCCACAAGCCCCCCTTGGCAGGCCACTGCCGCAGGGGCCATAGAGAACTTCTCTCTACTCTACAGGCACCTTCAGCCAATCGCAGCCTCCGGTGCCGTTGACTGACATCCCCTCCAACCTATCAAGGTGTTTGTGCCTTTTTTCCCACTGGCTCATGGCGACCCCTATGAAATGGTCATTTGACCCCCCTCCCAAAGGGGTCCTGACCCCCAGGTTGAGAAACACTGACCTAGACAATTAAACAATTGTTTCATCACAACCTTCCTGTTGTCTGGTTGAGTGCATTTGCACAAAGTTCCTGAAGAGGCATGCAGACACATAACCACATGTGTGTGTGCGTGCGCGCGCGCACGCACGCACGCAAATACACACACACACACACACACACACACAGACACAGACGCATGGGAAGCCTCGGCTGGAAGATAACACAGCAGGGAATGGGGACTTATTTCTGGCTGAATCATTGAATGAGCGCCAGTTGAAAAGAAGTAACCTTCCTGCCTTCTTGGTTTTCCTCTCTCTTTTTTACTACAGTATATCTTGCTGTCCCTCTGTAGCCAGACATCCTGTACCTCTGGGAAAAATGCCCTGTTGATAAGGAGACAGCTTCAATCAGCCAATATACTTAGGATGGTTATCTTTGCCTAATTAAGGGCTGCCATTAGGTCGGTCAAATACAAAGGAAAAAGTTCTGGAAATTTTGAAGCTGACGGAGCAAGAGACGAATGGGTGGCCTTGTAAATGAGGAAAAAAAACAGCATTAAAGAAAAGAAAGAAAACAAATTTAAATACAATTCTTACATTCTAAACCTAGTCACACTTTACTGCTTAGGCAAGATAAAAGGTTTCATTCATAACTCAGCACATGAAGCAGCTTTTGGGTGGCACAGCCAGTTTTTTCCAACTAGATACTTTTCCTCTGGAGAGGGCTGTACCCGTTTGGTATAGAAAATGGGATCAATTTGAATGCTGTGTACCGTAGGACCCCCGTATCCACTGATTCATTAACCACTGACTCATTTACCCATGGTTGGCAGAGGAAAAAATTAAAGACATAATCCAGAAGCTGCAAAGCAAACTACTGTCACAAACAGCCGCCGTAAAGCAAGCTACTGTCATGAAACAGCAGTTTTGTGGGGTGTTCTCCCTTATCCATGGTTTTCATTATCCATAGGAAGGCCTGGAACTGATCCCCACCGGATACCAGGGTCCTACTGTACCTCTTTTGTCTGCAGAGGAATCGTTGTCCTTTTGTTCTGTGGCCACTCTTACATCATGACGTGATGGGTATTTCCCAATATTGCTGAGCTTAGAGTTACAAGGGAGGGGGGAAACCCGATGCTAAGAATTTATTGTATTGAGATGATGACCAACATAGAAGCATTGAGGAGAATGAATAAAGATCAAGAAATCACCTGTTTTTATGTGATGTCATATCTCTTTTATGGTGATCCTTGACCTTAATAGCCCCTCCAAGGCCTTGTTCAATGTATCATTGTGAGATTTCCAAGTTGGCTGTCTTCTCTTGCACGGTGGTTGAGTGTGGACCAATAATTTGGTTTAAAAAGGAAAAAGATCAAAATTAGGCTACAGGTGATACTTTGCAGTATAGGCCACTAATAACAACATTTTTTTATTAGTGGCCTATAAAGGTATCATCTGTAGCCAAGTTTTGTATTTGTGTTTTGTGATGGCCACGTGGCTCGTTCCCCTTTTTTAACTTTAAAGGAAAAAGTTGTTAGTGAATGCATCTTGGAAATGGCCAGAAAAGGCTGAGCTTCTCCTGTTTTTGTTTTCTGGTATACCATAACATATATTCCATTATCTGGAAGTTGGGTCATGGCAACTGGACATTTTTTTCTTGAGAGAGAGAACCATTTTGCTGCTCTTCCAAACAGCTTCATCAGTCTGAGACTGATGAAGCTGTTTGGATGAACAGAGTAACTTTTCTGTCTCTCAAGAAAAAGACGTCCAGTTGCCATGACTCAACTTCCAGATAAATTCACCTGGATGACTGAGAATCTTCACAGACATATTCCATTATGTTTTTGCCTTGGTTGCTGTTGATGGAGAGGAACTACTAGCTGATGTTTTCCAAAGGACTGGATCCAGCTGCGTGCTTCCAGGCCTCCTCAGGAGCCACGACAACAGAACCAATCCTTAGGATTTCTTGTGTGTCACTCGTAAATACAGATTTTGGGAAAGCAAGCAAGACAGGGAGGCTGTAATTTGAACCACTCATCTCTCGAAGTCTTCTATTGCCTCTCCTGACATCTGTTTCCACCTCATTTCATCTTGTCAATACTTTGAGAACTATATTGGTTGTTAGATAATAGTAAGGCCACACCTGGAGTATTGTGTACAATTCTGGTCACCGCATCTCAAAAAAGACATCGTGGAACTGGAAAAGGTACAAAGGAGAGTGACTAAAATGATTACTGGGCTGGGGGACCTCCTTTATGAGGAAAGGCTAAAACATTTGGGGTTCTTTAGTCTGGAAAAAGGCGCCTGAGGGGGGATATGATTGAGACGTACAAAATAATGCAGGGCATGAGTAAAGTGGATAGAGGGATGCTCTTCTCCCTCTCACAAAATACCAGAACTAGGGGACATCCACTCAAACTGAGGTCTGGGAGAGTGAGAACAGACAAAAGAATTTTTTTTTTTTTACCCAGTGTGTTGTTAGTCTGTGGAACTTCCTGCCACAGGAGGTGGTGATGGCATCTGGCCTGGATGCCTTCAAATGGAGATTGGACAGTTTCCTGGAGGAAAAGTCCATCACAGGTTACAAACCATGAGGGAGATGTGTCATCTCCAAGCTTAAAACCGGGGTACTTCAATGGCCAGATGCAGGGGAGTGGGATTAGGAGACAGAGATCTAGTCTCATGCGCTCCCAGACGCATCTGGTGGGGCCATTGTGAGATACAGGAAGCTGGACTAGATGGGCCTTTGGCTTGATCTTCTTGTTTTCTTATGTATGTTCTTATGTTGTTACTCATGCAGCCTGTTTAATGGGCTCCCATAAATGCTGCTTAAGTTTGATCAGCCTAGTCAGAGGCAACTGAGTTTAACTAAAGGGTGAAGGTATCGCTTTTTCTCTTCCCAAAAACGTATACACTTATAGTGGCATCAGTCCAATACATCAAAATTACACATAGAACCGGAGCTTCAAATTTTATTTTATTTTGTGCTACAACGGACAAAATCTCCTGGCCAGGCAACCTAGTCACCTGGCACTTGTCAGCTGAATACAAGAGTTGTAGTTGTAAAAAGTAACTTTTCCAAGGTTTGTTGCACGTTTTCCCCCTGTTAGGCATGAACAGGTAAATAAAATTTGTATCCAATTAATACACTGACTAGTGCATGAGAGACACAATGAATAGTTAGGACTTTGTTACCTGTTTGCGCATCTCTCCCTCAAAACATCCACTGGTCCCATCCCCACTTATGTGGCGCAGTGGTTAAATGCCTGTACTGCAGGTAAACTGTGCTCATGACCTGGGGTTCAATCCCAGGTAGCTGGCTCATGGTTGACTCAGCCTTCCATCCTTCCGAGGTGGGTAAAATGAGTACCCAGCTTGCTGGGGCTGGCGGGAAATGTGTTGCCTGCATACTGTAATTAAACTGTAAACCGCCCTGAGACTATTTGAAGTGGTATGGGGCAGCATATAAGCAGAACATTTTACCATATTTTCCCATCTATAAGACGCCCCCTTGTATAAGACGCCCCACACGTTTCCAATCCAAAATTACAGTTTCGCAACTGCACAGTTCTCTTCAGCTTACTTCTGTGTATAAGATGACCCTCAGTTTTTAGTCTTAACAATTTTAGACGAAAATATACAGTAGGACCCCCGTATCCACTGATCCATTAACTACTGATTGAGTTATCTATGGTTGGCAGAGGAAAAAATTAAATAATTCAGCAGCCACAAAGCAAGGTACTGTCACAAACAGCATCTGTAAATCAAGCTACTGTCTCAAAATAACAGCCGTAAAGCAAGCTACTGTCACAAAATAGCAGTTTTTTTGGGTTGTGTGTGTTCTCTCTTATCCATGTTTTTTGTTATCCATGGGAAGGCCTGAAACCTATCCCTAGCGGATACTGGGGTCCTACTGTAGTCTTATACACGGGAAGATACTGTAAGTGCTGCTTGTTCTCCCAAGGCTTTATGTAGTCTTCCCAAAACTAAGTAATATTATACATCCCTCCTGGCCCGATTGTCATGAAGTTTTTGTAGTCTGTTTGCTTCCTTTGGCTATTGTACCTTTGAAACAGGCTTACCTTGATCCTTGCATTTAGAACTTTTCTTTTTGTTGCTTTTCCCAACCTTTTCCCCCATTTCTTTTCCTATTTTATATTGACTTCTATTATCGTTATATCATGTTGTTCATTTGTTTGCCACCGCTACCAGTTGGGCAGGATAAAAATGTCAATAAATAAATGAGTGAGTGGGTGAGGGACGGAGGGAGGGACTCATGCAAGAAACGGTGTTTTTTGCATAGCCCATGATTAGAGCTGGAGAGATGTGAGCATTGGAGAGAGACGAATCGGGGAGTTTTTCATGCTTGAGATGTCTGCGTTTAGAGGAACCCTGTGTTCGAGGGCCGTCGTGGTCTAATGGATAGAGGACCAGATTAGAAATCAGCAGACTGGGGGTGGAGGTGGAATAATGACATGCAACTACTCCTTCAACATGTTCCATACCTCGACAACTTTATTTGGTTGCTGTAATTCAGAAGCAACGATAAAATAAAAAGAAAAAAACTATTTCTGAAGGCCAGCCAGAACACAGAGCATCCAAATTCACAAATTTTGTGTGTGGGGGGGGGGGAGAAAAAAGCTTCTGTTGTGAAGAAAGTTGTTTGGCCATTAATGGGAGCCTCGCGGCACAGTGGTTGAGCTGCAATACTGCAGCCAAAACTCTGGTCACGACCTGGGGTTCCATCCCAGGCGGCCGTCTCAAGGTTCACTCGGCCTTCCATCCTTCTGAGTTCAGTAAAATGAGTACCCATCTTGCTTGTGGGGGGAGGCAATGTGTAGGCTGTGTAATTAGTTGTAAACCACCCATGCTTTAAGAGCCATTGGGGGGTGGGGTAGAAGCAGACGCTTTGCTTTGATGAGTACAGCTAGAACATCAGCAGTGAAGCAACCTAGTGAACCTTTCTTGGCTCCATTTCCTGGAGCCCAGGGACCCTTCAGGAGTTGACTGGTGTCTTCTGTTGACCTGTTCCTTGAGCTGATAGCTCCGGTTGCCAGAGGTTACAGGAACTACGTGAAAGGCATGCAAATAATTTCTATAGCAACAGGCTCTCTTACCTTGGATGCAAAGCATAAAAATCACTTATCCTCCCCATTGTATCTGGATATATTGCTTCCCTTTTATTCTCCCTTGTCATACTCCCTGCCTTGGCTGAATGTCACTTTGGTTGATTGTAGGTTTTGCCCACTCCGCACCCAAGTTGCTCCAATCCTGACAGTTCAGGTCGATGTGCCATCAGGTCAAAACAGAATTATTGTGACTCTCTAGAGCAGGGGTCCTCAAGCTTTTTAAACAGGGGGCTGGTTCGATGTCCCTCAGACACAGTTGTTAGTTTGTGGAACTTCCTGCCACAAGATGTGGTGATGGCATCTAGCCTGGAAGCCTTCAAAAGGGGATTGGACAGATTCCTGGAGGAAAAGTCCATCACAGGTTACAAGGTGGCTGAGGTGGCAGCAGCAACTCTGCTGTACGGTGAGTTTTCGACTCAAGTGGGGAGGGGAGATTGGGGGGGGGGTTCTGCAATGGCCGGCAGGGTGGATTCAAGACCCTAGCAGGCTGCATCCGGTCCACGGGCCGTAGTTGGAGGATGCCTGCTCTAGATGCACCCTGGCACCATGCTGGTTTTGCCCAAAACATGATGGCCTGCAGGGCATCTTATCCCATCAGCCACACGAGAGCTGGGTGATCTCAGTTGGGACTTCCTGGGGAGGCGCAGTGGTGTTTTGAACTCCTAGCTCCTGGCTTCATGGCCAAGCACTTCATAGAATCATAGAACAGTAAAGTTGGCAGACGCTGGTAAGGCCATCAAGTCTAACCCCTTGCTCCGTGCAAGAACACAAAACAAAGGAGATCTGCCAGGTGGTTGTCCCGATTTCTCTTGAATGCCTCCAGTGTTGGAGCACTCACACCACCTCTCAAGGCCGTCGAGCGCTAGAACTGCATGAAGATGTCCCTGCGAAATTTGATTTTTCAGAATTTTACTCTTTTCCCACCTGACTACCCCTCCTCCACTTTATATTTGCGTGTAGAGACAAATACCAGCGGAACATAATATTTAATGTGTTTAAATACGATGGGACTTATTTGCAAAGCTGTCTAGCCTAATACCTCTGTTTTCATCTTTAAAGAGGCTTAACAGCATGATCCAGTGTACATCTGTGCAGGAGGAAAGTTACCATTAAGTTCACTTGTATTTACCTGGGACTAATACTGTTACAGGTGCAACAGGGACTCTGATAAGTCTTGGGGTCTGAGTCCCAAGTCGGAGTCCAAGTCTTTGGTTCCAAGGGCGAGTCTGAATCTTTGGTCCGACGTCTTTGGTGCTAAGTCTGAGTCTCTGTTAAAAACAACATCTGGAAATTGAGTCATGGCAACTGGGCTTCTTTTCTTGAGAGACTGAAATGTTTCGCTACTCATCCAAGCAGCTTCGTCAGTCTGAGGAAAGATAGTGGTGAGTCCTCCGTTTTATGGTTCACCTTGATTTCACATCACCCTGGTCTGAATAGGCTCATAAGTTGGGCAATGGCCTGAATAGGCTCGTTAGGTGGACAGTGGTCTGAGTAGGCTCGTTAGGTGGACAGTGACCTAAGCTGTGCGAAAGTCCCACCTATACAATACTTCACAACACCCATTAAGTATGAGTCGTTAGCTGTGGCCTTGCATGTGGAGGTGTGAAGTGCTTCTGATGTATTTGGCGACTGATGAAAGAGCAGCTTGATAAGTAGCAGACAGATTGTGCCGGACTCCCCCACCTTTGTTGAGTGAGGAGTTTTCAATACAGTACACACATGAATGGCTTCCCTGACCCCTCTCTCGACCCACCTACCTTCTCAGATGGGAAGGGTTGCATAGGTAGGATTTTCACACACCTTAAGCCATTGTCCACCTAACAAGCCTATTCAGGCCATTGTCCAACTTATGAGCCTATTCAGACCAGGGTGATGTGAAAGAAAGGTGAACTATAAATTGGAGGCCTCACCACTAACTTTCCTCAGACTGATGAAGCTGCTTGAATGAGTAGCGAAATGTTTCAGTCTCTCACGAAAAGAAGTCCAGTTGCCATGACTCAACTTCCAGATAAACTCACCTGGATGACTGAGAATCTTAACAGACATATTAAAAACAACCTTTTTCTGAGTCATCGAGTTGAGTCATTGGGGCGGGGAGGGGGGAATGAGTCGAGTCCAGGTTGAGTCACCCGTGCAACTTAAGTCTGACTTGATAGAGTTCAAGTCCAGAGTTCCCATTTGAGGAAAATCAAATTGCAGTATATAAATATAAAAATAAATAAATAAATAATAGTGAGTCCTTTGATCCGAGCCCATATCTGCTCTGGGGAGCAAGCCCCAGTGAACTTAATGGAGCTAAACTGCACTGTTAACTATCTTACACTTGATTTTTGGTAGGATTTCATAATGCAGGGATTGGGAAGTGATGGAGCCTTCCAAATATTTTGGACTACATCACCCACCAGCTCTTCCTTTTTCATTTCTGGCTTGGGCTGATGGGAGCAGAAGTCCAAGGACACCTAGACAGCTGAGCCCCCCCCCCCCCCGCATCTTCAAGTTCTTGACTTTTGGTATAACTTTTATTTCCCTTTTCTGCTCTTATTCTGATTACTACTACTACTACTACTACTACTACTACTACTACTACTACTAGAATCATAGAATCATAGAGTTGAAAGAGACCTCAAGGGCCATCTAGTCCAACCCCCTGCCATGCAGGAACCCCCATCACAGGACTCCCGACAGATGGCCATCCAGCCTCTGTTTAAAAACCTCCAAAGAAGGAGACTCAACTACCCTCCGCGGCAGCATCTTCCACTGCTGAACAGCTCTAACCGCCATGAAGTTCTTCCTAATGTTCAAATGGAATCTCTTTTCCTGTAGTTTGAAACCATTGCCCCAAGTCCTAGTCTCTGAAGCCATGGAAAACAAACCAGTTCCCTCTTCAATATGACATCCTTTCAAATATTTAAACATAGCTATCATATTCCCCCTCAGCCTTCTTTTAGAGAGGCTAAACATTCCCAGTTCCCTAAGCCGTTCCTCATAAGACATTTCCTCCAGACCCTCAACCATCCTGGTCGCCCTCCTCTGCACCCAGTACTGCTAATGATGATGGTGGTGGTAGTGGTGATGATGAAGTTCTCTTTTAACATCAAAACCAATGACCTTGCTGGTTTGGGGTGTAAGGGTTCGGTTGAGATGTTTCCTGATTCTTGACTTGTTAAATCGGAATCATAAACGAATCTCGGATTTTCTTGCGAAATAAAAGAATCTTTGTTTAACAATTCGGTTTTAGATTTATTTCTTTCTTCTTGGTTGCAAATAGTTCCAACAGGGGTTAACACGGGAATATCAAAACTTGGATCAAAGGAATTATCAAATAACACATTTCTATTCTCTATTTCTCTGTTTCTTACTTGGGGTATTGTTTCGGTTGTACAGCTTGGTTGCTCGGGCGCATACCTCCGCAGTATGGGTGTTGTGTCCCTTGGGGTGCGCTCCATCCCCAACCTGGGATCCAGCCTATGGGGTTAGGATCAGTGGCTTTCCCTTTTCCCCCTCTTTCCGAATAGTTGTCATTGGGAGCGAAACGGAGGGTATAATCAGGAGTCGGGAGAGGTAACCCTGTCTCCACCTTTCGCCAGATATCTCTCCTCCTTGGTACCCCTTCCCTAACGTCCTTAACCGACGCTCTTCTGCGCGCGACTTCCCCCTCCCTTCTGTCATCCCTGTCCATCTCGTGCCTGTCAGTCTGCACCCCTACTTCCTTGAAGATAACTCGGCTGGCTCTGTCCTCTGTTTGTACAGCCACCCTCCTCACTTCCTTCTCCAAATCCCTATTGACTTGCACGGCTGTGTGCCAGTGGGTTCGCATCGGCAGATCTCCGAACCATCCTCCTACTTGCACTTTTCTTTTCCTTATTAGTCAATCTCCAATTGTCAGTCTGAACTCCTCTTTCCCTTAATAATCTTCTCTGTCCCCAACCTTCCTCCGTCTGGATTCCCATTTCCTTAGATGTTATACACAGACCCTCCATTTCCTCCACGTTACAGCTCTATTCACAAGGGCTAGGAATCCCTTAGTTATGTCAGAAGGTCTCCATTTCTCTCTAATCAATTCTTCTGATTCATCCTCAGTTTCTATTATCTTGCTGTGCTGTTTTACTCCACTCTGGGCATGTGATGCGGACGACCCCACCTCAGCTGCCTTCTTCTCCCTGTCACATGGGGGATTTTGGAAATTGTAGTCCAATAGCTGCAGTGGTGTAGCTGCACTTCACAGTGGGGGGGGGCAGGAGTCAGATCCAAAATGGCGGGTCGTGCTAGTACGTCTGGGGGTGAAGTTTGGATGAGAGGCAAGTAGGACATGGAAATGTGTTTTTTTCCCCCAAGGGACAGAGTTAATTCTAGACTTGTGGAATAAGTGAGTTGGAAGGGGGCCGGTGATGCCATCAAGTCCAACCCACAGCAGAGTGACTCCCCCCCCCCCAAAAAAAAATCATGGCTGTTCTCCTGAGCCTAACTTGGTGGAAGTTTCTCAATTCCACCCCGAACCCCTCTGCCCCACCTCCAGCCGTCCTGTTCAGGATTCATCCTGGTGATGGACAGAACGCAACAAACGGGCGTCTTGCCTCCGCTCCTGGTCGCCAGGGTTACCTGCGTCAATCGGGCAGCGCACAGGAAATTAAAACTCACGGTGATGGCATATTGCTATCAGCCCCAAATTGACAGTTCATGGGTACCGATGCCTGAGTTGGTGAGAAGGGAAAATGTCTGTTTGCGTGTGTGTCATAGGAAGCTATAAAAGAAAAAGCGACGGGCACAGCTGTTGAATTTTTATATTGCCGTCTTAGTCCCATGGAGACGAAAAAACCCTTTGTTTTCAATCAGATTGGCTCTTTTAAAGATATCCACGAACTGGAAGTGCGGTCAAACTTCTTGTGTATTTATAGCTTTACCCCTAACTTCCCATCTCTGTCTTTTGGGTTTGGGGCAGATAACCAAGGTGAGCAGACTTCTAAATCACAGGAAATGACGTTACCTGATGTGCAAAACTGCTTTCCAGTCTTTATCCGTTATGTTTTGCTTTTAAAATAGCTACGTGAGGCTGACAATTATGATGGATTTACCAGTGCAAAACTGAGGCAAATACTTTGCCAAGGTTACATACACAATTTTTATTTAACTTATTCATTTGATGTCTATTCAAAAGAAGAATTATTTTAGCGTGTGTCTGTGTGTGTTTGATAGATAGATAGATAGATAGATAGATAGATAGATAGATAGATAGATAGAATACCCCAACCACTTATCATATTAAACCAGAATGAAGTTAAAACCCATTTAAAAACCTCTCAGCTGAGAAAAAAAATACTAATTCAGAATCAGAGTCAGAATCAGAATCCTTTTGTCGGCCAAGTGTGGTTGGACACACCCAGAATTTGTTTTGGTAAAATATGCTCTCCATATATAAAAGGAAATATAAGAATCATATATTCAACAATAAAAACATAGTACAACAATACAATATAACCTATTATTTAAAAAGGAAGAAGAGAAGTAAAAATTAATTATTCAACAGTGTGATAGCGCTTGGAAAGAAACTATCTTTATATCTAGTTGTCCTAGTATGCAAAGCCCTAAAACGTTGCCCTGTTGCTATTAAACAACCAAAAAGCACAGTGTGTCCTTTAAAGCTCCTGTCCTCAGTGGTCACTCAGTTGCCAGTGGCACTTTTGTGTTCTTGCAGATGAACAGCAGGGAGGTGGCCAACCTGTGGAGCACCTTACCTAGTTTACCTTGGTAAGACGTTCCATAATCTTCAAAAATTCCTTTTTTTTAAAGTTTATCACCAAATATGTCTTTGTAAGTGGTGAAACCTGGAGAAAGGTCAACCTTAGCAGTTCATACTGACTCTTGAGACACAAAGCAATTCCCTACATGGCGGGAGTGTCGGAGAAGCTTAAAAGGATTTTTGACAAACACCACATCCCTGTTTATTTCAAACCCACAAACACACTAAGGCAGAGACTTGTCCACCCAAAGGATCCAATACCAAACCATAAAAGGAGCAATATAGTATATGCAGTCCAATGCAGTGAAGAGTGTTCAGACCTCTACATTGGAGAAACTAAACAGCCATTAAACAGGAGGATGGCCCAACATAGGAGAGGTAACAGCTCAGGACCAGAATCAGCAGTACACCTCCATTTGAAGGAAAAAGGCCACTCTTTCAAAGATGAGGATGTACACATACTAGACAAAGAAGAGAGGTGGTTTGAGAGAGGAGTAAGGGAAGCCATTCATGTTAGCATTGAAAATCCCTCCCTCAACAGAGGTGGGGGGCTCCGGCATAGTCTATCTGCTACTTATCAGGCTGTACTTTCCACAGTACCCAGGCAAATCAAGGAGCCTTCACCACCAGGTCACAGCTAACGACCCATTCTTGATGGGTTTCAGCACCTTAGGCCATTGTTTACCTTAAGGCCATGGACACTAATGTCTCCCTAACGAGCCTATTCAGGCTTTGTTCATCTTATGAGCCAATCAGACCAGGGGACAAGAGGTCAAGCTGACTATAAGAAGGTCTCTTGCACTAGCTGTATTCAGACCGATGAAGCTGTTTGGATGAACAGCGAAACGTTTCTATCTCTCAAAAAGAAGTCCAGTAGCCATGACTCAACTCCCAATTTCAATCCAATAAGACTCTCTCATCACAACCCCTTGTTGACTTGAGATTCTTCACACTTCATCAGTTCTTGTTCATGAGGACTAGGAACAAGGGGGACCAATAAAGAAAAGGGGATGTTTAATGCCATGGCAGATACTAAGGCCTGGACATTTTATTTATTTATTTAGAACATTTTTGTAGCACATTTCTCCTTAGGAAGGACTCGAGGAGGCTTACATTATTCAAAAGCAGCATTGAAAGCTAAAAATGATAAGTATGCACATACTAAAAAAGGATCAAACGAGAGTAGCACAGTGAAAGGATAGTGAACAGAAGAACACAAAAACCTATTCAAAGCAGTCAAGTGCAATAATCGAATCAAATATACCTTTGATACTTCAAAGATCAAATCTCGCAATATGCACCGGCTTGGGTGCTAAGGTCATCAGGAGTGGCCTTTCTCTCCATTCTGCCACCTTCACAAAAGAACACATGAAAGAGCCTTCTCTGTTGCTGCTCCCAGACTTTGGAACTCCCTCCCACTGGAGGCCAGGACCGTCCCATCTCCTCTGTCTTTCCGGAAACAGGTGAAGACCTTCCTCTTCAGGCAAGCTTTCGCTGATTGATGGACTAGATGTATGATGCACGATTGCATTGACTGATCACCAGTGTTTTCCATGTTAGTTTCCACCCCTTTTTGCATGCTCCTTGTAGCTTTAATTCTACCTTTTAATGTTCTAAGATGCCTCTCCTAATTCCCTGTTCTTAACTTGAATATGCCTTAAATGTTCTGGGCTGTATAATGTCCCTCACTACTGTAAGCCACCTTGGGTCTTTTTCCAAAGAGAAAGGTGAGGTTAAATAAATAAATGAATAAATAAAAAAAATAATCCATTAAGAAACTTTACCTGCTTGTGGAAGGACACCTGAGATGGGGCCAGTCTGGCCTCCTGTGGGAGGGAGTTCCAAAGTCTGGGAGCAACCACAGAGAAGGGCCTCTCCCGAGTACCCACCAAATACACCCGTGAGGGTGGTGGGATCGAGAGAAAGGCCTCCCCTGATGATCTCAATTCCTGGATGGGCTCAAAGAGGGAGATGTGATCTTTTCAATAGGTTGGATACAAGCCATTTAAGGCTTTATAGGTTAAAACCAGCCCTTGGAATTAGGCCTGGAAACAGATTGGCAGTCAGTGGAGCAGCCATAACTTTAACATTGGACATTTTATGTAATTGTATTTGATGCACTGCTATTTAATTATTTAATACTGTAGATTTCTGGGTTGTTTTTTGACACATTCACTTTGCAGTATTGTGGCGTTTCGTTTTGCTTTGCTTTTTGTTTTGGGACGAAGGTGCGGAGAAGTGAGCAAACTATTGTGGGAGCGTGATAGAGAGGCAGGCATTCAATGCAGTTGTCCGTTGGCTTTCTTCTCACCACTGCTACTAACGTACCTACTTTCATTTCAGATGTGCTAAATGACGCCATATTTGACGAAGACCACGATGAGATGGTGATTGTGAAAGACATTGATATGTTCTCAATGTGCGAGCATCACTTGGTCCCATTTATTGGAAAGGTAACTTGAATCCATTCCCCCTTTTGCCCTTTTCTTAGGAAAGAGAATGCCCAAGTCCAGTATTCTCGTTTTTTTGTTATTGGAGGCCTCTTTAAAAATATAGGTATATTAATTTTAGTAATAAACAACAACATAACAAATAGTAAACACAGAAAAGAAAAAGAAAAAGAAAAAGGTCCTTTCCAATCTTCAGAAGCTCTGTGGAACACTGAAGAGTCATTTTTCTTTGGAAAAGTTATTTTTTAAAAAACAACTACCGCCAGAATCCTGTAGTGAGCCCACAAGAATTGGCACACCAATATTCTCTTCCCACTTCTGCTAAACATGTTTCTAGTAGGGACGGGCACGAAACGGAAAAATAATGTTTTGTTTCGTTTCATTTCGTGCTTACCCCGTTTTGTTTTGTTTAGTTTCTTACCAAAAAAAATTAAAATTTTTCATAAGAAATGAAATGAAATGAAACAAAATGGATTCTCTGGTTCCTAGAGGCACCAGAATTTTAAAGGGCTCCTGCTGAGCTGTCAGTGGCTGGAGCCCTCTAAACCTGGCCTAGATGGCCCATGCCTCCATTTGATCTACTTCAAAGATTTGCCAAGAACTAGAATTTATTCAATGGCCAAGAATGGGATGGTGAAACTAATATTGGGAAGAATTCAAACAATGGGGTCTAAAATTGAAGTAAAATGAGGGAGCTGTGTGGACGTTACAAAATTCAAATGCAGGACTAGGCTATAGGGAAGTGGCGGCGAACCTATGGCACGGGTGCCAAAGGTGGCACTCGGAGCCCTTTCTGTGGGCACCCGACATCGCCCCTTCACAGCCACCTGTGTTCAGGTTAAATTGCTGTATCGGCACTTTGTGAATAATTAGTGGGTTTTGGATCGCAGTTTGGGCACTTGGTCTCTAAAAGGTTTGCCATCACTGCTATAGGGGATACCTTTTTATGACACAAATAAAAAACAAACAGAAAACTCACTACAAGCTTTTGTGAGCAATACCCACTTTTTCAAAGCATGTACCAAAAGTCTGAACTTGGCAAAAGATGTGGCAAAATTCTTAGGTGTAAAGTTCTTGGCAAGATGTTTTTCCCCTCAGGCACCTCTGTCTTAGATGAGGTAGGAAGTAGAGATGGGCACGACTCAAAAAAATAATTTTTCGTTTGTCGTTTGTCGTTTAGGGGTCCGTTTCGGTTCGTTTTTGTTTTTCGGGGGTTTTTTGCACATTTTTCGTTTTCGTTTTTGTTACGATACGAAAAAACAAACAGAAACAAAAACAAAAAATTTCTTTTCGTTAGCATTCTTTGTTTCGTTTCCGTTGTCGGTTTGCTTCTGAAAAATTTTTCGTTTTCGTTTTCGTTACGAAACGAAACGGAAAAAAATGAAAACGAAAACGAAAATTTCGCTGAGTCGTGCCCATCTCTAGTAGGAAGCAGCAGGGCTGTTGTTAAAGCTTCATCTGAAGTTAAGGATTAGGTTTAACACCCCAGCCCTTCAAACAAAGGGTCATAGGTCATGCACACCCACCCACACTTCCTCTCCATTTGGGTCTTTGAGAAATGCCAAGAAGGGTACCAAGAAAGAGCCACACCCTCCCAAGTACCAAGAGGAAGGCACATGGACTCTTAACACCAGCAGAGCAGAACTGCAACCATTAGGCAATATTCTTTTTTCCTTCAGTCTGGTCCCTCTTGGCCATACCTAGTGGCTTTACTAAATTTTGCCAATCCCCAAATGGAGCACATGGGTTTTCTGCATCATCCTTCCTCACCACCTCCTCCTCTCTGGCCAATCAGGGGCTTGTATGTATCATATACCAAGTTTGGACTTTGGGTACATGCTTCGAAAAAGTGGGTATTTCCCATGAAAGCTTGCAATGATTTTTTTAATTAGTGGCCTAAGGAGGTATCCACTAGAACAGTGGTGGCGAACCTTCAGCCCTCCAGATGTTTTGGACCACAACTCCCACAGTCCTTTGTCTTTGGCAATACAGGCTTGGAATTCTGGGAGTTGTCGTCCAAAACATCTGGGGTGCCAAAGGTTTGCCACCACTGCCCTATAGCCTAGTCTTGCATTTGGGTGTAACATTGAAAGCATAGTGCTGAATGTGGGCACTTCACCTCCCTATTTGTGAGGGAAAGCATTTCCCCAGCCACGAGCTGTCTCTGTCTTTCAGAGGCAGCGTGGTATATAGGTTGGAGCGTTGGCCTATATCTTGGGCCCCGAAATAAAACACACCAGGTGGCATTTTGCCCATCAGAATTGCTGGGTCTCACATTACTTCACAGGGTTGCCATGTGGAAAATGGTTTTTCCCTGGCTATGCCATGAACTACCCTCTGAAATCTGCCTGGCCCCTTCCCTGGCGATTATCAAGAAATATTTCACCTGAAGAGACCATTGAATCTGTTAGCCACTAAACTAATTCTAATTACCACCTACTTTTAAAATGTTTTTAAAGTCTTTTAATTTCGTAG
>JAHTLZ010000268.1:2027712-2039893 GCA_023846285.1 Phrynocephalus versicolor | reverse complement strand
GAAATAAAACACACGATCTCTACTCAAGCAATCATTAATGTTCATGTGAAAGTTGTATATCTACTTACGGACCGCCACCAACTGATACTGATGGATGATCACTTAAAAATATAACCACCCAGCCATGTGCTGTCAATTCTGACTCATAGTGACCCCTTTTGAGGGCTTTCTAGATAGAGGGGACTCAGAAGTGGTTTCCCCCTTCCTTCTTCTGGGGGGGGGGTGCCCTGGGACTACTGTGCAGCTGGCCTAAGGCCACCCAGGCTGGCTTGTATTGATTGATTGATTTGATTTATATACCGTGACCATCAAGCAACTCTTGGACTGGATGGCCCTTGAGGTCTCTACCAACTCTGTGATTCTATGATTCTAAGAAATTTTGGGAGCAGGCTTTCCCATGCTTATCTGCTGACGGAGGGCACTATGCCTAATGAATGAATGAATGAATTCTTTACGGTTGTTAACCAAATCTTACATGATATTAAAATATTAAGTTTCATACAATAAGACTTTACAGTGATATGTTTAGTAAAAAGATATAAAATACTGTATATACGGTATAATAAAACCAAATATGAATAAAGCCACATATAAATACATACCAAATCCCTTGATGTATTTATATATTTTTATTCATACTGTATTTGGTTTTATTATACTGCATACATTTTGTATCTTTTTACTAAACATATCACTATAAAATTTTATTGTATGAAACTTAATATTTTAATATCATGTAAGAATTGATTAACAACCTACCTAATTAATTAATCCTCCGCAACAGGCTTCTAAGCTATTGAGGCAGATTTATTTTATTTATATGCACTCTTTCTTCCCCAGCTGGAATCCAAGGTGGTAAACAGATGCACAATCAATTAGAAACATGCTAATTGAAACTTGAAATCACAATGCAACTTTGTTTTGAAATGTTGCCTGGAAGCAATAAATCAAATTTCAGTTGACCTCCCCATCTTAAGCCCCTCCTAGACCCAGGTCCTGAATTGCTGCCACGGAAGTAAAGGAGGGAAGGGGTCCCCCCCCCTCCAGAGGAGGGAGTGCCGCAGTTTGTGAACAGCCAGAGATGATGAACTTTGTTGGTTAAGTTGTTGATGTTCATTTGTTAAGTTGTGTCCGACTGTTTGTGACCCCATGGACCAGAGCACGCCAGGCCCTCCTGTCTTCCACTGCCTCCCAGAGTTTGGTCAAATCCATGTTGGTTGCATCGATGACACCGTCCAACCATCTCATTCCCTGCCGTCCCCTTTTCCTTTTGCCTTCAATCTTTCCCAACATCAGGGGCTTTCCCAGGGAGTCTTCTCTCCTCATAACGTGGCCAAAGTGCTGAAGCCTCAGCTTCAAAACCTGTCCTTCCAGTGAACATTCAGGGCGTGAAGTGGCACAGACTATCTCCCAATTATCAGGCCGTGATTTCAACAATACCTAGACAAATACTTCACGCCTTCACCATCAAGGCCATAGCTAACGACCCATACTTTATGGGTTTTAGCACCTTAGGCCATGGTTCACTTAAAGGTCTACTGAGACTGTTGTCTACCTAACAAGCCTATTCAGGCCGCTTACGAGCCTATTTTAGGCCAGGATAACAAGAGGTCAAAGCGGACTATAAGGTGGAGGACTTGCAACTAGCTTTCCTCAGACTGACAACACCGTTTGGATGAGCAGCGAAACGTTTCAGTCTCTCAAGAAAAAGAAGTCCATTTGCCATGACTCAACTTCCAGGTAGATGAAGTGTAGTTTAGTATCAGGAATCAGAAAGGGAAACTAGGCCTCAGGATGTAGAAAACAAAACCGTCTTATTTCACGTTTAAAAATGTTCAGTGAGTTTTGGCAGAGACCTTACTTCAGGAGCTATGTATAAAAATAGAAGAAAAATATTTATAAATAACAAGCTGTGGACAACCTATGGCTGTCTATAACGAATGCTCATTTTTTATTCATACAGTGGCCATATGGCCGTATGGATGGATAGACAGACAGACAGACAGACAGTATTATGTCAATGAGTTTGCGTTCAGTTTTTCATATGAATTCTCTCCAGTAAAATCTCTTTATTACTATTGGTGCTACTATGCCAGGATGAATTAATGACAACATACATGCTACACACCAACACTGTAGAACCGAAACTTCACCGACTCATTTGGTCTGGACCAGCTCTAAATACTCAATAATAAAAGAAGCGTGAGATGCACTTAGCAACTGAGTAGAGAACATTTAGATAATGCCAGATCTCAATGTAGTTTGTAAATAATTGACTTCTGCTTTTAATTCGTAGCTCCTACACTGTATCTTCCTTTCCGATTCCTGCTGCCATTGGATGTGCAGAGTTCCCTGTGTTTCCGCGCAGTGTGGTTCAATGACAGCGGCGAGAATTAATATTAGTACCTTCATCAGCCAGCATTCCTGGGTTTCCCCTGTAGGAAGTTGTGACAATTGAACAGCCACAAAGCCAACAGATACTGGTTTTGTCTTATAAGTGAGCTGCGTGTAAGCTGCATTTTACCGACAGCCTCGTTCACCAGAGTGTTAAATTCTGTATGGAGGGATGTTCGCATTCTTTGACTGCACAGTAAACTTAATAAGCCTTGGATTTTATTTTTTTTTGAAGTTATCTGATTGCTTCTTCCGTTCTTTGCAGGAAGGAGAGAGACACGGGAAGTGAGTCCCTGGCGCATGTTAAAATTCTGCTCGTTCTTTACCTCTTGAGTCCTGCTCGCCTCTGCATGGCCCCCCCCACGCATTCAACAGCACACGTGTGTTGTGGGTCATGTTTGATCCAGCATGGAACCACATGCATGAATCTTACAGGTCTTGCTGAATCCCTCTGTATTAACCATTTCATGGCTGTTTTTCTCCTTCCGCTTGTAGGTGCACATCGGGTACCTTCCGAATAAGCAGGTGCTTGGGCTCAGTAAACTTGCGAGGTAAGAACTGCAGGTAATTAAATAAATGTGGATTAGTAAAGCAGATTCCACTGACTGAATGCTACTGAGCTGCATAATCTCACCCTTCTCCATGTTTCAGCAAGCTGCAATACGATGGTTAAGCCTCCTGGATTAAGGGTAAGGCACACCTGGGATAAGGCCAATGTACTGACCGTTCACCATACTGCTAATCTCTGCACAACCCATATTCATTAACAGAAAAGGCTTAAGAATTCTGTAGTGCTACATTTCATTGATGTAGCAATAGGGAATGTAATGTAGCACCTTTATTTATTTACACAATTTTTTTGCAGCCCCACTACCAAGAGGTTTCTGGGCGGCATACAACAAGTATTAAAAACTATTAAGCAATAAAATTATTAAAGCTATAAAATACAATACAGTTAAAACAACATACAGTACAAATTATAAATAATAAAACCCTGCTGCTCGTGTGTCCAGCCAAATAATCTAATTAAAATGCTGGCCAAACAGGAAAGTCTTTGGCTGGCGCCGAAAAGCCAAAAGTGTTGGCGCCCAGCGGATCTCCATAGGGAGGGCATGGCAGAGTTGGGAGGCAACCACTGAGAAGGCCCTGCTTCGACATGCCACACACCCCCATCTATTTGAGGAATGGCACCTTCAGCAGGGCCTCCTGGCCTGATCTTAGAGAACAGGCAGGCTCCTATGGAAGAAGGTGGTATGGTACTTTTGAAGTACAGTACGGGAGGTGAGGCACTGATCTTGTATCTAGAAACAGTGCTCCCTTCTGTGGCAAAGACATCTAGTTGTAGAAACCCTTAAAAGGCAGAAACATGACTGGAACACAACACTTTTAGGTCTTTTTATGCAGAGGCATGCATAACAAACAAAATTATCGCTGGAGGGAAAACATTTAAAGAGCAAGAGATTTTAAATTCTCATTACGAAGCAGTAATCTGGAAGGGCTGCTGAATCTCCTTCTGTGGAGGCATTTGAAAGGAGGACGTAGAAGTACAAGATGGTAGCACTCTGCCTTCTCATGCAATGAAGTGACATTTTGTTCTCCAAATTTTGTGTTCTGTTGTGTTCATACCAACCTGGTGTAAGAAAATGAAGATATAACTGGATTCGGGCAAAAGAGGCTAGATTTCCTGGATTAACTGTATCAATCTAAACTGCAGTTGTTGAGAACAACCCATATATGTATTGCTAATGTTTAATAATTTTAGCAGCATTTCAGACCAGGCTTATTAGAGAGAAAGTCTTAACATAAGAACATAAGAAGAGCCATGCGGGATCAGGCCAAAGGCCCATCTAGTCCATCTTCCTGTATCTCACAGTGGCCTTACCAGATGCGTCTGGGAGCGCACGAGACTAGATCTCTGTCTCCTGATACCACTTCCCTGCATCTGGCCCTTGAAGGACCCCGGTTTTAAGCCTGGAGATTCCACATCTCCCTCATGGTTTGTAACGTGGGATGGACTTTTCCTCCAGGAATCTGTTCAATCCCCTTTTGAAGGCATCCAGGCTAGATGCCATCACCACCTCCTGTGGCAGGGAGTTCCACAGACTAACAACATGCTGGGTAAAAATATTTTCTTTTATCTGATTGGTTCAGGTGGAATCTGAGCTTTGAACCTACTGCTTAAAAAATGATGGCAACTTTTATACCTTGGATGGAAGATACTTATCAGCAAATATGCATAGATTGGTCTTGCATCATGAAATTTGTCCACCGAGAAATAAAGTTGCCTAATAGAGATTTATTTATTTATTTATTTATTTTATTTCTATACCACCCATTTTCCAACAGGAACTCTGGGCGGTTTACAACAAGGTTAAAATCAACAGTGCAAAACAATGGGCACACATTATTGGTTCAACAGTTCGTGATGGTTCATCCTTTAGATTAACAAATGTTCTGTGGTTCCCTGCCAGGGTTCTGGCAGCACCCTGAATGCCCTGCTCTTCCTCCTCCAGGTGATGCCTATGAGTGGGTCCCCTCTGGAGGAGAAGGGCTGGGAACCGCCTTAAATCCCTGTTTGTCTGATGGATAGACTGGTAGTTCCTGCCCATCTCTAGTAACATGGCAATACAGATTTAGGTTTTCCCCCATAGCCAATACAGTGGACCCTTGTATAACAAACACCTTGTATAACATAAAATCTGTACAACATAAAAAATTCTGGAGATAGGGGAAATTTGCTTAACATAATCGCCTATGGGGAGAATCCGTACAACATAAAAATGGGATTACTCCATTTTCAATGCGTTCCTATGGGAAACTTGTATAAAGGAAAATTTGCTTAACATAATTTCATTTGGAACGAATTAATTCCTTTATACAAGGTACCACTGTATAGTTACAGGCATACCTCGGTTTACAAACACCTCCGTTAACATAATCTTCAGTTCCCGAAAGGAAATCCATTAAAAATAATGTCAGTTTACAATTTCCCCCCCGTAAAACCCTGGTTTACGAATTTCTTTCCAGAGCACGTTTCCCAGAATGTATAGAATCACAGTATCATAGAGTTGAAAGAGACCTCAAGGGCCATCTAGTTCAACCCCCTGCCATGCAGGACCCCCCCCATCACTTTGCTTTGCTTTGTTTCATGAATCACCTGGTTATTTTTACTTTTATTTTACTTTTATTTCAGTTTATTGTTGTTGATTTATATAGTTTTATTCTGTTTATATTATATTGTTTGTATTTTGGTTATTTAAACATGTTACTTTGCTATATTGTGATTTTATGCTGTAAACCGCCCAGAGTAACCCTAGGGCTAGATGGGGGGCAGTATAAAAGTTGAATGAATGAATGAATGAATGAATGAATGAATAAATAAATAAATAAATAAATGGCAATGCTGCTAGTCTGGGCAGCTAACAAATCAAGATGATGATGATGAGGACAATGATAGAAATAAGAATAAAAGTCAGACAAGGTTTTGTTTCTTGGGTGACCTACTGATAGTGGAATAAGAAATGAAAGTGCTTCCTTAAACCATAAATCCTCTATTTACTATCTGGATCAATAAAGGTCTGTTCTGTTGAGTCTCTGGTGACCTTCTACTGTGGTTGGCGTCTCAATTAAATCTGACGTCCTCCATTTCTTTGTGACCTGCAGGGATCATATCTGACATGCAAGCATCAGAGATGAATTCAAAGCAATTATGATTCACTTTTTTTTTTCTGGAAACTTCAAAAAAAAATGCACCTCGTAAATACCATTTAGCTTGGAGGCAAAGGCTGGATGGAACCAGAGCCGGAGAGGTTGCGCTGTGAAGCTGACGTCTAAATAAATGCAAGTGGATTATACAGTTACAGACGGATGTAAAAAAGAGAAAGGGTAATCACACATTGGTAGGATGACACTTTTAAATGCCAGGCGATGTGGTTAAAGACACTGCCATGGAAAAGAGAGCAATCAGAGCCAGAGAATCCCCACTGGCAGGGGATCAGATCATCCTGTTCTCTGTATCCCCCACTGAATTTCAAGAAAAAAAAACAGGTGCTGTATTGCATGTACATGATTTATTTATTTATTTATTTATTTATTTTAATACTTATATACCGCCCGTCTTCCAGAGGAACTCCAAGCGGTTTACAACAAAAATACAAAAAAAAAGGAAAACAATAAAAACAATAACAATAAAGATAGACAAAGAAAGTCATCATAATAAAACACCATTATAAGACCATAAATATGGTCTTAAATGATGCATAGATATTTAGTCCCCAGAAATGGTGGCCCATTGTGCTGAGCTTGAAACTTTAACACTGGGTTGTGAAGAATTAATCCACCCATCATGACGTCTCATGCCCTGCATGTGGTCCATTGCCATGCCTTGGATTAGAACAGCAAATTCTGGGTTAACACATAACGCGCACAACAAGATGCTCATCTCACGCTGAGCAGCGTCTCATGGCTCTCCAGACACAACACTCACAACCAGATGTTCAAGTGAGCCCCACGTTTGCGTCCTGCTGACCAGTCACGAAAAAAAGCGTGCCAGTGACAGAGTTGAGGAATTCCCTTGATGGGACAAAGGAACATATTTTGCCCTTAAGGGCCTTTTCACACGACCCCTAAGATCCGCTGGCCACTTAAATTCGGACCAGAGATCTTGGGGGTTCGTTGCTCTTCCTGCGTCCCCACCCCTCCGCACTTCCTTGATCCTGTCTGCGTGAGGGGGAGGGAGAAAAAAGGGGACAAAAGAATGCAGGCTCACCTCCGTTTGCCGGTCCAAGCCTCCCCAAGCTCTGTCATCCTGATTCCTTCTCTTAAAGGGGCGGGAGGCAAAAAAACAAACAAACAAACAGAAGCGAGGAGAGCCGGGCACTCACTCTTTACAAGCGGATCTGGGATTTTTCACCCTCCAAGAGCAGGTACCTGAAAAGTGCGCTGGGACGCGCTTAGGTGGGCGTGGCCGCACTTAATTTTCTGTAAACTCCGGAGCTGGTGGGGAAACAATTTTAAGCTCCGGAGCTGGGAGCCATTTGCGGTGGAGTTTAGGGGTCGTGTACAAATAGCCTAAGATACCTCTAAAAACTGAGCTGAGTGTTATGTGTGGTTTGATTCCGAGATCAGAGGTGGGCAGAATGTTCATGGGCTGCAACTCCCATTACCCTTAGACAGCACAGAAAATGTTTCAGAGAATCCCTGTACTCCTTCAGCTGCAGTGCAGGAGTCCAGGGATTTGCCAGAGCAGAATAGCTTCAATTTCCTCAGATTAATCCATGCCCATCTCTAATCAGGTGGCATTTGCAGTCTCAATAACTTACACTGAGACGTGAGTAGCAGAAAGAATGAAAAGGTTCCATTACTTACAGTTCAACAAATCAAGCAGCAAACTGATAAACAAGACTGCTCTCAGCAGACTTGAACAGATTCACTGACTGCTTCTAGCAGACAGAAGAGAGGGAGGAAAGCTACCAAGCTGGGGGTGGGGGTTTCATTCATTTTAGAGGCAGGAGAGAACAACTGGTTAGTGCTGGTCAGAAAGGTCTCTCCCAGCCCAACCTATTTAATGCAGCATGCAAGGTTGCAAAAACTCCCCAACAGAAAATGACAGAACTGCAGAAACCATCTTTTTTTGAATGGGTGCAAGGAGGTATCCAGTAAGTCCTTACAGACACAGGTACAGTAGCATCCCCGTATACGCTGAATCAGCGCCCCGTTGATTCAGTTATCCACGGTTGGCCACAAAAATATTAATAATTAAATAATTCATGGTCGCAAAAGGTTGCCACAAAGCAAAAACACTGTCACCAAAGGGTGCCGCAAAGCAAGTTACTGTCACGAAACACTGCAAGTAGCTGCCGAAAATTGGACAAAAACACGCTCCAGATTTTTTTGGGGGTGGTTGTTGTTCAGTCGTTCAGTCGTGTCTGACTCTTTGTGACCCCACGGACCAGAGCTTCCAGTCTTCCACTACCTCCCAGAGTTTGGTCAAATCTATTTCGGTTGCATCAATGACACCATCCAATCATCTCATTATCTGCCGTCCCCTTTTCCTTTTGCCTTCAATCTTTCCCAACATCAGGGACTTTTCCAAGGACTCCTCGCTCCTCATGAGGTGGCCAAAGTACTGGAGCCTCAGCTTCAAAATCTGTCTTTCCAGTGAACATTCGGGGTTGATTTCTTTCAGGATGGATAAGTTTGATCTCCTTGCAGTCCAAGGGACTCTCAAGACTCTCCTCCAGCACCACAGCTCAAAAGCATCGATTCTGCAGTGATCAGCCTTCTTTATAGTCCAGCTCTCACTTCCATACATCACTATTGGAAAAACCATAGCTTTGACTCTCCGGACCTTAGTCACCAAAGTGATGTCTCTGCTCTTTAAGGTGCTGCCTAGGTTTGCCACCAGTTTCCTCCCAAGAAGCAGGTATCTATTAATTTCATTACATTTAGTTTTTAGAGGAACTGAAAGGGTGTTTGCTCCTAGAGCAGATTTCAGTATCCACGAGGCAGCCCGAAAACAATCCCCCACAGATACGAGGGTGCTACTGTACTCCCTGTTAGCTGCCGTAGGGCAATCTTTTGCTTGCACAGCAGCATGCTGGAGATCTCACAAACCACGTTTCTGGTAAGCTGCAAACTTCAGTGATTTCAGAAGGATGCTGGCCTCTGCATTTGGAGAGAGAAAAAACCCGGAACCTAAAATGCTCTCTGGCCAAAGAGGGGATAGTTGCAACCTCCCTGCTCTGTCTGCAGGCATCAATAACTACTTCTCCCAATCCTGTCAGGCTGCTGTTGGCTTTTTTGAGCCTTGCGGCCTTATGTCCCCGTAGATCTTGACCTTTGCACCTCCCAAGAAACTCTAGCATCTAGTGAGCATATTGTGGGCTTCTGGCATTTGATGATTCACTGGCCTTACCACCCCCTCCAGGAAGAGCGAAGGCAGCTGGAATATCAGCAGCTTTTGTCTTTCTCTGTGTCATCAGATGGCCTGTGTCTCGCCCACCTTGTGGTGGTGTTCTTCAGTCTTCCGGGACTGAGGACTTGGAGATCCATTAATGGCCCTTTTCGATGGGTCATCTCTGCAGGATCAGGGTTTGCATGGCTACATTGCCCTGTCCCCCAGTGAAATCTCAGTTGCGGAGGTGCCGGAAGGGTTTTTTAATATGACAATCGTCACACGCTTCTGATGGGTCTGCTTTTGTCTGCTGCTGGTGTTACTGCAGGAACCGTGTCATTTTCTTACCATCTCTGGCCAGCCAATCGATTTTACTTAAATGGACAAGCTAAGAGACACTTGGAACAATTAGTTCGTGCCTGACGTCAGTGAGCAGATAACACAAAATAGATTTGTGGTATATGGTGTGGCCAGTTTGGTACCCCTGGGAGGGAGACACAAAGGGCAGTTCCAAGCGGAACATTTTAATATGCCTGTGTAGCTGTAAATCTAGGCAATGTGTCGTAATATTCAGTGCAGACAAAGCAAACAGTACTGCTGATATACAGTGGACCCTCATATGACAAACCATTTGTATAACATAAAATCTGTACAACATAAAAAATTCTGGAGATATGGGAAATTTGCTTAACAGAATCGCCTATGGGGCGAATCCATACAACATAAAAATGGTCGCGATTAGGGATTACTCTGTTTTCAGTGCATTCCTATGGGAAATTTGTATAAAGGAAAATTTGCTTAAAAGTATTTCATTTGGAACAAATTAATTCTTTTACACAAGGTTCCACTGTACTGCTCCATAGCACATAAAACACTCTCTTGGGCAATTTACAAGTTAATTATGCAGGAGACACACTGCCCCCTCCATCAAGCCGACTACCCAGTTTGCCGACCTCAGAAGGATGGAAGGCTGAGCCAACCTTGAGCCAGCTGCCTGAGTCTGTCAGGAGCGGTATCAGCGGCGCAGGGATGCCTGTACTGCAGGTAAAACTGGGTTCATGACCTGGGGTTCAATCCCCAGTAGCCGCTCATGGTTGACTCAGCCTTCCATCCTTCTGAGGGCGGTAAAATGAGTACCCAGCTTGCTGGGGGTGGGGGTGGGGGGGCAATGTGTAGCCTGCACACTGTAATTAAAACTGTAAACCACCCAGAGACTACTTGAACTGGTATGGGGCAGTATATAAACAGAAGACTTTTGCTTTTACTTCAATATTGCAGTGTGACCCACTCAACCATGTGGCGGCACTGTGTAGGAAATGGATATTGATATTTGGGATAGAGTCACACGACAGCCTGTTCACCTCTCCATGTTGCTGCCAAGTCAAATTTTTTTCTGCAGAGCCCCACATACTGTCCCTTTAATTTGTTTTTAGATTTGTGAGTGCTCTGAGTAAAAGACCTGTAACTAGCTATAATCTCATAGCCAGATATATTTTAGGAGACTGCCAGACACATTTTGAGAAAGTGGACACTTCTGTATCGTTCTCTGTTATCTTGAAAACCACTTCTGGCTCAAATACAAGCTTGCCAAGCTGTTTGCACACAAGGGCAGTAAATCCCTCCTAATAGGATTTCTCTATTTGGGTTTGTACGCTGGGGCCGTGACCCCTGCAGTGTAAGCAAACTCTTCTTGTTGTTGTGTTTTTATGCAGGTGTTAGTAGCCTTAAGTGACTGAACATATGAGTTTCCAACCCTTTTCAAGTCTGGATCACTCCCAGCCCCAATAATAGCCAAGTAATCTGGAAGCCCCACCATGTTTGCCTAAGAAGGCATTATTAGTGGCGTAAAGTCATCCCTTCTTACAAGGTGCAGGCTTTTTTCTCCCTAAAAAGGGTCTGTTTCTCGTACATACACATTTTTGATACCTTTCTCCCAAAGGTGAAGATACCAAAACTAGGGGACATCCCTTAAAATTGAGGGCTTGGGAGAGTAAGAACAGACAAAAGAATTTTTTTTTAACCAGCGTGTTGTTAGTCTGTGGAACTCCCTGCCACAGGAGGTGGTGATGGCATCTGGCCTGGAGGCCTTCCAAAGGGGATTGGACAGATTCCTGGAGGAAAAGTCCATCAGTGGTTACAAACCATGATGGAGATGTGTCTTCTCCAGGCTTAAAACCAGGGTACTTCAAGAGCCAGATGCAGGGGAGTGGTATGAGGAGACAGATATCTAGTCTCATGCACTCCCAGACAGATTTGGTGGGGCCACTGTGAGATCCAGGAAGCTGGACTAGATGGGCTTTTGGTCTGATCCAGCATGGCTCTTCTTATGTCCTTATGTTATTTAGGAAGGGCGACAACGCTTAAAAGTTTGGCTTGCATTTGTATTTTGTAATGTTCACATGGCTCCCCCCTTTTTACTTCAAGACCTATAAGGGACTCCCCCGCCCTCCTAAAACACTTGATGGTGATGGTAAACAAATAACAATGACATTATTAGGAACAGCATACATACTGCGCTGATATATCACAGATACTTAATTTTTTGGTCAAAACCTATATTTGTTGCATAAATACCAATCAGTGTTCTTATAATTTTGTTTGACTCTGTCTTAATAATAATATTAATAACTTATTAATAACAATGTCTCGCCCTGGAGGTCAGTAGCTCCTGACCGAGGGGACATTCAAAACAGTACTGGATAAACACCCTTGACAATGACATGAAGTTGCCCTGGGTTCATCCAGACCTAGCCTGTGACCACGCCAAATGGAAGGCCAAAACAAGAATAGTGGACCCCACCACTAAGTGATGATGATGATGATGATGATGATGATGATGATGATGATAATAATAATAATAATAATAATAATAATAATAATAATAATAATAAT
>JAHTLZ010000268.1:1997126-2016611 GCA_023846285.1 Phrynocephalus versicolor | reverse complement strand
TTTTTTAAAAAACAAAAGCCTCCGTCAATATTTGGTTGTTCAAACAGGACTGTGCCGTGTAGCTGCAGCCTCTAATGCTCTTCAAATCGCCCCCTTTCTCCTTCTTTGCTCAGCATTGTAGAAACAGTAAACTCGCTGAAATGTTGACCTTTAATACTCGGCAGAACCTGACTCAAAGCTGGGTAGCCGTTTTGTCTGCACAAAAAGGTAGGGGGTGGAGGGATCAAGGGACAAAAAAAAAGAATAAAAATTAAAACTTGTGTGCTTTTTCCATAGACATCATGCCAGTGATCATGAAGTCAGTGATTTCCATGTCTTTATCTTTACTACCAATCTATGACAGGTTATAGGGGTGTGGTGGCTCAGTGGACTAAGGCTTCCAAAAACTGTTGGCTGCAAAGTCGGCAGCTCAGCGGTTCGAATCCCGGGTGCCACGCAGCGGAGCGAGCTCCCGCTGATAACCTCAGCTCCTACCAACCTAGCAGTTCGAAAGCATGTCAATGCAAGTAGATAAATAGGTACCACCGTAAAAAGCGGTAAGGTAAAACAGTGTTTCCTTACAGTCATGCCGGCCACGTGGCCATGGACTTACACAACACTGGCTCTTCGGCTTGAATACGGAGATGAACACTGCCCCTAGAGTCGGACACGACTAGCACGCATGTGCAGGGAGAAACCTTTTCCTTTAAACCTATGACAGGTATTAATTTTGGATGGTGACTCAGGTTGTGACTATTGACAGATACTTTGGGATTTGCTCGACAATTAGCATGGGAGAATTTGAAGTATTTTTCTATGATCACATTGCACACTGGCCAATGGAGATCAGGCAGCTTTGCTTCCAATTCTGAGTTCCCCCCGCTGTTGCTGGAGGCTTCAAATTCTTTAGTGTTGGAAAGTGTAAAACAGTCCATTTTCCTTGTGTGTGGTATGTGTTTGGCTGATGTTATGATGATGTATTATAGAATCATAGATACGTAGAATCATCGTAGGATTGGAAGGGACCTTGGAGGTGTTCTAGCCCAACCTCCTGTCCAAGACAGGAGACCTCATCCCATGCCGGACAGATGAGATGGCTGTCCCATCTCTTCTTGAACACTTCCAGTGATGGGGCAACCACAACATTGGCAAGAAAGCTGTTCCACTGTTTAATGGTTCTCACCGTCAGGACATTTCTCCTTATTTCCAAGTTGGTATTGGGTTTTGGGATGATTTTTCTCCCTAGCTGCTAAACGCTGCAGTGATACATTAGTGTAGCGCTATATCACTTGTGCAAATATTAAAAAGAAGAGAAGAAAGGAGTGCCAGGGATTGCTGGGGGGGGGGCAGTACCAAAGTGAGGGTGGGGGACGTGGACTGTGGGTATGTATCAAACTGATTCAGATTGAGGGCCAGTGTGAACACTGGCATTGAAACAGTCCAGTTACAGGTGCATATAAAACTGTAAACTGAATACAACTGTAAAAGAGACGGTGAAAGCAAGAGCAAGCTGTCTGGCTGAATTATCTCTTATAATTTATTTCCATCACAGCTTGGCAACTTGCATGCAATTATGGAACCATGCCGGTTAGACCGTGTACTCTTCTGGTCTCTGTACCTGAAAGGGTAGTTATTGTAGACCTGGAGAAAGATGCGAATGGGCTGCTCCATATGAAGAAGGGTTTGGAGCAACTGTCCTATGCTACAACATGGTGCTGTCTAGTTTCCTTCCTCCTTTTTCCAATGTCATTTCCTGCTTCTTCCTGCCCCTACAGTTTTAGTATGATAGAGAAGACCCCCCCCCCAATTCATGCGTTCATGGTTTATAACGGTATTCAGTGGCATAGCATTGGAGGGGGCCCACAGGGGTTACTTGCCCCAGGCACAATATTTTAAGGGGCACAGGCTGTAGGCAGCAACAGGTGCCTCCTGGGCGTGCCCCCATCTGCCCAAATGCCTGCTTCCACCCTTCCCCTTCTTGCTAGCTTGACATTGGCTCCAGCCCGTCACCAAGGGCTGCCGACTCAGAGATCCAGCAGCAGTTGTGGAGGGAGCAGAGTTTTCCTCCCAGGTCTGCAGCTGTCAGTTTCATATACCATAGAATCATAGAGTCATAGAGTTGGAAGAGACCTCAAGGGCCATCTAGTCCAACCTAGTCCATGCAGGAACCCCCATCACAGGACTCCCGACAGATGGCCATCCAGCCTCTGCTTATAAACCTCCAAGGAGGGAGACTCCACTCTCCTCCTCTGTGGCTGCATCTTCCACTGCTGAAGTGAACAGCTCTAACCGTCATGAAGTTCTTCCTAATGTTCAAATGGAATCTCTTTTCCTGTCATAGCTCTGAGTCCTAGTCTTGGAAGCCATGGAAAACAAACCTGTTCCCTCTTTGATATGACATCCTTTCAAATATTTAAACATAGCTATCATATCCCCTCTCAGCCTTCTTTCTGAAAGA
This sequence comes from Phrynocephalus versicolor, assembly GCA_023846285.1. Lineage (NCBI taxonomy): Eukaryota > Metazoa > Chordata > Lepidosauria > Squamata > Agamidae > Phrynocephalus > Phrynocephalus versicolor. The sequence goes on along the minus strand of JAHTLZ010000268.1, from coordinate 2,014,174 downwards.
TTTAACATTCCCAGCTCCCTAAGCCATTCCTTGTAAGACATTTCTTCCAGAACTTCAACCATCCTGGTCACCCTCCTCTGCAACCGCTCGATGTTGTCAACATCCTTTTTAAATTGAGGTGCACAGAACTGGACACAGGACTCCAGGTGGGGTCTGGCCAGAGCAGAATAGAGTGGTACTATCAAAATCCATCCAAAAGATCTCACAACCTCAGCAGCGGAACTATACCAAGGGAACAGCCTTTCTTCCCAAAGGCCAAGAAATAACCACCCAGATGTGTTTCTCCCACTTGAAAAACATGGCTGAAAACAGCCATTACGGGGGGGGGGGCTTTGAAGCCCATGGGAGGTTCAAGGGGGCCTTCAAAAGTTGACCTCAAGGCCACAAACTGGACCTGTTTAGCCATGATATAGGATAGCACTTTTCAAATACTTGAAAGGCTGTCCTACAAAGGAGGGGAAGGATCTGTTCTCGTATCATCCTAGCATGCCGGACACATACTAATGGGCTCAAACTAGGAAGCTGGATTGAGGTTGAAGATCAGGGAAAACTTCCTAACTGTTAGAGGCGAGCAGTAAGACAATGGAACCCCATGACCTTGGGAGGTGGTGAGCGCACCAACACTGGCGGCATTCAAGAGAAATTTGGCAGCTATCCTTTGACTTGTCTTCCTGTGTTGAGCAAGGGGGGGGGGGAGCTCGATGGCCATCTAGACTCCTTCCAATTTCATTCTATTAACATTGCCTTCAATGGGACAGAAATGTTAATGTAAGTGTAGCCTTTGGGCTAGATCAGTGGTTCTCCACCTGTGGGTCCCCAGATGTTCCTGGACTGCAACTCCCAGAAGTCTTCATCCCTAGCTGAGCTGGCCAGGATTTCTGGGAGATGAAGTCCAGAGACATCTGGGGACCCACAGGGTGAGAATCACTAGGCTAGATGGTGAGGGTATACAAATCCAATAAACAAACAAAAAAACGATAGACATAATCTACAGCAGAGGACTTAGAGGCACCCCTCCGCTCAGGGCCGGCGATAGGGTTTTTCGCGCCCTAGGCGAGGGGCGGGGCGGCGGCGGCAGGGGAGTAGGGCGGCAGTGGCGGTGGCAGGGGGTCGGGCGGTGGCGGCGGTAGCAAGGGGGGTTGGGCGGCGGCAGCGGGGGCAGCCAGCTGGGCAGCACCCCCTGTCCATTTTGGCGCCCTAGGCAACTGCCTAGTTCGCCTTAATGGACACACTGGCCCTGCCTCCGCTGCTGACTTGGCTGGTCAGAAGGGTATGGCTTGGCCTGTGATTACCTTCTGCCTGTTTAGGACGGAGGCATAGAACGACTGTGTTTCCTCAGATCAGGAACAGCATCTGTATTATCCCTCTGGCCCCAGTGGTGTGCGTGCCAATAAGGAAAAACGGACCGACACCCATTATCTGCGCAGAACGACCCGTGACTAACTCTGGAGATGATGCTGTGGCACCAACCATCTCCAAGGTAACATGATTTTAATTAAGAGTGTGTCTGGTCTCCAGGTGTGTGTGTGTGTGTGTGTGTGTGTGTGTGTGTACACGCACACATGCATAGAGAAGGATAACAGAAATATCCTTTCAGTGTGTTTGGTTCAAACACGTAGTTCCTCAAATAAAACTATGGTTATGCCTGATTCTGATGGTTAGCTGGCATGGAATCGGGGAAGGACCCCACACACCCAGTAAAAGCCCAAGAGAATTGTCACTTGGGAGCCCCACCCATTTATACCAGGTTTGTGGGTTCTGAATAATACTTTGTTCCGTAGCCGTGGGGTCTCAGTGGGCTAGAGTGCTGAAACTGTTGGCTGCATAGTTGGCAGCTCGGCGGTTCGAATCCCGGGTGCCAGGCAGCGGAGTGAGCTCCTGCTGATAACCCCAGCTCCTGCCAACCTAGCAGTAAATGCAAGTAGATAAATAGGTACCGCCGTAAAAAGTGGGAAGGCAAAACATTGTTCCGTGCACAGAAATGCGTTCAGCCATGCTGGCCACATAGCCACAGACTTGCACAACACTGGCTCTTTGGCATGAAAATCAAGATGAGCGCTGCCCCTAGAGCTGGACACGACTAACATGCATGTGTGGGGGAAAACCTTTTTTTTACCTTTTTGCTCTGTAGCACCTTCCACCTCCACTGCTCCAATTTTGGATTCTATGACTTGTTTCACCTTCTTTTTAATTGTTACTTTGTTTTAAAAAAATGCCTGTTTCAAAGATTGCCTGGGTCTTGCAGTTTCATTTATCTGCCCTGTTCCTCCAATAAATGGAATCCATTTGCTTTTTGAGAAAATAACATTTTAAAAAATCCTTCTGGCTACCTGAAATACTACTTCTGAGTGTTTGTTTATGCCTCTCCCACAAGTTACAATTCTGGGAAACCCTGGACTTTAATTCTGTAACCTGCCTTGGGTTCTTTTTCCAAGGAGAAAGGCAGGGTAAGAATACTCTAAAATAAAATAAATTTTTAATTTCTTTTCTTCCAAATTCCCTCCAGTGTCAGCCTACCTGCTGAATAATCCTTCAAGCCGGGCTTCCTTAAATGTGCCCTTACTGCCATCTCCTGGTATAACTGCTTCAGGTAGCCGGCATCGGAATACGTAATAATAATCATGTGCCATCAAGTTAAGGGTTTTCCAGGTAGAGAATGCACAGATGTAGTTTACCATTCTGGGGGCAGCCTGGGACTGTGCAGACAGGGTGGGGAATTGAACTCCAGGAAAGCCAATGCGATACTTGGTTGCATCAACAGAACCATCGTGTCTAGATCAAGGGAAGTGATAGTCCCACTCTATTCTGCTCTGGTCAGACCCCACCTGGAGTACTGTGTCCAGTTCTGTGCGCCTCACTTTAAAAAGGATGTTGACAACCTCGAGCGGGTGCAGAGGAGGGCGACCAGGATGGTTGAGGATCTGGAGGAAATGTCTTATGAGGAACGGCTTAGGGAACCGGGAATATTTAGCCTTTTAAAAAGAAGGCTGAGAGGGGATATGATAGCTATGTGTAAATATTTGAAAGGATGTCATATTGAAGAGGGAACAGGTTTGTTTTCCATGGCTTCAGAGACTAGGACCCAGGGCAATGGTTTCAAACTACAGGAAAAGAGATTCCTGTTGAACATTAGGAAGAACTTCATGATGGTTAGAACTGTTCGGCAGTGGAAGATGCTGCCCCAAAGGAGGGCGGTGGAGTCTCCTTCTTTGGAGGTTTTTAAGCAGAGGCTGGATGGCCATCTGTCAGGAGTCCTGTGATGGGGGTTCCTGCATGGCAGGGGGTTGGACTGGATGGCCCTTGAGGTCTCTTCCAACTCTATGATTCTAACCTCTGCAGCACAGATCTAAACTGCCTTCTGCCTATTATTTTATTTTATTTTATTTTATTTTAATATTTATATACCACCCGATTTTCCCAAATGGGAACTCATGGCAGTTAATAAATGTAAAATATCATAATATGAAATTCAAAGAAATAATAATTGGTCCCAGAGAATATACATTAAAAAAAAAACCAACAGCAGAACCCAAAGTTAAAAGGAAAAACTAGCAAAAAAAGTCAAAATAATGATACTAACACTAAAGCGGGATAGTAAAGCAAGATGGCGAAAAGAAAAACAGGCAGAAATAAAACACACGATCTCTACTCAAGCAATCATTAATGTTCATGTGAAAGTTGTATATCTACTTACGGACCGCCACCAACTGATACTGATGGATGATCACTTAAAATATAACCCCCCAGCCATGTGCTGTCAATTCTGACTTATATTGACCCCATTTGAGGGCTTTCTAGATAGAGGGGACTCAGAAGTGGTTTCCCCCTTCCTTCTTCTGGGGGGGGGTGTGCCCTGGGACTACTGTGCAGCTGGCCTAAGGCCACCCAGGCTGGCTTGTATCGATTGATTGATTTGATTTATATACCGTGACCATCAAGCTACTCTGGCTTTCTCTCCCCCCCCCCCCCCGAGGAGGCAGTGAGGAATCGAACTCCCAAAGTCTGGCTCTGCAGCCTGGGACCCAAACCCCCAAGTTACTTCGCCAGCTGGAAGAGACCCTATGGAGCATCAAGTCTAGCCTCTGTTAAGGAGGCCCAAAGGGGAACCGGAACGTCCCACGTCTGGCTTGGCAGCCACAACTGCATGTTCGTGTGTAAATGTTAACATAAAATAAAATTAATCAAAAAGTAGCCAAATAATCGATCCATAGAAACACAGAAATCCATAGAAAGACAGGGTCTTGGAATCCTGAAGCTTGCCCCGAAGAGAATGGCAGCCATTTGATTCAGTATAGCAGGGGTCCTCAAACTTTTTAAACGGGGGGGGGGGGGCTCTGTCCCTCAGAAAACTGTTGAGGGCCAGATTATACAATGATACCTCAACTTGCAGTTGCTTCGACAACCAAATTATTCCACTTAGGAATGCTGCTCTCCACTCCGCACAACAGATGACTTTGACAGGACCTGTCAAAATCAGCTGTTGTGCGGAGCAGAGAGCAGTGTTCTCTGCCCATGGCCACCACCTCCCGCTTCTCGGTTGCTTCGATCTCTGCAAAAGAGATCAAAGCAACCAAGAAGAAGGAGGAGGTGACCATTATGCTCCTTCTTTTTTCCACCACTACTGGAAGGAGCTAGTGGGGCAAAGCGGTGCCCCATAAGGTTTGCTGAATCGGGCGGGTGGGGGTTTTCTCCTTGTGGTCACTGGTGGCTGGGGGGAAATTTGGGCTGGCTGCCCACTGTGTTCCCTGGAGTGGCGGCTGACCCCCAACTGTGTTCCTCCCTCCCATGGCCAGCAGTGCCACACAATCACAGGCTGTTTCTTGCCCAACAAACAAACTCCCAGCCCCGGTCTCCTCCTACCTGTGCATGAACTCGAGCAACCCCAGCTGTGTGGCCGAACCTCCACCCTTCCCGCTGGAGCTTCAGGCAGTTGACTCCGGCCTTGTGTGGCCTTCGGGATCGCCCCTCCCACCTCCGATTCCATTCCCCCCTCAGGTCTTATCACCGCCCCGCCCCCCCCACACACACCAGGCAGGGCTGCCGCAGCAAGCTCAGGATGTGTCTGGCCTGACCCGCGGACACCCAGCCCTGCTCCCTCCTACCAGCATGGAGCTTTGCTTCTGGCAGGAGCAGCGGCGCTTCCATTAAGGTGAACTAGGCAGTTGCCTAGGGTGCCAAAATGGACAGAGGGCGCTGGACAGCCTCCCCCCCGCCTGCTGGCCACCACTGTCCGTCCACCCCGCCCGCCAGCTGCCCGGCCCCACCCTGCCCGCCGCCCTGCCCCCAGCCCCCCGCCCCCAGCCCCGGCCCCTGCCCTCCCGCCACCCGCCCCACCACCCGCCCCTCACCTAGGGTACAAAAAAACCTAGCACCGGCCCTGCCTGGACCCCACCGTTCACTGTGGCAGGTCCAAACACCGGGCAGCCTTTCGGATTGCCCCCACCACCCCTCCCACCACTGATTGGGTTGATAACCCAGGGCTGGAGGGAACGGTCTTAGCCTGCCACGGCTGCTTCTGATGCGGGCCGCACGACATCTTCAGCTCCTTCTTTCCCCCTACCACCCTCCTCTCTTCTCTCCCTTCCCACCTTTTCTTCCTTCCTTCTTCCTTGCTCTCTCTCGCCTGTTGCCCAGAGATCCTTCGCCGTTTCTTCCACCGCCTCCACCTCCATCTGGGCCTCCCGCTTTGAACTGCCCTGCTGGGCTTAAGCCGCAAGCATGTCCAAACTTCGGCCCTCCTGATGTTTTGGACCACAACTCCCAGAATTCTAAGCTTAGATTGCCAGTGGCAAAGGACTGTGGGTAATATTGTGGTCCAAAACATCTGGAGGACCAAAGTTTGGACATTCCTGGAAGGGTTATCTGGGTGGTGGGGGGAGTGGGGGACCATGCCAAGCTCTCCCAATTTAAACTGCCCCACTCAGCTGAAGATGCACCAGTCATCTGGGGAGGGGGTGAGTGGGTGCCCCTCAGCTGAATGAAGCACTTGTGGGGCTGGTGCACCAGTCATCTGGGCGGCTTTGAACTGTTTCACCTATAGAAGCAACAGTGGAGGCAGTCTCACTCACCTGCTTTCAAAGCGAGGTGGGGGTGTGCGGGGGGGGGTCTGCAGTTGCTCCAGGTGGCTGGATTCAGGACCCTAGAGGGCCGTATCGAGCCCCCGGGCCTTAGTTTGAGGACCCCTGCTGCACAGTAATCCCCCGCCTATTGCAGGAGTTAGGGACCCGACCCGACCCACGATAATGGAAAATCTGTGATATGCGGATGCTGGTTCAGGTTGGGACTGGGGGGGGGGCTGTCTGGGGCGACCTACACTTAAAAGTGCAGAGGAGGGCAACCAGAATGATTACAGGACCATCTGAGGCTGCAACGGCTGGGCCTCTTCACTCTTGAACGATGGTGCCTAAGAGGTGACCTGATTGAAGTTTATAAAGTCACACTTGGTTTGGACAAAGTAGATAAGGAAAAGCTTTTTTCCCCATCGCACAACACTAGAACTAGGGGGCACTCCATGAAACTTTTGGGTACTAGATTTCCAACAAATAAGAGAAAGCACTTTTTCACCCAGAGGATCCCTGGTCTGTGGAACTCCCTGCCAGAAGAAGTGGTGAGTGACAGTGGTCAGCCTTGACAGTTTTAAGAAAGGATTGGACAAGTTCATGGAGAATAAGGGTATCCATGGCAACCATAATGGATGCCTAAGGACAACCTCCAGGTTGGAGAGATAGCCAGGATATCTCTCAATGCCATTTGTGGGGAATCGTAAGCAAGTGAAGACATCTGCTTGGGAAGACCCTGAAGCAAGTTGTGAGCCACTGTGTGAGGCAGAATGGTCTGGACTGGATGGGCTGTGGCCTGTTCCTGCAAGGCTGTTCTTATAAAACAAACAGCTGCCAAACCACCACACAAGACTCCAACGGCCGTAGGGTTCTTCTCTCAGAAGGGACTTCACACTTCCAGCTTTGTTTGCAGTGGAGAGAGGCTGCCTCTTGTTATCAAATCTCATCTGCCTGGGGTCTTGTCTGTCTCTCTTGGGGGATTTGTACACGACCCCTGGATCTTAGGGGTCGTGTGAAAAGATGATGGTTTCACCAAAATAAATGGGAATTTCCCCTCTTTCATAAGAAGAGCCCTGCTGGATCAGGCCAAAGGCCCATCTAATCCAGCCTCCTGTATCTCAGTGGCCCCACCAGATGCGTCTCGGAGCGCAGGAGACTGTCTCCTGATACCACTCCCCTGCATCTGGCCCTTGAAGTACCCTGGGGTTTCCTTTCCTTGCACTGCTGGTGGTGGGGGGGGGGCAGTGGTTCCTCCACAGCTTAGAAATGTCCATTTTCTCTTTTTTTACACATGTCTTTTCTTTTTTTTATTTCACTCCCCCTACACCACATGGACCCTAGACTTGCTTCCAGCCTCTGTCCATTTCCTCCTGGTTGAGTTTGTGGACAGCATTTTCCTAAGCCCAACGAAAAGCATGTAAATGCAAGTACATAAATAGGTACCTCCGTAAAAAGTGGGAAGGTGAAAGTGTTTCTATGCATCCATGCTGGCCACGGACTTGCAGAACACTGGCTCTTCGACTTGAATATGGAAATGAGCACCGCCCCTAGTTGGACACAACTAGCATGCACGTGCAGGGAAAACCTTTATCTTTAGTTAAACTGCTGTATTGCAGCTACAACTGTGCTCAAGACCTGGGGTTTAATCCCAGGCAGCCGGCTCAAGGTTCACTCAGCCTTCCATCCTTCCAAGGTCAGTAAACTAAGTACTCAGCCGGCTGGGGGTGGGTGGGGTCAATATGTAGCCTGCATAAATAAATTGTAAACCCCCAAACAGTGTTTGAAGCATTATGAGGACGGTATATAAGCAGAATATTTTTTGCTTTCCTTTCCTTTCAGGCCTTCTGAGGGGGAGGGACACCACCCAACTGCCCCTCGTAAAATAAAAACAGCACAGAGAGCAAAAGAAAAGAGCCGACAGCCCCGTGTTACAAAATTGTGTATTAATCATCGCCCTTCACTTTCAATATAACGCTGATATGAAACATATTAGGCATGATTCCTAGTTACATGGGAGAACAAATAATAAATATATGTTGTTGCAAGTTGAAATCACAAGGGTGTTTCACCAGTAATAACAACAAATTGAAAACTGTACACTTGCAGAGAAATTACAGCCTCCTCAAAGGTTAGTGTTTTTTTTTAAATTCCCCTCCTTCTTTTGTATAACCAGGAAGCTGATACATGTAAACAAACATGCTATTTCCATATATGACAAATTTTCTTTTTAAAAAAATATGCATTGCTTGGCAACAATTACTAGGCAAAAATATTTCTTTGTGCACTAATTTATATGGGGGAAATACAGCCTCTCCCCCTGCAACCAAAAAAAAACAAAAAACCCACAAACAAAAATAAAGGAAAGAGCAAGACTAAAATGCATGCATGTACAATAGAAGGCTTTTTTTCTTTGCAGGTAGCTGGCATGCAACAGAATGGAGTCCCCCGTTTTTGCATTTGCTTACAGTAGGCATAAATACAGAAAAGCTATATATTAATAAGGGAGCAATTTTTTTTTTGTTTTTAAACATTTATTAACATTCCTGGGTTGTTGTTGTTGTTTTTCTTGCACTTCCTCCCAGAGGAATACACATTCACCTTTTGAGTAAAGATCAAAGGAATACAAAAAACATAAAATTCACTTTTGCAAACACTGATGACTTGTATAAAATCAACTTTAGTGTTTATCACAGCTGTGTGCAAATTAAACTTCCCACAAAGACCTACCCCCTTTCTACATCTTCAAATCAGGCACATCTAGGAAGCCTCTTAAGAGAAGGGCAGGCTGCAGCCCTGGGCCTCCCTACGTGGAGGTGCTGATGCTTCAGTAAAACGCATCCCAGCGGCATCTCGTGGAAACACAGTGTTCAGTAGGACATCCTCTTGCAACAGCCCTTGGAGGCAACAGCAGCGAGGCCGTGCGGGGCAGCGCGTTGGGATGTTGCGGCATGCGCTGTATTTACCTAAACCAGGGTTTGATTTAGATAAACACACAACCCCATGAGGCGGTGAGGCTCGTGGGACACTCTCAAAACCAGAAGCGATCAGGTCGTTTCTGGTTTTCAAGAAACAGGGAGGATGCAGCCTGCAGGGGTCAGGGTGGTTGTGTGTGAAAATAGGGCATCCCAAATTTTCTGTGGAGGCTCAACTCTCAAGCTACGGCAAGGGTGTCCAAACTTCGGCCCTCCAGATGTTTTGGACCACCACTCCCAGAATTCCAAGCCTGTATTGCCAAGGACAAAGGACTGGGGGAGTTGTGGTCCAAAACATCTGGAGGGCCGAAGTTTGGACACCACTGACCTACGGCATCAAGAGGGAGCCAAGAGAACTTTCCGAACCCACGAAGCCTATACTGACAGGGCATCAACATGAGAAATGCTGAAGAGCCGATGGGAATACAGGCCATGGGAGCCTCCGGGGCCAAAGCTGAGTACAATCTTGAATTTTTTATTGTCAGCCACTATTTGTTTGCTCGGTCAGGAAAGAGGTTTAGATGGTGGCTGGGGGATTTAGATCCTTCTACCTTGTAATCCCCAGGACAAGAAGTAAAGACAGCCCGGAGCTCACAGCTTGGCTTCAGGTTGGGGAAGCGGCTGGGTAGCTTTGTGCAAAGGACGGAGAATGACGCCTCAAAAGAAAAGCCGATTTTCCTCAGCATCGTTCCGATTTCGTCCCTGCTCAGGAAAAAAAATGGGAGAAAAGGCACTGCCGAAGGTAAGGATTTGGAGGGTTTAGGGAGGTTGTGTGTCTGCACACGTGTCACTCCAATCAAAACAAACTATCTGGCAACAGGGGAACTGTCTCGACTTATTGACTCTCCCATGAAGGAGTCAATTGCGCCCTCAAGCCAGCTAAGAAAATGGCACCCCTTCCCTTTATCCTTTCAATGAGGTTTAAACCTCAGGTGTTCCAACATAACCAAAAATGTCTTCCCTCATGGAGCTGCTCCATGACAGCTAGAAAGATTTCTGTGCACCACTGAGTCGTTGGAAGGCCACGATCGAGGGTGAACCCCAGTTCAAAGGACCGAAAACCAAGATCAGGCCTCATTAAGTATGTTGGCTAAAGAAGCGTAGGACATTCCCGTCAACGAGTTTGTGACGGTCCTTTTGGTTTTCTGGTGTGCTTGTCTGTCCCTTGTGTAACGAAGGCCAGCCCAAGACATCTGGGGGCAGGTGACACCCACACCCCGGCTTATTATCATGGGAGAAACGTCTTGGGTTGACATCCCTTACACAAGCTTTGTGGACAAGGGCTACTCAAGGACACACAGGTGACACCGACGCCTCGTACAACCTCACGGCTGCTCCATTTTCTGGGTCTGAGCTCCAGCTGACCGTCATGGGAACAAACCTCACACTCCTATTGCCTGGATAGTGTTTGTTTCCGTACAGCAGCGTCACAACCACGGCCACTTTGAAACACTGCTCTGGAGGGGGCTGCAGCGCAGACAGCATCGCGGCGCAGGACGTGAAGAGCAAAATGCACCCTAATACTGCGGTTTCCACCTTGGCACAGCCTACTCTTATCAAGTACTCCCAAATGAACTTTGAAGGGGGCCACAAACACTGGGAATTCTCCCCAGGTGTCCCGACCCAGCCCCAATCCAGGTACACGCTGCTTCTTGCCTTTCCCCGCTCAACAATTTTCTTAAACCACTAAAAAAGAGAAAAGCACCAATATAAACTTCATATGTAATAACAATCGCATAGTTGAACTCGTCTCTGGCTTGAGCAGGCTGAGATAACCCGTTCACACACACACTTGTCATGAGAGCAAGGAAAGAAAGAAAAAATAGAACTCCACACATCTCTATGTAATGAAATATTTTGCAGTTTTTGACACTTATCATATAATTTGCTTGTTATAAAACAGTTGCATTTGGCGATAAATGGGTAAATACAAAAATGAAAGGCACTGCCACTTTTTAAAAAAATACTAAACATCTGACTTCCATGGCCTTTTCCATGCAACTTTTTTTTTATAAATAGATTTATTTTTAGTTTAGATAACTTCTGATGTTTTCTTCTTCTTCTTCTTCTTCAACCTGTGTTATCTACCTGCAGTCAATACAGGATCTAAGCGCAAACTCAGGTGGGCTTCTCAATATTTATTTCAAACCCCATTTGATTACACGAAAAACCAAAAACACACTCACACTTATATACAAAACTTAAAAGAGGACAATGTTGCCTACACACTGTTGATAGAAAAAAGAAGATCATTTGAGGGGGAGATGAAGGAAAAAGAAAGATATGTTTCTTAATATCAGGATTTTTATCATGGTTACCAGCCATAGCAAGATATAAGTCATATATTTATCCCAAAATAATAAATCTCATTACTCAGATAATCTGTTTTCTATAGGCAGCAAAGGAATAAATAACAGACTCGGATTTGTAAATACTTTGGAAAATGCCTACTCCTTTAACACCCACCCACCCACCCCCAATTCCTGCACACATTACACTGCATAGTTTTGTCTTCCCCAGCCTGGCATTCTTCTTATCTGTTGGCCGGGGCATTAAGAGAGTTGTTAGTCCAAGAATCTGAAGGGTGCCAGGTGGGCAAGGCTGAGCCATCAGTCAGTCCTCCCAGACATCAAAACTGCCATGCTTTTGGCTTCTGTCTCCAGTCTTTCTCCTACCTTTTCTGGTGACCCACTGGCTTCCCCATGTTGATGAACCTGGCCAATGGTGGCGGTTACTTCACGTCCATTTTGTCTCTGTTAGTGTTGCGCTTAGGAGCGGTACAAAAAAATGTTACTTCACGTCCCTCGCGCAACTACTGAAATTTGTCTTGGCCACGCCCCTGGAACGGGTGCTAAACACGACAATCCTGTACCTGGTGCTGGGGTAGGGTTTTCCCTTGTCACTCTTTGTTCTCGCTTTCTGTTCCGAGACAAGACACTGTGTAGGAACAGCTGTCACGCAACAAAACATTTGTTTCTCTCAGAAAAACTGTGTCCGTTTTTTATTATTATTTTGACTTTTCAGAAGCGAAATATCGAAAAAGAATGTTTTAAGCCCCGCACCACCAAAAAAGGAAAAAGGAAGGTAGACAAAATCAGCGTTTGTCACAGTACAAGACTGTGAGGTAACACTTGTCATGAGACAAGTTATCATGACCATAGGAACACTGAAACAGGGACAAAACCATGTGATCGCAACCAATGCTATCACGGTACAAAACTAATCATGGAACAAAGAAGGATGTGAAGTAACCGCCAGTGTTTCCCAACTTTGGGACACAAACTCCCAGATGCTTTCCCCCTTAGCCGTGCTGGCCAGAATTTCTGGGAGTTGCAGCCCAAAAGCCCCCAGGGACTTCAGGTTGGGAACCACGGTTGGCAGAGATTGGAAAAGTGACTACAATTCCCATGATGCTACAACCAAAGGGGCAAATTCCCCAAACTGGTAACCTTTCCTACCAACGAAGCCTGGAGATGACCGCTCAGATTGGCAGGAAAAGCAACAACAGAACGTGGAAACTAAGAGGATGAGAATTGCGTTCAGTGTAACGCAGCCCACACAGGAGAGCAGGCAACCCCAGCGAGTCCTCCTTCTCAAGTATATCAAAATATCACCTCCTAAAACCTGTCTCCCTTCTTTACTCTTCACACAACAAATTCCCGTTCACTGTTACCATACATACTGGTAAACATGAAACTGTGGAACGAAAATAGTGTTTTTTTGGCACTTGTGTTCTTGTTCAAAAAATCAAAAATACATTTCAAGTCTCTAAAATATTGTGCCTTGCGCACATCTTCCTATATCTCTTTCATTAGTGGGCTCTGAAAAAAGTTCAAGATTTAGAGGGACACTTTCTCCTCCCCCCCTCCACAAACACACATTTAAAAATGTCACAGTACTGTTTGGCATGAAGTATAACAACATGGATCAGATAAGAGAGGCATGTTTTGCTTTCCTGGGATTAAACACTGGTTTCTGCTGGGAGAGGGGAATGATTTACATTACAGGTTTATCGGCAGGGCCTTTTGTTGCTGTTTTTCCTCCCTTGGCATACCCACACTGCAGGCTTTCAACCTATTTCATGCTGATTGTGGTGGCTTCCACAACCCATATGAGAGAGTCACAGAAATTATCCCTCTGAGGTATAAGGCTGTGGAGATTTCACCTTGAACGCACATCTTCCCAAGACAGCGAGGAGAGCTAAGAGGGAACCAACCCTATTTTAAAATGGTCTCCAACCAATTTTAATTTGTGTTCAAGATTTCATCTCGACCGATCCTCAACAACATACTCATATGGTTTTACTGGAGAAGCCATGCTGGTGAAACTGGGTTCAAGCCATTTATACTTTCTAGTACATAAATACAATATGTTTGACCCTACCGTACACAATCAAGAGTCTTCTGAGAGGAAGAGACTCTAAGACGGTTACTTCACATCCCTCTCATCGTGGTTCGCGGTCCCGCTTGGGACCGGTACAAAAAAAAATTGTTACTGCACGTCCATTGCGTGACGCCGGGAGTTTGTCCCGACCATGCCCCGAATTGGGATTTAAGTGCGATGAGCCATACCTCTCCCTGACCTCGGGAATTCTCTTGTCTCGGTTCTTGTTTCAAGACAAGAGCCTGTGAAGTAAGGCTCGTCACGCAACATGCACATTCTCCATCTAGTGGCAGGAGTGCGAAGTTGCATTCACCAGTACAACCCCAGTGGCATAAACAATGCGTCGCAGAGAGATACGAAGGCATAAAACCTCGAACTTTGCTGCTTAACGCATGAAAGGCAAAGTTACGGAGAATCGAAATATCAAAAATGGAAGGTCGGACCAAAAAAAAAATGAAGGCAGGGAATTACAGATGTTGTCACGAAACAAGGACGTGAAGTAACAGTTGTCATGATACCATCAATCATGCCTGCGAGTAAATGGAAACAGGGACAGAACCGGGACAAGACCACATGACCATGGTAGGACATTATCATGAAACGAACATCATCTTGGAACGAGAAAGGACGTGAAGTAACCATCTAAGATATTTTACCTCCATCAAGATCACTATGGGAAGAACCAGCAAGAAGATGCGCAGAACAACTTTCCCACTATTATGGCTGGGAAGGGCCACTACTGTGGCTGGAATCTGCCGTCTCCCTCTGGGGTTGTTGTAAGAAATAGTGAGTGGATCTCCAACCTTAAGAGATACCGAGGTGAGCCCTTAGAAGCAGACATATTGAGTGTGAGGTGAGGTGCTGGCAGGGGTTAAGCCTCTCAGCTGTTCATCCTGAAGCTGTATCTTCCCTCAAAGGTTGCAAAAAACCAACCCACCATTGCTAGGCAGCAAAGCCAGGGTGGTCAAGCTCCCACCTTCCCAACCACCGGCGAGGAACGCGGGAGGGTTCAGAATCCACCAACTTCTGCTGTGTTCGATTCTGCTTCCCTCTAGCCCTCACACGCGGAGTGTGTGAGACTTGTGTGTGTGTTGTGTTATTACAGTCGTGACCGACTCTTTGTGACCCCATGACCATGGAGTTTTCTTGGCAGGAATACTGGAGTGGTTTGCCGGTTCCTACTCCAGACGCCTACAGCACCTGGTATTCCCTGGTGGTCTCCCATCCAAGTACTAACCAGGGCCGACCCCTGCTTAGCTTCTGAAATCGGGCGAGATCAGATGTGCTTAGGGCATCTAGGCTCTCTGTGTGAGACTTGTAATCACACTTAATTTCTTCAGAAGCCAAGGGCAGGGGCTTATTTTTTGGGTGGAAGCTGTGTCCCCCTCTCTGCTGTTTTTTCTTGGTTATTCCACGGAGCCACAAGTGACATAAGTAAGCCTAAGACACAGCAGGTGCCACAGACCAGGCCGGAGGGAACCCCATTAATTCCAGATGTGTGGCCCTGGTCCTTGTGCCCTGCTGTCCCTCGGTGTGTCTTACGGGTGACACCCTCCGAACTTGGAAAAGCTGCCTTTTTGAACTATGAATCCCAGCATGCCCTGGCCGGTGGTGCCTGCTGCCCACGCTGGCTAGAGGACTCGGGGAGTTCGCGTCTTGAAAATAAAAATAAAAATAAACTTAAGCAACACAGCTCCTCTCTCTTTCAGGCTGATGCAGCCGCTGCCACCGTCAGAGGGAGCCTGAGACTGCATCTTAAATTCAGGCAGGCCCAAGCGGCATCACAGTGAAAAAAAAAACAAAAACGAGTGGCAGGAAATTAGCTCCAGGGCCGGAAAGCCCCTGTGCAACCTGAGTGGTTCGCTGGCGGGGGCGTTTTTTTAATCTGGACCCACCTGTGTGCACTGACCTGGCCCAAGCTCCTTGCAAGAGCCAGTCTGGATTGCTTATATTTCCTCTCCTGGCTTCACATATGACACCCCCCCCCCTTGTTTGCCAGGTCTTCAGAAAGGTCCCACTGTCTGCATTCCAGCAAAAACATTACCCGGAACAAATGCCCCATTGAGACAGAGCACTGCCACCACCTCACACGGGGCTTTATTTATCCTTCCCTCTCGCGTGGGGCTCTCTTCGGCACGGGAACGACACGTCCTGCCCTGGTAGGTCTGCACATCCCCCGGTTTGCTCATGGGGCAGGAAAAAGAAGAGGGAGAAACTCCCCCCCCCAATAAAACCACTCTTTGCCTGGAGAGAACTTTTAGTGACTCAGGGAAGGAGGGGAGGACAACTCCTACGGCAAACACGCCAGTCCACCGCCGATTCCAAAGGCGTCCCGAGGAAGGCTGCCCAGAATCACTCGGCCTGAAGGATTTTTCCCTCAGAAGGAAGCTGCTCTTTCCAAAAATTACCTCAGGGGAATGGAAGTTGCCTTAAGAAGGCTGTAATTGGGTGGGGTGGGGTGGGGGGAGGCACTGAAAGAGAGCGACAACGGACCTCTCAAGCGACAATGATACATGTTGGAGACAGACAAAACACACCAGTGTGTGTGTGTGTGTGTGCGCCTATGGAGACTGAGGCCGGAGGAGCCAGGCCCACAATGAATACTGGTTTCTGCTCCCTGACTTACACTAACAACACTTATGCCGAGGGGGACTAGGGGCAGTTTTGGAGGCGGGAATCACAGCCCCTGAGACCGGTAAGCCCGAGGATGTTGGCAATCCTACCGAGAAAGGATCTGGAGCCCATGATCGGGTGGGTGGGAAAGAACCAAGGGCAGTGGCACTATCCACTCAAGATGCACTGATCTGTTTGTCTTGGGTTATGTTTCCAAACGGGAAGTCCAAGGAATACAGACCTCTACTGCCTACTGAGACCGCAGAGCAGGAGAGGGGAAATCTGGCCCTTCGGATGATTTGGACCACACAGTCTTCTATCACTGGCAATATAGACACGGGATTCTGAGAGGTAGTCCAAAACATCTGGAGGGCCAAAGGCTCCCCTCCCTTGCTGTGGTGTAGAGGGTTCCCTGCCACTATATAAAATGAAGAATCAGTCACTACATTGCAAGAAATTAGTAGAACTCAAAAACATGTTTCCATATGCAGCTTTTTCTGATGTAAAGCCCAGAAGGAGAAATTTGGTGCTAAGTGGCCCTTTTCTGTAGGTGGGGAAGGGTGGTACACGTCTTTCCCACACTTGGCTGGCTACCGTCATGACAATGCATGACAGTACCCAGCCAAGAGCAGACGAACACCCCTTTCCCCCACAGACATGCCTCTGCTCATCCAGATAAGCCTCTTTTAGGATACATCTTTCTTCCTACTACATGGGACTAGCTGCGTCAAGTCTCAAATACAACAGCCTTTTTAAAGGTACATTCTCTCCCTCTCTCATACTCACTCACACACTCTTCTTGCAACGACCGCTCTGTCTGCTCAGCAACATTTCCCCACTCCTTTCTTTGGCACCCTGCCCCGGTACAACTTGGAAGGTCCAGAAAAAAAAATCACAAGTGCCCATGGCCTCCTAGAAGCAACAGCCTGGCAGCTGCAGTATATTAAAAGGCAAAATTTGTTGCTATGTGAAAGAAAGAAAGAAAGAAAGAAAGAAAGAAAGAAAGAAAGAAAGAAAGAAA
>JAHTLZ010000268.1:1972945-1989052 GCA_023846285.1 Phrynocephalus versicolor | reverse complement strand
CACACACACACACACACACACACACACACACACACACACACACACACCTCACCTGCCACCACGAGGACTTGCATAATGCTCTCTACTTAGTGCTGACATGAAGGAGAGGAAATTCCTCTGAGGGTTTCTGCTCATGATGTGGCTTCTAAGTGACCCAGACGCAGATGGCAGGGAGACACAGCAGGTTTTGTAAAGGATGGAGCCAAGGTGGCCCCCTCCACCTTCTCTGGCTGCCTCCAAGCAAGCCCCTCCCTCGCTCCCTGTCAATGCTTTCAGTCCAACGTGTACGATGACGGCCTGACCCATAAGCCTCCATGTACCCATCCCAGGAAACTTCTCCGACTGAAGAGAAACAAACATGCAGCTCTGCGAAAGGTCTGGCGCAAACACAAACCAAACCCAATCCAGCCAAGCTCAAAGGACCCACTTGCTTCCCTCTCTCTTGACAACGTTATTTGTAGCACGTCTCCAACTGGAAAGCGTTGGTCACAATGGGTGGGGGAACGAGATGCTGTCATGAAAGGTCTCAAGAAGATGCCTTTCGAGTTCCAGGCAAAAATCAAAACAAAACAAAATAAAAGACAAAAACTTGCGGCATCTTAAGAACATAAGAACATAAGAAGAGCCATGCTGGATCAGGCCAAAGGCCCATCTAGTCCAGCTTCCTGTATCTCCCAGTAGCCCCACCAGATGCGTTTGGGAGCGCATGAGACTAGATATCTGTCTCCTGATACCACTCCCCTGCATCTGGCGCTTGAAGTACCCTGGTTTAAAGCCTAGAGATTACACATCTCCATCATGGTTTGTAACCTGTGATGGACTTTTCCTCCAGGAATCTGTCCAATCCCCTTTTGAAGGCATCCAGGCCAGATGCCATCACCACATCCTGTGGCAGGGAGTTCCATAGGCTTACAACGCGCTGGGTGAAAAAATATTTTCTTTTGTCAGTTCTTACTCTCCCAGCCCTCAATTTGAGTGTATGTCCCCTAGTTCTGGTATTTTGGGAGAGAGAGAAGAGCTTCCATCTATCCATGTTACTCATACCCTGCATTATTTTGTATGTCTCAATCATATCCCCCCTCAAGTGCCTTTTTTCTAGACTAAAGAGGCCCAAATGTTTTAGCCTTTCTTCATAAGGGAGGTGCCCCAGCCTCTTAAAGACTAAAGCAAAAATCAAAGCAAAGTGTTCGGCTTATATACCGCCCCATACCACTTCAAGTAGTCTCGGTTGTTTTTAGAGTTTAAATTACAGTATGCAGGCCTCACATCCCCCCCCCCCCCAGCAAGCTGGGTACTCATTTTACCGACCTTGAAAGGATGGAAGGCTGACTCAACGTTGAGCCAGCTACTTGGGATTGAAACCCAGCTCATGAGCACAATTTTAGCTGCAGCACAGGCATTTAACCACTGCGCCACGAGGCTCCTAACGATTATACTTAATGTAAGCTTTCGTGGACACGTCCACTTCTTCAGGCATATCGTAGCAGAATGAGGTGAACAATGACTATATAAAGGAATATAAGTTATATGCCAAATGTTCGTTGGCTGTTGGGTGTTTTGATTTCTTGCATAGACTAACATGGCTACCTCTAACAAATCTTACCTATCAGAGGGCCTCCTTCCGAAAAGAACTGCCCATGTTACCTGCTCTTCCCAGGTGGGGCAATGGAAGGCTCTAACCCCGAGGGAGGCCCAGAAAGAGAAAACTAAGAACCGGGCTTTCTTGGCAGCAGCCCCTCGCCTGTAGAGATCTCTCACACCCGGAATGCGCCTGGCCTCCATTTTGGAAGATTTATACGAATGTAAAAAAGCTGATGGTTTAAGCAGCGTTCCCTAGAGTCCAGGGCATAGCTCCAGCCATTTCAGATCCCAATCCCCATTATCTCTTTTATTTCATCATTGTTATATATTGTATTCCTGATCTTTGTATGTATTTTATTGTTTTGAACCGCCAGCAGCAGCTAGAAGGGCAGCATATGAATCTAATAAATTAAATTAAATTTCAACCAGAGCAAGGAAGTAAATTTACTCAAAAGGAAACCTCAGGGCCTTCCTTTGAAACTTAGTCCAGTGAAGGACAAATTCGAGGGATTGAAATTTTTTGTCCATCTCCATTCTCCTAACATCTGGGTCTCTTCCTCTCTCCTTTTCCTGACTTCTACCAACTCGTTTGGATTAAAGCAAAGTAAAGCAAAGAGGAGCCCTGTGGCGCAGTGGTTAAGTGTCTGTACTGCAGGTAAAACTGTGCTCACGACCTGGGATTCAATCCAAGGTAGCAGGCTCAAGGTTCACTCAGCCTTCCAGCCTTCCAAGGTCAGTAAAATGAGTACCCAGCTTGCTGGGAGGGGGAGGCAATGTGTAACCTGCATAATGTAATTAAACTGTAAAACCACCCAGAGACTACTTGAAGTGGTGTGGGGTGGTATATAAGCAGAACACTTTTTCCCCCCTGACTTCTACCACCTCGTTTTGCTTAGTATATAGACAGGCTCTGAACTGTGAAATATCAGTGGAAATGCAAAGGATCAAATAAAACGTAGCACTCACCTCCCAAAGCATGTTCAGTCATACTGAGACACAGAGACTCCAGCCGGTTGTTGATATCAGGTTCCGTCACTGGTACCTGGAACTCTGCAGAGGTAAGGGAGAAAATAGTTAAGGCTAAGAAAAAAAATACGCTGAATGCTGAACATCAAAATTTGGGATTCCCAACAGGACTGAATGTAATTTTCTCTGCAAGGGACCCTTTACAATCAGAGGTGGGCATCTGGACTACATCTCCCAGAATTCCACGGGAGGTTAGGCTCTCCACCCCTCCCCATCTTGCTTTAGGCATGACAGACAGATGCCTTTCAAGCAAGCTGAACCAAATATCCAGAAGCCATTATCTAGAATTAGTGTTGCGTACCTTCAGATTTCTTTCCCATAAAACCAAAGATATAAGCCTTTTATAGATGGTCAGATATCAGAAGAGGTGTCAATTACGAAAGGTGTTCGTCAAGGTTGTATTCTCTCACCTCTACTTTTTAATATCTATTCAGAAATAATTTTCCGGGATGTTCTCAAAGGAAAGAACCAAGGTGTGAAAGTGAATGGAGTTCTTGTTAATAACTAGAGATGGGCACGAAACGAACAATTTTTCATTTCCGTTTTCGTTTTTTCATTTCGTTACGTAACGAAACGACAAACGAATTTTGTCTCTAAAATGAAACGAAATGAACAGAAACACCAGAAATTTTGTCGTGCGTTTCGTTTCCGTTACTGCAATATGAGTGAATTGCTTAAAATCCTAAAAAAAATCACAAAAAATGAAATAAATGGTAACAAAATGGTAACGAAACGAACAAAACAAAAATGATTTTTTTTTGCAAAAATTCGTGAAAAAGGAAACGAACCGAAACGGACCCTCCAAACGGCAAACGAAATGCCATTTTTTTTTATTCATGCCCATCTCTATTAATAACATAAGATACGCTGATGACACTGTCTTGCTTGCAACAAGTCTGGCAGATTTGCAAGGATTATTGGATTCTGTTGCTGCAGTGCCATGGGATTGAGACTTAATGTGAAGATGACAAAATGGATGGTTATCAGTAAAAAACCAAAATGGTTCACAGAACCTTCTCAAGATTGGCAGTGATATAATTGAGAGAGTATCATCTTATAAATACTTGGGATGCTTTGTTAAAGATAACTGGGATCCTTCATGTGAAATTTGTTGTAGAATTCAACAAGCTAGAAATTCCTTCCAGAACATGAGGAAAGTCTTGACAAACTGGGACTTATCTATCAGACGTTGTACCCAAATACTTCAATCCTATGTATTCTGCATACTTCTCTATGGTGTTGAAACTTGGGCCCTTACAGACAGATTAGGCCAGAAGCTGAAAGCATTATAAATGTGGACGTACAGACGAATCCTGAAGATACCTTGGCAGCCAGAGTCACTAACGTGGCTGTATTGCAGCGCATGAATAAAAAGTTAGAAATCCTCAATACTACAGGTATAAAGAGAAGAAAATTGCAGTATTTCAGACACATAATGCACAATAAGAAATACCATCTGCTGAAAGTTATCCTTCAAGGAAAATTAGACGGGAAGCGTAGAAGACCATCCTGGCTAGTCCTGTTTAGACTAGCCTGAGATAGAAACCAGTTCAGACTACTGATCACCAACATTCTATGAGGACATGGCACTGGAAGAAGTTCGGCCTTTCATACTTGGGAATGATCACCATGGGTTCAAGGGGAACATATGAGCTCTGCTTTCCTTCCCCTCTAGTTTAGCCGCTCTAAAGACAAGGAAGGTAGTGAGCCTGATCAGGAAAGGCTGCTTGTGTATGTGGTGGTGGTGGTGGGGTTCTATGTATGAATTGGCCCTCCGTGAAATTAAGGTATTTGTACACGACCCCTAAACTCCGCTGGAAATGGCTGCCAGCTCTGGAGCTTACAATTGTTTTCCCACCAGCTCTGGAGTTTGCAGGAAATTAAGTGCGACCACGCCCACCTAAGCGCGTCCCAGAGCACTTTTCATGTACCTGCTCTCGGAGGGTGAAAATCCCCAGATCCAGATGTAATCTGGTGAGTGCTGGGCTCTCCTCGCTTCTGTTTGTTTGTTTTGCCTCCCGCCCCTTTAAGAGAAGGAATCAGGACAACGACGGGGCGGCTTCGGAGGTGAGCCTGCATTTTTTCCTCTCTTTTTTTCTCCCTCCCCTCACGCAGACAGGAGCAAGGAAGTGCGGAGGGGTGGGGACGCAGGAAGAGCAACGAACCCCCAAGATCTCTGGTCCGAATTTAAGTGGCCAGCGGATCTTAGGGGTCGTGTGAAAAGGACCTTAGAGAGCCAGTTCACATGGAGAACCTGCATGCATAGTTCTCCTGGTCGGATTTACTATCCTCCACACATTCACGGGAACAGCAGGGAGAGGGAGGGAGGCAGGCAAGGGTGGAGCATTCCCTTCTATGTGGAGTGAGGATCCCTCCATCATCACATCTTGAAGGCCCAAAGGTAAGACACAAAATATAGAGCAGGCATGTTCAAACTTTGGCCCTCCTGATGTTTTGCACCACAGCTCCCAGAATTTTAAGCTTAGATTGCCAATGGCAAAGGACTGTGGGAGTTGTGGCCCAAAACATCTGGAGGGCTGAAGTTTGGACACCCCTGATATAGAGGATTCCATGCAGGTCTCCTTCCTCCTGAGGGATGCAATCAGGGTGGAAGGGAATCCCTGAGCAGTGCTGGGAGATACAAAAGGAATCCCCCTGGTCTTGTTTGTGTGGACTGCTCCGAGGGTGAACACGGCAGGGCTGGCCACTCAGAAGGGGCCAAACGGGGGCTGATCCAGGGCAGTCGTTCCCTTCTAGATGGGCTATAGGCAAAGCTATGAAGATGACCGTTTGGTTTGGAAATTGCAGCACAGCTGGCCGCAACTGATGTGGGGCGCTAGGGTCGAAATATCAGGACCCTGAAAGAAATAAGACTGCCTCAACATAGACTGCTTTGTTTAAAAGGAGAAAAATCTAATTGCAATTAGAGGCACAGTAAGCTGCAGGAGTCCAGGTCTCTCTTGGGGTGTAAGGCCAATTGTTCATACAGTAACCCCCCGCCGATCGTGGGGGTTAGGGGCCCACCCCACCTGCGATCCATGAAAATCCGCGATATACGGAAGCGGGTGGGGGGGCCTGGGGGTGAGGGGGGCGATCTGATCGCCCCCCCCCCCCCCCCCCGTGCAGCTGCGCGGCCCTCCATAGTCGCCTGGGACGGCTGCATGGAGGGACGGAGTCCGTCCCCGCAGCGGTCCCGTGCGGCTGCAAGGGCCTGCCCGAAGGGGCGGGTGAGCCGCGCAGCCGGGCCTCCGGGAGCGATCGGATTGCTCCCGGCGGCACCCCCGCCCACCTCCGCGGCCTCCCAGAAGGGGCAGGGGTGCGGAGAGCGATCGGATTGCTCCCCGCCACCCCCCCACGGGGCTTCTAGGCCTCCCAGAGGAGCCTGGGGGGTGAGAGCGATCCGCCCGAGGCTTCTCCGGGGTGCATGGGAGGGCCGCGCGGAGCAACCTGGTCGCCGCCCCCCACGGTTCCGGTACTGCGGTCCCGCAATGTAGTGGGGCCGCAATGCTGGAACCGCGAAATGGCGGGGGGGGGTCACTTGTACAACGGCAAGCACTTAAAGAGGCGTAATACAAAAATTGTTTCGGCCCTTCGCAACTTTCTTAACAGCCTGGATACCTTGGGACTTTCCAGTTGGGACGTCAACTGCTTCTTAACGTCATGGATCAGCAGAGCACACGACGAATCATGCCTTTTCTTTTGTTCTGGCCCACTTCCTATCACTTTCTGTCCTTCCCGGATGCCCTCGCTGATGCCAGAAAGGCCTAATTTTAGGAAGCCTAGTCTCCAATCTGTGCCAGGGCAACAGACTGTTTGCATCCCAGATTTCTTTTTGCAACACTCTGGTCAGACCCCCACCTGGAGTCCTGTGTCCAGTTCTGTGCACCTCAATTTAAAAAGGATGTTGAAAACCTCGAGCGGGTACAGAGGAGGGTGACCAGGATGGTTGAAGGTCTGGAAGAAATGTCTTATGAGGAACGGCTTAGGGAACGGGGAATGTTTAGCCTTTCAAAAAGAAGGCTGAGGGGGGATATGATAGCTATGTTTAAATATTTGAAAGAATGTCATATTAAAGAGGGAACAGATTTGTTTTCCATTTCTTCAGAGACTAGAACTTGGGGCAATGGTTTCAAACTGCAGGAAAAGAGATTCCATTTGAACATTAGGAAGAACTTCATGACAGTTAGATCTGTCCGGCAGTGGAATATGTTGCCAGAAAGGAGGGTGGTGGAGTCTCCTTCTTGGGAGGTTTTTAAGCAGAGGCTGGATGGCCATCTGTCTGAAGTCCTGTGATGGGGGTTCCTGCATGGCAGGGGGTTGGATTGGACGGCCCTTGAGGTCTCTTACAACTCTAGGATTCTATGATTCTCACAATATGGAGGGTCAGGTGTAGTTAAAAGCATTCTGATTATATACTGATTATATATCGTAGCACTTGAAGCATTCTCTGGGCAGTTTTCAAGTTAATTAAGCAGGTTACAGACTGCCCGCCTTAGTGATCTGGGAACACAATTTACACATCTCAAAAGGACAGGAAAGCTGAGTGAACCCAAACCTGTCGGCTATCTAAGATTGAACCTCGGCCATGAGCAGAGCTTTGGTTGCAGTACTGCATTCTAACCTCTGTGCCACAGGAATCCTTAGGAGCTGAATGGGAGAGGAGAGGATGAGGAGGGAAGAGTCAAGAACACCGAATTACATGGCCCAAGGGCTGGACTCATTCATAAGGTTTGTTCCTATGAGACCCAGTGGGAGGACGCCTTACTTATGAAATGTGGAGGAGAGTAGAGATGGGCACAACTCAAAAAAATTGTTTTTCGTTTTTCGTTTGGTTGTTTAGGGGTCCGTTTCGGTTCGTTTTCGTTTGGTTTTTCCCGCAAATTTTTCGTTTCCATTTCGTTACCTAACGAAAACGAAAAACGAAAACTAAACGAAAAATTTCTGTTTCATTAGCATTCTTTTTAGTTCAATGTGTTTGCCACAACGAAAACGAAAAGCACGGCAAAAGTTTTCATTTTTGTTTTGTTTTTGAAAAAATTTCGTTTTCGTTTCGTTACCTAACGAAAACGAAAAAACGAAAACGGAAACGAAAATTTCGCTGAGTTGCGCCCATCTCTAGAGGAGAGCAAGGGGGGGGGAGAGAAGGGCTGGCAGCCACCGGCAAAGGCCTACCTGACTGCTGAAACATCAGCATCGTCTGAGGAGAGGTGTGGACGGGCAGCGAGCGCGTTCTCTGTACGGAGCTGTGACTCCGGCTGGGCATGCTGTTGCTTCCTCCCGGGTTGGCAAACCAAAGGTTCTGTGGGCAGAAGGCAGAACGGGCACCGCCGAGATCAGACAAACCACCAAATCCAAGAGAGAGAGAAAAACGGAACCATAGTGTCTAGATCAGTGGTTCTCAACCTGTGGGTCCCCAGATGTTCTTGGACTGCAACTCCCAGAAACCTCCACCACTCACTGTGCTGGAAGGGGTTTCTGGGAGTTGTAGTTCAGGAACACCTGGGGACCCACAGGTTGAGAATCACTGGTTTAGATCAAGGGAAGTGATAGTGCCACTCTATTCTGCTCTGGTCAGACCTCATCTGACCAGAGTACTCAATATTTGAAAGGATGTCACATTGAAGAAGGGACTGGTTTGTTTTCCATGGCTTCAGAGACTAGGACTCGGGGCAATGGTCTCAAACTGCAGGAAAAGAGATTCAATTTAAACATTAGGAAGAATTTCATGACAGTTAGAGCTGTTTGGCAATGGAATATGCTGCCATGGAGGGTGGTTGAGTCTCCTTCTTTGGAGGTTTTTAAAAGCAGAGGCTGGGTGGCCATCTGTCGGGAGCACTGTGATGGGGGCTCCTGCATGGCAGGGGGTTGGACTAGATGGCCCTTGAGGTCTCTCTCAACTCTATGATTCTATGAACCTGCCCCCTGCTACTGCTATCAGCACTGCAGGTCAAGCCCCCGCTGTGGGGCAGCCTGGTTAGAATGCCACGCCCTGGTAGGACCCATTTTGGGGTGTCTGCTTGTACGCGCAGGCTGGATCCCCCCCCCTGTAAGGGTCAGATCGGAGGACGAAGGCTCTCCGAGTCCCCAAATGGACATGTTGCATGGGGGGGATTATGGGAAATGGAGTCCAAAAATAAAACTTTCCCATCATCTGGCAGCTGCCCACAAGGGCATCTCAGGTGAACGACAGCAGTTATTGCCGGGACCTTAGCACAGCATGGCTTGACTGGATGCCCACTTCCAAAAGGGACTACGCCCCAGGCTGGTTGGGTGAGGGTGTGACCCCGAGGGAGCCCCGGAGGATGAAAACAGAGCATCGGGGCCTTCTTGTCAGTCTGAAATTTATTTATTTATTTTTGGATTTATATACCGTCAAGCTTAATTCAGGGAACAACTCGGGGTGGTGTACAAGGAAATGTAAGCAGACAACATAAACATAATATTTTACATATACTGTACTAAGTAAACATAATAAACATATAGAGTAAACAAATCATAAAAGAGAGTCAGGGAGGTGGCAGGTAAGGTGCAGTATTGCCATAAAGCCTCACAGTAGAGCCAGGTTTCTAAAGAGCTCTTAAACATTGCCAGATGGAGCTCAACAGATGACAACTGGCAATTTGTTCCCAATCACAGGGGCGGCGACTGAGAAAGCCCGGTTTCTCATAACAGTTATTTGGGATTCCCCAGGGGTGGTCACCCTAAGTGCCAATGCTAAAGAAGATCCAGTTGGACAGGCATTTATTAATTTAAGGGACAAATGCTCTGTCATATTCAGGTCCCTTCCTAGGAGGCTTTTATAAGTTAAATTCACCTGGCCCCCTCTCTGGTAACCTTTGAGGAAACCCCTAAAAACCTTCTTATTTCGGCAAACTTAAAAAGAATCCCATCTGAATACCCTCTGAAAGTTATCAGCCTATCGCTTTTAAAAACGCTGTTTTTAAATGCAATTTCAGTTTGACCTTATGCTATTTGATATTACTATCACCGTTGTACACCACCCCGAGTGACTTTCAGTCAGATGGGTAGTATAGAAACTGACTGATTGACTGAAGGACCAGATGTAGGGGAGTGGGTTCAGGAGACAGAGATCTAGTCTTGTACGCTCCCAGAGGCATTTGGTGGGGTCACTGTGAGATACAGGAAGCTGGACTAGATGGGCCTTTGGCCTGATCCAGCAGGGCTCTTCTTATGTTCTTAATGTTGTACCTGCTCCAGTACCAGCTTTGTTTTTAAGAAGCCCCATAGAAATAAATGGGAATTAGGAGCACAGGGAACCACAATACCTTATCAGTATCATTTTTTGAGACAGTCTGATGGCCCAAAGTTAGCAATATCCAACCCTGACTTTATGCACAGTTCATTCTGGATAAGTTTGTGCTGGACAAATCAACCACCCTCCGGAGCTTACCGATTTTCCTAATTTACAGTCCCTGAGTTAGGCCTGGAAGTACATAAAAAGATAAGAACATAAGAAGAGCCCTGCTGGATCAGGCCAACGGCCCATCTAGTCCAGCTTTCTGGATCTTACAGTGGTCCCACCAGATGTGTTTGGGAGTGCATGAGACTAGATCTCTGTCTGCTGATACCACTCCCCTGTATCTGGCCCTTGAAGTAGCCCGGTTTTAAGCCTGGAGATGACACATTTCCCTCATGGTTTGTAACCTGTGATGGACTTTTCCTCCAGGAATCTGTCCAATCCCCTTTTGAAGGCATCCAGGCCAGATGCCATCACCACCTCCTGTGGCAGGGAGTTCCACAGACGAACAACGCGCTGGCTGAAAAAAAAATTTTCTTTTGTCTGTTCTCACTCTCCCAACCCTCAATTTGAGTGGATGTCCCCTACTTCTGGTATTTTGTATAAGTGGTTTCGCTGAAGACACAAAACACAAGTTTCTCCTCTCCTTTTTCTGTGGCCTTTCCAGGAAAGGAAGGCAGGCAGGCAGCAAGGAAGAAACTCGGGCCAGTAACAGGAAGCCTTAATGTGGAAAACCCTGCCTGCACTCTCCTTCTCCTGGCTAGCAGCCACACAGACTGGGAAAGGCTGGGGGCTGCTGTTCAAAAGAGTTAAAAAACATACCCAGCTCTGCCTAAATGGTAATTTTTTATTCCGAGTCCAGGATGAGAAAAATCAAGCCCCACCCGTTCCATCCTCGCTCTTGCGTCTCTTTGAAGAGGGGTGCAGTTTAAAGCCAGGAGTGGGGCGTATAATGCTGAAATGTGCATGTGCTGGAGCTGCCACTGAGTCTTCTGCCCTACTCCCCCCCCCACACACACACTTTTCCTCCAAGCATTCCTTTCTTTCCTTTCCCCTCCACCCTTCTCCTCGGCCTCCCCTCTGCAGGACCTCTTAACAGCACCAAAGAGAGTGAAAACATGAAATGCTTGCAGAGAACTTTGGGCAGCCTCCGTCCTTTCTCCTTTCTTCCTTTTTCTCTAAATTAAAAACTAAGAAGGGCCCAAAGCAAGCGGGAAAGATGGCGACAAAGTCATCTTTTTAAAAGACTTATCACTTGCGCTCTCTGACTCTCTCTGATGGGGAGGTAAAATGTATCTTCTGATCAGAAGCTATACCAGAACTAGGGGACATCCACTCAAACTGAGGGCTGGGAGAGTGAGAACAGACAAAAGAAAATACTTTTTTTTTTTACCCAGCACGTTGTTAGTCTGTGGAACTCCCTGCCGCAGGAGGTGGTGATGGCATCTGGCCTGGATGCCTTCAAAAGGGGATTGGACAGATTCCTGGAGGAAAAGTCCATCACAGGTGACAAACCATGATGGAGATGTGTCACCTCCAGGCTTAAAACCGGGGTACTTCAAGGTCCAGATGCAGGGGAGTGCTATCAGGAGACAGATATCTAGTCTCGTGCGCTCCCAGATGCATCTGGTGGGGGCGCTGTGAGATACAGGAAGCTGGACTAGATGGGCCTTTGGCCTGATCCAGCAGGGCTCTTCTTAGGTTCTTATATCCAGGCATGGATTGGATTACGTTCTCAAAAGGTGGATGGTCATGTGGGTTTGTGTGTGTGCATGTTCACTCTATCAACTCCTATCTGATTATAATAACTATTATTATTTAAAAAGACATTTTAAAAGACATTTAAAAATTATTTTAAAAGACTATTTAAAAATGTTTCTAAGGATGGCTTTGCTGGGTTAGAATTAAGGCCCATCCAGTTTTCAACCACATCCAACTGGATGGTCTTCGGGGCAGCAGACAAGACCAGAGAGAAAAAGGGCATTTCCGATGCAGCAGCCGTGCTGCTAATCTCTTTCAACAAGAACAACCTAATCAAATTAAGTTTTATTTGGCAACAGATTTCACCAGAGCATGGCCCACTTCACTGAAGGCAGGCAGGTGGTGAATTGGGAAACAGGCTACAAAAGCTTATACCAGGCATGTCCAAACTTCGGTCCTCCAGGTGTTTTAGATAACAACTCCCACAGTCCTTTGTCATTGGCAGGCTAAGCTTAGAATTCTGGGAGTTGTGGTCCAAAACATCTGGATGGCCGAAGTTTGGACATGCCTGGCTTATACCAAACAAAAACCTCGTTGTCTCTAAGGCTCCTCTGAAGAAACTATTGGCTCTGTTTTGTCCTCAGCACCTGGTGCCCAGAAAACACACTGCTTGAGAAACAGAAGAAGACATTTGGACTGCCATCGGATACCTGTCCCACCATCCAATCACCATGAACACATCCGGTCGTGTTCTGATTTTGTACGCTGAGCGGGTTCAGCTCTGGTTAATATCTGGGTGGGTCTTCACTCAGGGACAGGAAAAGATTGTGACTGAAATCCTGTAGAAATGTTCTGCGTATATACCGCCCCCATAGCGCTTAAAACAATCTCTGGGTGGTTAGCAATTTAATTATACAGGCTACACATTGCACACACCCCTCCCAGCAAGCTAGGTACTCCTTTTACCGCCCTCGGAAGGATGGAAGACTGAGTAATCTCAAGAATCACTCAGCCTTCCATCCTCCCACCTGGGATTGAACCCCAAGTCGTGAGCACAGTGTTAGCGGCAGTACAGCCATTTAACCACTGTGCCATGAGGCTAGAAATGCTGCCGGTCAAAAATGACACTTTGTATTCCTGCCTTGATCGTCTTGCCGGCCCCTTCCAGCTTCACGATTCTATTAAGAATCTATAACACTGGACTAAATGGACCAAGAATTCCGCCTTAATATAAGGCAGGTTCCTCAGTTTTCATGGGGTGTCTATGTACTTCTGAATTTACCTAAATTACAAGCAGAGTAAAAGTAAAGTGTTCTGCTTATAGACTGCCCCACAGCGCTTCAAGCACTCTCTGGGCAGTTTACCATTTAATTATGCAGGCGACACATTGCCCCGCCCCCCGCTTCCCTCCCGTTCCCCCTCCGGGAGATCTCCCACTCACTGGCAGCAGTGTGCTCCCCTACCCCACCTCCTCCGGGCGATCTGTTGGATACCCACCTGCCTCCCTTGCTTCAGGATGCTGGGATTAGCAGCTGCGTTGCGCTGGGTGGTTCCGAGGAGGCCGCTGGGGCCCAGAAGACCCAACCGCGTGGTGGGGAGGTTCCGGGAGGGGATTTGGAACTGGCGTGGGTTCCTCCGACCCAGGCCTGCACCTACAGATCCAGCTGTCGGTAAAGAGTTTGACTGGCCAAACCCTCGGCTGAAAATGAACAAATGGAAATGGAAGAAATTCATCATAGCACCCATTCTGAGGCCACTGCCTCATCTCGAATCACGCAGCGCACCTCTGAACGAGAGATGGGCACGAACCACTGGTTACGGCCATGGAAGGCGTTATACAGTGCAGGGGGCACCAACTCAGAAACAGTGGGGCCCCGAACCGCTTAACACCTGTTCCCATGGAAAACGAACCGAGACGAACTGCCAAAAGGGTGTTTCATGCCCATCTCTACCCTGAGCCACAGGCTGGGCTGGTTGAGTGCTGCTGATTAACCTTGGAGACAATGCAAATTTCATTTAAATGACTCTAATTAATTACACAAATGGTTATCTGGAAGCTGAGTCAGGGCAACTGGACTTCTTTTTCTTGAGAGATTGAAACATTTCGCTGCTCATCCAAACAGCTTCGTCCGTCTTCAATCTCTCAAGAAGAAGTCCAGTTGCCCTGATTCAACTTCCAGATAAACTCACCTGGATGACTGAGAATCTTCACAGACATACCCAAGAAGTTGCTTTGCTGCTTTAGCTTAATACTTCTTTAGTAACTGCTTTCGGTCATCTCTTCTGGAATAACTAGCCACAATGCTGTTATCAAAGGATTTCAGGATCAGTGCCTTCATTTCCTTTTGCATTTATACCCTATCTGACAAAACATGGAACTCAAGGATGGGTCTAAATGGTTTTTTTAAAATGCTACTTTAAGACCTCCTTGAGCTAGAATTAGGAGCTTCAAGTTCTGCCTCTCAGATAGGCTACACCAAGGCTTGATTGTGGTTTCCACAATCTGGATTCTGGCCTCCCATCCTACTGGTCGTATCAGCAAGTGACTGATCGGCAATGAAACACCATCCCAGGATCCCAAACGAAGACCACCTTCCCCTCCCCCCAGGGGCCGCAATTTTGGAGGCAACACGCCAAACCTACGTTCTTTGCTGCCGATACCCCGAGAGGTCTAAGATGGATTTCCGAGGGAAGGACCTGAAGAGCTTCTGCACCTGCTGTTTCCATGACAACAGCCTTTTCTTCTGTGTCTCCGTAAACGCCTGCCCAAGACAGTGGGGTGGGGTGGGGAATACGAGAAATAAAATAATATTATTATGAGAATACACTGATAACAAGCACCAACTGGGTCGCCAACAAAACATCTCAGTAAACAAATCACGCTGTGTGTGTGTGTGTGTGTGTGTGTGAAAAATAACACACTTGTTCAGAGCGACCCACTCCGGCTAAGTCACAAACTCCTGGATCTGAAGCCTGAAAACTCTTTATAGAGATAGAGCCTCGTGGCACAGTGGTTAAATGCCTGCACTGCAGCAAAAACTGTGCTCATGACTTGGGGTTCAATCCCAGGTAGTTGGCTCAAGGTTCACTCAGCCTTCCATCCTTCTTAGATCGGTAAAATGAGTACCCAGCTTGCTTGGGGTGGTGGAGGTAATGTGTGGCCTGTATAATTAAATTGTAAACCGCCCAGAGAGTGCTTGAAGCACTATGGGACGGTATATAAGAAGAACACTTTGCTTTATTTATTAAAACTGACTACCCTCTGGAAAAAGACAAATAATGGAGGCACAGATATAGTCTCCTATATGGAGTCAGTCTCAGAGCATTCCTCAGAAACCAAGGTCTCCAACTGCTTGGATTGGATGCCCTGGCGACAGCTTTACGGGGTGTCCCGCCCCAAGGCTCTTGACACCAATGGTGGTTCTTTCTGTGGCCAGCACGCATGCCGCCCTCGGTGGAGATGCTCACAGTTCATGCACGCCTGGCAATGTCAGAAGTCTTCAGGTTCCCAAGGGAACAAAATAAATAAATAAATAAGTCACAATCGCCCTATTTGGCCAATGTGGCGTTGGGGCCGACGTGTCCTAACCCTTCTCTGCCACTCCTTGCGACTGCCACATGTTGAAAAGGGAGGGAATCCTCAGTCCTTCAAAGGAACGTTTCCACCCCTCCTTCTCTTAAACGAGACGACAACAGGAAAACCACAGAGAAAAGTAAATGGCCGTTAATCTTGGTTTAGTGGTTAAACTAACAGCCCTACCAGTGCTCATGACCTGGGATTCAATCCCAGGTAGCTGGCTGAAGGTTCACTCAGCCTTCCATCCTTCTGGGATCGATAAAATGAGTACCCAGCTTACTAGGGACAGAGGGGGCTATGTGTACCCTGCATAATTACTTGTAAACAGACCAGAGAGTACTTTAAGGGCCATGGGGCAGTATATAAGCAGCACACTTTGATTCCTAAAGTATTTTTTTCTAAGTGTTCCTTGAGAACATCGTAATTCCATTTCCAATGGGTTCGTTATTTCTGCACTGAGATTTCAAATCACCATTTTCACCCTGCTCAAGAACTGTGCTGGAAAACTAGCATATTTAGGTAGGTCGAAAAGTAACCAAGAGGTCTGACTTTGGGAGCACCTAGTCATGTGTGATGCAGGGTGTGTGTGGTGTCCACGCTCAAACATGAATGGTTAGGAGAATGTTCTGGAACGTCACTCTGTGCAGGCCCAGAGACCCAAAAGCGTGGCTCGTGGAGACCATGAAGAAAAACTAGCCTGTTAAGAAAACCAGAGAATACCCCAATCGTTGCCTCTCAGCCACGAGGAAAGGAACAAGGCGTGTGCAACACCTGCTTGTATTGATGCCATTACTCACCTCATGAATCAGGCATTTGTCTATGAGCTGCAAATAGGAGCTTATGTTCTCCTCATCCGGTCTGGAGACAAGGAGCTGAGTACACACTGGAAGAGGAAAGGAAAGAGGCCACAATTACTTTTAAATTACTCACTGGGGAAATATCTATCTATCTATCTATCTATCTA
>JAHTLZ010000268.1:1955333-1967405 GCA_023846285.1 Phrynocephalus versicolor | reverse complement strand
CTTCCTTCCTTCCTTCCTTCCTTCCTTCCTTCCTTCCTTCCTTCCTTCCTTCCTTCCTTCCATTTCAATAATGCCCCTCTGACCAATGGTCGCTCTGGACCAAGATTGCCATTAACATAAAAAAAACCCATAAACATCATTAAAAGCAAAGATAAAATTCATTTGACACTGCTTTTAAAAACAGGTGGCCATCAAAAGTGAACGGGGGATGCCCTCAGAGGAGCTTCAGATGAGACAATTGGAAAAGCCTACTGAAATAAGAAGATTTTAAGGGATTTTTTTTTTAAAAAAAAGGTCACAAGAGAGGGAAGGCCAGGTAAATTTCAGATGGCAACTCATTCCAGAGCTGAGGAAGCCCGTTTCCTTCATAAGAGAATCAAACTTACTTGGGCCTCAAGCTGACTTTCTGTCAGGGTCATCATTTCGTCGTACGTCATCTGCGAGAAAAGGGCGGCGTATTTGTGGAGACGCAGACTTTTGAGCCAGGCGGGGACATCTGAAAATGAAATAAGACACGTGTGGCAGTTAAAGACGATGCTTGTGAGAGGTGAGTGGGTAAATCACAGTCAAGCTGAACAGCCTCACAGGGAGATCAGCGGCAACCACCCCAGACATTATTGTGGTCCTTATTGTCATTATGGGTTGATATTTCATCCAACCCAGGTGGCCTTCACAGGAAATCTCGGGACTGTTATTATGACCAGTGTTATCGACCTTTGATGTGGGGACAATAATCCCTGTCACGCTCTCTGTGGCATTCTTGGCATTACCAAACACAGCACGGGATAGCATTATACGGAGAGATCCCTGGATTATTTGAAGGAGAGAACCTTCTGGATCACGGTGGACTATATGGAGGAAAAGTCCATCCCAGGTTACACACCATGATGGGGATGTGTCATCTCCAGGCTTAAAACCGGGGTACTTCAAGGGCCAGATGCAGGGGAATGGGATCAGGAGACAGAGATCTACTCTCGTGCGCTCCCAGACGCATTTGGCGGGGCAGCTGTGAAATACAGGAAGCTGGACTAGATGGGCCTTTGGCCTGATCCAGCATGGCTCTTCTTATATGTACAAAGATCCTTACTGGGCAGTGAACCAGTAGAAGATCTGAGTGAGACAGGCATGGGGCCAGAAGAGGGAAACCGGCAACCATGCCAAGGAAGACATGAGAAAGACCCCACAAAAAGGATCACCTTGCTGCATCTGGTCAGACTCAAGACATGTCAGGACCTGGGACAGCTCCTAGGGAAGGCGGGAGAGGACCTAAGACTCTTCCCAGGGCCCCAAATGGACCCTAGCGTCTTCCTGCAAGGCTGCCAAGCAAGGCCCCCCAGAACCTGCAGGCAAAAAAATCACAGTGCAGCTTGCAGGATTTTTGGTACTATGGTTGGTGTAGGCCACACACAACCCATGCATTACTATCTGCCATGGCTGCTAACAAGCTCTCCCTGGTTCCTTTCTTGGTGATAGCAGGGGCTCACTTCTTCTGCTGATGAAGGACACAAGCTGAGCTCTAAGGGTATTTGTACACGACCCCTAAACTCCGCCGCAAATGGCTCCCAGCTCCGGAGCTTAAAATTGTTTCCCCACCAGCTCCAGAGTTTACAGGAAATTAAGTGCGGCCACGCCCACCTAACCACGTCCCAGCGCACTTTTCAGGTACCTGCTCTTGGAGGGTGAAAAATCCCAGATCCGGATGTAAAGGAGTGAGTGCCCGGCTCTCCTCGCTTCTTCTTTTTTTTTTTTTTTTTGCCTCCCGCCCCTTTAAGAGAAGGAATCAGGACGACGGGGAGGCTTGGACCGGCAAACGGAGGTGAGCCTGCATTCTTTTGTCCTATTTTTTCTCCCTCCCCTCACACAGACAGGAGCAAGGAAGTGCGGAGGGGTGGGGACGCAGGAAGAGCAACGAACCCCCAAGATCTCTGGTCCGAATTTAAATGGCCAGCGGATCTTAGGGGTCGTGTGAAAAGGCCCTAAGTTCCGCTTTAAAGAGCCATAAAAAGCCTCCCTCCTTTCCAACCCTCATGTTCTGAGCTGACTTCACAGCCAGACGTCCAAGGTCTGTCACTTGTCTTTTAGCTCCCCAGAGTGATGTCCTGCTGGGGGAATCTATACAAGGACCAGACGGACAAGACAGGCGTTTGGTGACCTCTTCGCCTACATGGTTATAAACAGTTTACCCGGGTGCCACAGCTGCTGGCCATGTAAACCAACAGCCACCCAACTCGCCTGCCAGGTACAAAAAATGTCTACCAACAGATGTCTAACGTCAACAGGTCTATGGGTTTTCGCCACTGGTGTACTGACATAGCCTAGGTCCCATGGTGTTTCATGCTGCAGAGACCAGACCAAACCACCTCGCCCCATCTCCATGTTTTGTTCTGTACTAGTGCCAACGCAATTCTTGGTTGCATCAACAGAAGCATAGTGTCTAGATCAAGGGAAGTGATAGTACCACTCTATTCTGCTCTGGTCAGACCCCACCTGGAGTCCTGTGTCCAGTTCTGTATGCCTCAATTTAAAAAGGATGTTGACAACCTCGAACGGGTCCAGAGGAGAGAGACCAGGATGGTTGAGGGTCTGGAGGAAATGTCTGATGAGGAACGGCTTAGGGAACTGGGAATGTTTAGCCTTTCAAAAAGAAGGCTGAGGGGGATATGATAGCTAGGTTTAAATATTTGAAAGGATGTCACATTGAAGAGGGAACAGGTTTGTTTTCCATGGCTTCAGAGACTAGGACTCGGGGCAATGGTTTCAAACTACAGGAAAAGAGATTCCATTTGAACATCAGGAAGAACTTCATGACAGTTAGAGCTGTTCGGCAGTGGAAGATGCTGCCCCAAAGGAGGGTGGTGGAGTCTCCTTCTTTGGAGGTTTTTAAGCAGAGGCTGGATGGCCACCAGTCAGGAGTCCTGTGATGGGGGTTCCTGCAGGGCAGGGAGTTGGACTAGATGTCCCTTGAGGTCTCTTCCAACTCTATGATTCTATTAGGATACACCATGTGGTGCCCATTTTGTGCCCACTTACGTCCTAGTGTAAACAGTTAAACACACTGCAGATTAATTTCCCACTCCAATGTGGATCTACTGCTCAATCCTTCTGCCGAGACTAACAAAGAAGATGGCTTGTATGTTTCTCTCACTCCCGGAAGCTTCTAGGGGCAGCCTTTTTTTGCATTGGGAGCTGCCGCTTCATTCCACTCCCCCAAAACTAAAACCTTTCAGTTTTGAAATTCTGCTATTTTGGGACAAATTCCATGAGAGTCTAAGGAGAGACCTTCACCAAACATCCTTCATCGGAGCTTGGGAATTCCTTTTGGGGGGGATTTCCCTTTCAGACTAAAGTGGGGGTTGGTGGTTATCAAAATTGTCCACCTCTAAACTTGTGGGAAGAGGCAGGTGGTCCCGGGGGGGGGGGGCAGTTAACCAGGATCATCCAGGATTCTGGCTTAAAAGCCAGCACTTATGACATTAATATATTTCGTCTCAGGACCAAGTCCTACTCCTAAAATGTGGGAAACTTTGCAAAACGTGGCAAAATAAAGCACACTCAACTCTTTACACTACAGGCTGAACAAATTGTTTAGAATGTTTCCCCAAAGTTACAGAAAATGACCACGGCTGTGGCCTTCCTTTACAAGTGGGCCCTTGTATTAGAAACGGTTCATACAACATAAAATCTGGACAACATAAAAAATTCCGGAGATAGGGAAAATCTGCTTAACAGGATCGCATATGGGGATGGGGCGAATCCATACAACATAAAAATGGTCGCGATTAGGGATTACTCTGTTTTCAATGCATTCCTATGGGAAAGTTGTATAAAGGAAAATTTGTTTCACAAAGTTTCATTTGGAACGAATTAATTCCTTACAGCTGGGCAGCTCAATGGGTTAGTTAGTCATCTCGCTGCAGAGCCACAGAATCATAGAGCTGGAAGAGACCTCAAGGGCCATCCACTCCAACGCCAGTCCAACTCCCAAGCCAGAGAGTGTGAGTTTGATTCCCCAGCTGTGCCTCGTTGGTAGTGGCTAGACTCCATGATCCATTGGGTCTCTTCCAGCATTGTGGTTTGTTTGTTTGTTTGTTTGTTTGTTTGTTTGTTTGTTTAGCTTGTATGCCGCCCACTACCCATAGGTCTCTGGGCGGCTCACAATCTAAATAAACAATTAAAACATCAAATATTACAATAAAATTAAAACAATAAAAACATAAAAAATACAATAAATACCACACATTAAAACACAACATTAAAATTGCCATCAGGACCCACAATCATCACGTCTGGAACAGGAAGGTTTTTAACCTGGCGCCGAAATGTCATCAACGTTCTAAAATGATTATAATGATCCTTCCACACATCAGCCTGTGTGGAATGATCTATTTTGAATATGCGATATTTTCTGCATGGATTTTTCTTTCTTTCCCCTCCTGTTCCTTCCTGATGGTTGATTGTGGAAACGTTTGCTTTGCTTTTCTCTGACTATTAAAATTAATTTAGAGAAAAAGACAGAAAGAAAACTAACGCACATGCAGGAAACATCTCCCTAGTGTGCCAGCGCATTGTTAGTCTGTGGAACTCCGTGCCACAGGAGGTGGTGATGGCATCTGGCCTGGATGCCTTCCAAAGGGGACTGGACAGATTCCTGGAGGAAAAGTCCATCACAGGTTACAAACCAATGGAGGAGATGTGTCATCTCCAGGCTTAAAACCGGGGTCCTTCAAGGGCCAGATGCAGGGGAGTGGTAGCAGGAGACAGAGATCTAGTCTCGTGCGCTCCCAGACGCATCTGGTGGGGCCACTATGAGATACAGGAAGCTGGACTAGATGGGCCTTTGGCCTGATCCAGCAGGGCTCTTCTTAGGTTCTATGTGTTTCCCTGTTGATGGAAGGACAAGAGGGAGGAGGGGGCCAAGCTAGTTTCTTGGGGTAGCATATTCCGAAGCCTGGGAGCCACCAACGAGAAGGCCCTCTCCTGCGTCCTGACCAAATGAACTTAGGAAGGTGGTGGGGCCGTGAGAAGTGCCTCCCCAGAAGGCACTAAAAAGCCGAGAAGGCTCATATGGGGTTATAGGATCCTTCCCACCTATGATGTTGTCTGTGTTTGGTGGGGCCACTGTGAGATATACAGGAAGCTGGACTAGATGGGCCTTTGGCCTGATCCAGCAGGGCTCTTCTTAGGTTCTTTCTGCCCTGTTGAGAGGTGAGGGGGAAGAGTGGAAAGGAAGGGGATTGGGTGGTCTTTCCACTCACCTTTCATGCCACTCCCTTCTTCCTGGAATGTGTTACGGGCAGAGGTCTGATCTTCTAAATGTTCGCTGCCACCACTTCCCGAAGAGGCTACGCTGCTTTGAGGAGACAGGGGGGCATGGTCGGAGGGGACGGCTTGGGGTCCTCTAGCTCGCAGGTCCTCGTGAGACATCCATCCGTGTCCTAGAGGCTGGCTGGGCACGGTCATGGGCGGGGTGAGGGACACAGACCGTTTCAAAGGGCTGTGGTGGGTCTGGCTCGAGAGAACTGGAATGAATAAACAAAAGGGGGGGGGAAACAAAATTAAAAACAAGATAATCGCCCCCACTCTCCAAGATCAAAACCACCAATGGCTTTGTCCAGTCAAAACAGAGACACGGAAATGGAAAGACCAGTCATTAAACTGCAGTCCTGCAGTCCAGGCTCTGGGCATAAACCTGAGTTTGATCCCATTACACTCCGGTAACTGGCTCAAGGTTGACTCAGCCTTCCATCCTTCCAAGGCTGATAAATGGAGTACCCAGCATGTGGGGGTGGGGGACAATGTGTCACCTGCATAATTAAACCGTAAACTGACCAGAGTGCTTTAAAAGCAAAGCAAAGCAAAGCGTTCTGCTTATATACCGCCCCATACCACTTCAAGTAGTCTCTGGGCAGTTTACAGTTTAATTACAGTGTGCAGGCTACAGATTGCTCCCCCCCCCAGCAAGCTGGGCACTCATTTTACCGACCTCGGAAGGATGGAAGGCTGAGTCAACCTTGAGCCGGCTACCTGGGATTGAACCCCAGGTCATGAGCACAGTTTTAGCTTCAGGACAGGCATTTAACCACTGCACCATGGGGCTCCTAAGTGCTGTGGGACGGTATATAAGAACACACATTGCTAATAAAGCATGGGGAGATCTGAGATGCAGGAACAACTCTGGATTACAACCACAGCACTGGTTCATTTCACACCTGGCAACACCTTCTCGGTGGTTGGCCCTTCATTATGGAACCAGCTACCAAGTGAGCTGCGCCTTGCACTGTCCCTGCCCGCCTTCAAAAAGGCTTTAAAAACTTTGCTCTTTAAGGAGGCTTATGGTGACCTTATTTCCAATTAATTTTTTTCCTGTTTAATTTTTTCCCCCTCTGCCCCCGCCGCTTCCTGTTGAGGGTCTCCCCCTTCTGCCCTTATTGCTGTTTTTTCCCCCCATTGGTGTTTTATTATTGTCTTATCTAATGTTTTTACCTGCAAACCGCCCAGAGTCCCTCTGGGAAATGGTGCGGTATAGAAGTGCAATAAATAAATAAATAAATAAATAAATAAATAAATAAATAAATAAATAAATAAATAAATAAATTTGTATAAAGCTGAAAAAAATTGCTAAACTACTAAGCACGCTGAGGGTTGGCTTGAGTAGTATATATGAGATCTCTCCTTGAAAACATAACCCCCTGCAAAAAAAAGGGGTAAGTGAAGAGATTGGTGCAAAGATTTCTACAAGTTACTTTTCAGAACTAGAGATGGGCATGAATTGGGGTTTGACCCGGCACCAGGACAGTGTTCCACGGGTGCCACGTGCTTCCCTGCCCCACTGCCTCTGCGGAATCACCCACTCACCAGCAGCAGCAGTGCGCTCCTCTCCCCCATGCGATCAGCCACTCCCTGGCAGCAGGGCATTCTCCCCTGCACTGCCTCCTCTGGTGGCTGCCCACTCAGATGAGTAGAGATGGGCACGAAACGAACAATTTTTCGTTTCCGTTTCCGTTTTTTTCGTTTCGTTACATAACGAAACAAACGAATTTTGTCTCTAAAATGAAACGAAACAAACAGAAACACCAGAAATTTTGTCGTGCGTTTCGTTTCCGTTACTGCAATATGAGTGAATTGCTTAAAATCCTAAAAAAAATTACAAAAAAATGAAATAAATGGTAACAAAATGGTAACGAAACAAACAAAACGAAACGATTTTTTTTGCGCAAAAATTCGCAAAAAACGGAAACAAACCGAAACGGACCCTCCAAACGACAAACAAAATGCCATATTTTTTTTTTATTCGTGCCCATCTCTACAGATGAGTAAGAAGGCAGAGATGCCCACGTGAGCGTGGATGAACTGCAATGAGGAAGCGGGGCAGGGAAGCACACAGTGCCCATGGAACACCTGTACAGGTGTTGCACCGGGCTGCACTGCAGCTCTTGCTCATCTTTACTCAGAACTCCTAATAAGCATCACCATGGTAACTGAGGATTTCTGGGAGTGGTGGTCCAGAAAAAACTGTAGCCTCCATTTCCTGCTCGAGTTCCTTTGATCTATTTTTGATTGTCGGAGGTCTCCCCTCTTGTTCTGGCCAAATGGTTCAAAGGGACAAGGGTCTTCCCCCCCACACACAGCCCGATTTCTGCGGGAAGTGGAACAGGATTATAGGCGGTGCAGGTTTTATCCACAGTGCCTACTGCGAGCCACCATGAACATCTGCCGTCTGGAAATAGAGTTACAAATTGCCTAGGCCCAACGTGTAGAAAATGACTAGCTAATTGCTGACTGAGGTGGGTTACAGAGATCACATTGCACCCCTATTAAAACAGTTCCACTGGCTACCAATCAGCCATCGTGTACAATTCAAGCTGCTGACCTTGACCTACAAAGCTCTGTATAACCTGGGTCCTAGCTACCTCAAAGATCGACTCTCGCAGTATGAACTGACTCGGGTGTTAAGGTCCTCAGGAGAGGCCCTTCTCTCCATCCCACCACCCTCACAGGTACGTCTCGTGGGAACTCATGAAATGGCCTTCTCGACTGCTGCGCCCAGACTCTGGAACTCCCTCCCACTGGAGGCCAGGACTGCCTCATCTCTGTTGTTCTTCCAGAAACAGGCAAAGACCTCAGGCAAGCCTTCCCTGAATGATGGACTACCTATTAAGTGTCTTTCATATGAATCTCAAGGTGCTGACCTTGACCTACAAAGCTCTGTATAACCTGGGTCCTAGCTACCTCAAAGATCGACTCTCGCAGTATGAACTGACTCGGGTGTTAAGGTCATCAGGAGAGGCCCTTCTCTCCATCTCGCCACCTTCACAGGTACGTCTCGTGAGAATATGTGAAAGGGCCTTCTTGGCTGCTGCGCCCAGACTCTGGAACTCCCTTCCACAGGAGGCCAGGACTGCCTCATCTCTGATGTCCTTCCGGAAACAGGCAAAGACCTTCTCTTCAGGCAAGCTTTCCCTGAATGATGGACTATCTACTTGTGTCTTTATATGTATCTACCATACATGGCCACACAGACTTTGTGTTTATAACCACTTATATCGTTGTGATTACATCTCTCCTTGTGTGACTGCATTGACACTATGTTATCAAATGTTAGTTTTAATGTTGCCTTCTAATGATGTAAGATACCCCACAATTCATTATTTCTCAAACTGAATATGTCTTAAGTGTAATGGACTGTATATCGTCTCTCCTTACAGTAAGCCGCTTTAGGTCCTTTTCCAAGGAGAAAGGCGGGGTAAAAATACTCACAATAAATAAAATAAATAAAGTAAGGCTTGTCTAGAAGTCTTTTCTTTGATATTTATGGTTTTCCAAACACAAGATTGAATTCACTTCCACTCAAAGCACTGAGGCATGAGCTTCCAACTTTGGTCAAGGAAAAGAAAAACACACCATCGCACAGTTCCATTCTGGGCGTCTCCTGGACTTTTTTTCTGCAATCACTATCTATATTTTGGTTTTATTTATTGCATGCTGCTTCTGAAATGAAGTTTTGAGAAGGAAGGGAAGCTGAAGAAGAGATGGATGAAATTTGCATTTGCACGGCTAATGTCCTTGGGCCAGTTCACATTACCCCTAAAATCCGCTGCAAAACACTTGCAGATCCGGAGCATAAAATTGTTTTCCCACCAGGAGCGGACTTAAAAAAAATAAAGTATGACCACCCCCATTTAAGTGCGCCCCAGCGCACTTTACAAGTACCTGGGCTCCAGAGGTAAAAAAAATTCCGATGCAGATTGTAAAGCTGTGGATGAGGGGCTCTCCTCCGGCTTCTGTTTGTTTTTGTTGTCCCCCACCCCTTTAACAGACTGGAATCCTTAACAGACAGCAGGTGGAGGTGAGCCTGCATTTTTTCTCCCTCCCCTCACCGCAGACAGAAGCAATGGAATCAGAGTGCGGAAGGGTGGGAACACAGGAAGCAAAACAAAACCTACATGATCTCTGGCTGGGAGGGGGATCCGAATTTAAGCTGCCAGCGGATTTTAGGGGTCGTGTGAAAGCAATCCTTGTAACTTTTCTAGCCAGGCTCCTATTGAGGCGTGTGGGGGGGGCAGCTAGCTGTGCCTCCCAACCTTGCGTCCCCAGGTGGTCTAGCCGCAAAGGCTTCTGGGAGTTGTTGTCCACAAACATCTGGGGACACAAGGTTGGGATAACCATTCTGTTTCAAACACCTTATATAAATAGGAAGCTATTATTTCTCCGCGCCTTATGATAATTTTCTAGTACTGCTTTATTTTTTCCATCTGTTCTTATTTTGAATTGTTAAATGGTTTTGATTTATTGAATCTGTGCTTATTTGTTCTTTTTATTATGATTTGATTATTTACCTTATGTTGGTCTGCCTGATTAGTTTTTATTTACTATTTTAAGTTGTTTAATCTGTTTTTGTATTCTGCCTATGTATGTAAACAGCCCAGAGTAGCTTTTTTGCTAGATGGTTGCGGTATATAAATCAAATGAATAAATAAATAAATAAAACCATTGAGGTAGAGACATAAATCTTCATAAATCTCCAGATGCAAAAAGGAGATGCGCAACTTGCAACCTCTTCCTTCCAGGCTGGATATTATGAAGGTTTATTCGGTGCTAACTTTTGCTTTCTTCCCCTGGTGAACAAATGGGAGAAGACCAGCCATATTCTGTGTTGGTACCTCCTTCCCTCTACACTCAAAGATATCCTATTTTAGCGATGGTGAACCTTTAAGAGACTGAGTGCCCAAACTGATTCAAAACCCACTAATTTTCTGCAAAGTACCAATACAGCCATTCAACCTGAATACAGGTGGCTGTGAAGGCTTAGATGCCCTCAGCACATCCGATCTCGCCTGATTTCAGAAGCTAAGCAGGGTCGGCCCTGGTTAGTACTTGGATGGGCGACCACCAGGGAACACCAGGTGCTGTAGGCGCCTGGACGTGTTTAACTTTCAGTGTCCTTACCCCCTGAGACACCAGGCAGGCCAACAAAGCCCTGCTATTTGCCAATTACAAAAGGAAACCAAACTAATTTTCCAAAATCAAGAGGGAGCTAAGTGCCTCTTAGGATCAACAGCCCTGTTTCCGGAAACAGACAACAGCATCTCCACTAAAGAGGCCCTTACACGTGCACATTCAGCTGCCTAGATGCCCTAAGCACATCTGATCTCGCCTGATTTCGGAAGCTAAGCAGGGTCGGCCCTGATTAGTACTTGGATGGGAGACCACCAGGGAACACCAGGTGCTGTAGGGGCCTGGAGTAAGAACTGGCAAACCACTCCAGTATTCCTGCCGAGAAAACTACATGGACATGGGGTCACGAAGAGTCGGTCACGACTGTTAACAACACAACACAACACAACACAACACAACACAACACAACACAACACACACACACACACACACACACACACACACACACACACACAGGTGGCTGCGAAGGGGCGATGTCGGGTGCCCACAGAAAGGGGTCCGAGTGGCACCTTTGGCACCCGTGCCATAGGTTTGCCCAAACACTGCCCTATTTCCATCTACCCCTACCCATATATTTTTGAGCCGCCTTGGCTCAATGCAGATTCTAGGTGCTTTCCATATCATGTTTTTCATTACACAATTTCAACAAAACGGAAGTCTAATTCATTGCAAGCCATTAACACTCCCTGTGCATGGAACAGATGGCTGGCACCGCTACCATTGCTAAAATACAAGGAAGTGACACAGAAAGAGCAATCAGGCAGGCCCAGGAGCCAACACTTCGCAAACTTCCCTCGCTACTGAAATTCAAGCTAAGCAGTTCCAAGAATATGTGTTCTGAAGATGGGATGCATAAAATTTCCATCTCACACAGTTTTTAAAAAGAAAACACCCCGATCCATATTTCTTGGAGTAACATGGAGAGAGCATTGTGATTCAGATTTGTTATTTCTGCAAATGCTGCACTCCAATTTCT
Organism: Phrynocephalus versicolor; assembly: GCA_023846285.1. Lineage (NCBI taxonomy): Eukaryota > Metazoa > Chordata > Lepidosauria > Squamata > Agamidae > Phrynocephalus > Phrynocephalus versicolor. Next base: position 1,955,974 of record JAHTLZ010000268.1, on the reverse strand, counting down.
GCTCAAAAAGCTCAGAAGATTTTATTTTTAGTGTCAAATACCGTACATACAAAAATCTTTGGAGAATATATACAGTGGACCCTTGTATAACAAACAGCTTGTATAACATAAAATTTGTACAACATAAAAATTCCGGAGATGGGGGGAATTTGCTTAACATAATCGCCTATGGGGAGAATCCGTACAACATAAAAATGGGATCACTCAGTTTTCAATGCATTCCTATGGGAATCTGTATAAAGGAAAATTTGCTTAACATAATTTCGTTTGGAACGAATTAATTCCTTTACACAAGGTACCACTGTATAGGAAACGAAGAATTAAAAGACAATTTGCATAAACTGTTTTTTAAAAAAAATCAATGCAGATGTATTTAAATTTGTTAACCAAGTTGTGTGCCCTTATGAATGAAAATCTGTGAAATGGCCAAGGGCTAGAAAAGAAAAATGTTCCATCTCAGAGTTTGGAGGCTTCACTGCTTTTGGATGGCACACCCCAGAATCCCGCAGCTGGCACTGAACAGTCCAAGGAAGTGACAGGCAGGTTCTGAATCTGGAGCACAGCCATAATAATCATTTTAAACTAAATCTGAATACACACACACACACACACACACACACACACACACACACACACACACA
>JAHTLZ010000268.1:1933161-1947570 GCA_023846285.1 Phrynocephalus versicolor | reverse complement strand
AGAAGAAGAAGAAGAAGAAGAAGAAGAAGAAGAAGAAGAAGAAGAAAGGTGATGTTCAACCAAGCATGCTTCAAGCACTGGTAAGCGATTCCCTGTTGGTGCACAAGCAACAAGGCCAGTAAAAGCATCTGGCAGAATTAAGCAAAGGACAAACAAACACTAACAATTAAAGATGCTACAGGATGAGCCAGCCTCCCCGCTCCCTGCAGTTCAAAGTCATGCGTGCTGACCGCTGAGCTGTTGCTTCTCCTTGATTTCTGTCTGGCTTCTCTTTTGGACTTGAGAAAAGGGAATGATGTCAGAATATGAAAAGAGGGTGTTTTCGTGACAGTTAGCTCATCGCTCTCTGAAGGAGGGGCGGGGACAGGATATTTTTAAAAAAATGTATTAGAAAGAATCACACCTGCCCCTCTAACATCATAATAAAAATATCAAATGTGCAGTGTCTCGCATTACAAAGAGCTCTGAAGCCAGAGACCAAAGCCACTGTGCTCATTAGGGCCGGCTTGTGGGTATGAGAGGAAGAAACCCCCCCTTGCTCCTCACATGTGGAGCCTGCAGGCAAAACCTGATGCCTTCCAGATGTTTTTAGCAGGTTCTCAGCTGCCTATATGCCCTAAGCACATCCAATCTTGCCTGATTTCGGAAGCGAAGCAGGGTCGGCCCTGGTGAGTACTTGGATGGGAGACCACCAGGGAATACCCGGTGCTGTAGGTGCCTGGAGTAGGAACTGGCAAACCACTCCAGTATTCTTGCCAAGAAAACTCCATGGACATGGGGTCACAAAGAGTCGGTCACGACTGTAATAACACAACACATAAAGGGGAATCTGTCATGTTGTTTTAACCTAAGGGCCTAGCGCAGGCATGTCCAAACTTCGTCCCTCCAGATGTTTTGGATTGCAACTCCCACATTTTTTTGTCACTAGCAATCTAAGCTTAGAATTCTGGGAGTTGTGGTCCAAAACGTCATGAAGGCTGAAGAGTCTCATAAGTAACTTTATTTTTGTTTATTTTTGTTTTTAGGCCATCTTGCTCCTGTTTGATGCTCTGATACATATTATTTTATTATTTATTATGTTTTTACTATTGGGTTGTTTATTTATTGTGTGTCTCGATTGATATTTGTTCAACCTTGTAAATCGCCCAGAGTAGCCGTGGGGGTGGGGGCTCAGGAGAAGCAGCACACTCTTTTAAAAATCCCTTCCAGTCATGGAGGCAGGTCTAGCCGTGCAGCTAGATGGAGCGGTATACAAATTTAATAAATAAATAAAATAAATAAGGAGGATGCTCTGAACTTCTGCAGCTACTCCTGCCCTAAACCTTTTTTTTATTTCCAGATACCGTATATACTCGAGTATAAGTCAACCCGAGTATAAGTCGAGGCTCCTAATTTAACCCCCCCCCCAAACTGGGGAAATGTATTGACTAGAGTATAAGTCTAGGGTTGGAAATGCCGCAGGGCCTGGCAGCTCCTCCTTTGTAAGCTGGGGGAGCGGTGTGTGATGTTTAAAATGACTTTTAGCCACTGACCCAAGCACTTGCCAGGCCCTGCTGCATTTCCCACCCTAGACTCCCCTGTGATGCAGAAGGGGGTCATGAGAAGCGGCACACAATGTTTAAAATGACTTTTATCCACCGACCCAAGCACTTGCCTCAGTGGCCAAATGTACTGACCCGCATATAAGTCGAGGGCCCCTTTTTTCAGCCCAAAATTAGGGCTGAAAAACTAGGCTTATATTCGAGTATATACAGTAATTTTTTTTGGGGGGTGGCGTTTGGTAAGGGGAGGCCCAATGTAATGCCACACAAATAAAAAACGATTCTGTCAGGTAAAGCATGCCAGAAACCTGAGGGTGGGAAAGGGCATGAACCGAGGACAAATGACTTCTGAGGGAGATGCAGCAATCCAGTCGGGGTGGCAATCAGAAATGCTGAAAGTAAACCGTGCTGCTATTAATAAGCAATGTGACCGCCGCTGTCAAAAGGGCTTTAGCAAGGAGGCCTCTGCTTCTGAGCACAGCTCTGCTGGCGGGCTGGTAAAGAAGCAGCTCAATCACATTCCACCAAGGGCTTTATTTATTTATTTATTTATTTATTTCCCAGGCTTCTTGAGAGCTTGCATGCGAATGTAGGGGATGCCAAGGTGGAGCAAGAGAGATACTGCCGTCTATCTTGTTGCCTTTCTTGGCCGGTGGTTCTCAACCTGGGGGTCGGGACCCCTTTGGGGGTCGAACGACCATTTCACAGGGGTCGCCATGAGCCAGTGAAGAAAAAGGTACAAACGGCTTGAGTCTGGAGGAGGAGGGGGAGAAGGGGGGGGAAAGAGTGAGTGACAGCTTGATAGGTTGGAGGGGATGTCAGTCAAGGGCACCGGAGGCTGCGATTGGCTGAGGGTGCCTGTAGATAGAGGGAAGTTCTCTACGGCACCTGCCAAAGGGGGCTTGTGGCCTCTTCCAAGCAGGGCAAGGGGGTCACCACAACAGGAGGAACTGTATTAAAGGGTCACGGGATTCGGAAGGTTGAGAACTACTGATTTATCTGAAGTGAAATCCTAAGGGACAAAACGGACAAAAACCACCTGGCACCTTAAGATGGTTACATGTTAAGGAGAGCTTTTGTGGATCACACCCACTTCTTCAGGCATAATGGAATTTATTTATGTATTCTCCTTGGTAGGCTTCCTTCCTCTCTCGCTGTGAGGGGACCCAAGACGGCTCACAATGTTAACACAATACTAGAAAAACTCACACAATAAATCAGACAGAAAACCATTTAAACTGCAGTAGTAATTAAAAATCCATTAAGTAATTAACTGGACACTGGGTCACGGCAACTGGTCTTCTTTTCTCATGAGATTGAAGCATTTCGCTACTCATCCAAGGGGCTTCATCAGTCTGAGGAAAGCCAGTGGCGGGGCTTCCAATTTATAGTTCATGTTAATTTCAATGTGAAATCAATGTGAACTATAAATTGGAACTTTCCTTAGACTCTCCCTTCCGGCCTGTAACAAGATCAGCACAAGAACAACTAAAGCTCTATGCTGCTGGAATTAAAACTGTATTTAAAAATGACACTCTCCTCACCAACACACACACACACACACACACACACACACACACACACTCCACTGCCTCGTGATGCTAGGGGAAATGCTGAAATGATGTATTAATACCTTTAAACGGGAGCTATGTTCTTCCAGAGAGTAGAAAACAGGCTAGTCTTTGTAAATGTGGAAAGCTATGGTCAAAACATACGTATGTCTGGCCCAAAGCTGGGTCATCTCAGGGCTGCATCCCATGAAAAGTCATTTTGTCTTCTGCTCTTATCCCAAAAGGATAAATTCCATGACTCTGTGTGTGCTGGATGGCCCTTAGAAGAAGATCACCGCAACCATGTGTGTTTCAAGAACATAAGAAGAGCCCTTCTGGATCAGGCCAAAGGCCCATCTAGTCCAGCTTCCTGTATCTCACAGTGGCCCCATCAGATGCCTATGGGAACGCATGAGACTAGATATCTGTCTCCTGACACCACTCCCCTGCACCTGGCCCTTGAAGGACCCCGGTTTTAAGCCTGGAGATGACACCTCTCCATCATGGTTTGTAACCTGTGATGGACTTTTCCTCCAGGAATCTGTCCAATCCCCTTTTGAAGGCATCTAGGCTAGATGCCGTCACCACATCCTGTGGCAGGGAGTTCCATAGACTAACAACACGCTGGGTAAAAAAAAAAATTCTTTTGTCTGTTATCACTCTCCCAGCCCTCAATTTGAGTGGATGTCCCCTAGTTCTGGTATTTTGTGAGAGGGAGAAGAGCGTCCCTCTAGCCACTTTACTCATGCCTTGCATTATTTTGTACGAGTTATAAAGTCACAGAGCAGGTTGATAAAGGACCTCTGAAACTACCTCCTATTAAGACAGTCCCTAAGCTCAGAAAACTTTACTTTTCTGATATAAAGTCCTGGAATCTCTCTGCCAGCTCAGCCATGGTCGAGGACCCACGAGTATGGGTTCTGACAGTCCAAAAAAGGAAGGAGAAGCCATGTTTGTCGTTTTACGAGTAACTCTTCCTCCCGATGCAGATTCAAAATCAGTTTTTGTGTAAATCTGCATCTTGGCTGTAGCCACCGAAATTTCACTGTCGGTTTTTGTGGGTACATTGAGAGCAGGCAGAAGGGCAGATTTTTCTGTGCAACAAAAAACGTTTATGGAAATGAAGTCACATTCATTAAAGCAAAGCAAAGTGTTCTGCTTGTATAACGCCCCATACCACTTCACGTAGTCTCTGGGCAGTTTAAAGTTTTATTTACATTCAACCCCTCACCCCCAGCAGGCTGGGTACTCATTTTTGCCGACCTTGGAAGGATGGAGGGCTGAGTGAACCATGAGCCAGCTACCTGGGAGCGAACCCAAGGTTGTGAGCACAGTGTTTGCTGCAGTACAGTCGCCATGAGGCTTCTACAATGCGCCACGAGGCTCCAACTGCCCAACAGTTGTCCGTAAAGATTCTCAATTATCCAGGTGAGCTTATCTAGAAGATGAGTCAGGGCAACTGGACTTCTTTTCTTGAGAGACTGAAATGTTATGCCGCTCATCCAAACAGCTTCCTTAGTCTGAAGAAAGATAGTCCTCTATTTTATAGTTCACTTTGACCTCTTGTCACCCTGGTGTGAAATAGGCTCATAAGATGACCAATGGCCTGAATAGGCTCGTTAGGTAGACAATAGTATCCATAGCCTTAAGGTGAATAATGGCCTAAGGTGCTGAAACCCATAAAGCATGGGTCGTTAGCTATAGCCCTGGTGGTGGAGCCTTAAAGTATTTTTGATTTGTAAATCACTGCCTGATAAGTGGCAGATAGCTGTGAAGATTCTCAGTCATCCAGGTGCATTACACCTCCACTTGAAGGACAAAGGGCACTCATTCAAAGATAAGGATGTACCCATATTAGACAGAGAAGAGAGGTGGTTTGAGAGAGCATGTGCGTATTGAAAACCCCTCTCTCAACAGATTTGGGGGCCTCAGGCATAGGCTATCTGCCACTTATCAGGCAGTGACTTCAACAATACCCAGACAAATCACAAAGGAACCTGCTGGGATACGCAGTGGGCAAAAGGAGCCTGCGGGCTGTTAAAAGTTGGACACCCCTGGGCTATAGCATAAAATAAAATAAATCTTAACTAATACACTAGTTATAAGTACCATATAAGACAATCCACCACCAATAAATCAGACCAACCGATCAATGGTCAGTCACTCTAAACATGAAGAGAAGAGGCTGTCAAAGGCATCTGTTAACAGCAACCTCTTAAAAAGGGAATACAGTGGTACATCTATAAGCAAAAAGCAAAAAGCAAAAAGTGTTCTACTTATATACTGCCCCATAGCACTTCAAGTACTCTCTGGCCAGTTTACAGTTTAATTAGGAGCCTTGTGGCAAGCTGGGTACTCATTTTATCAACCTCGGAAGGATGGAAGGCTGAGTCAATCATCAGCCTGCTACCTGGGGTTGAACCCCAGGTCGTGAGCACAATTTTAGCTGCAGTACAAGCATTTAACCACTGCGCCACGAGGCTCCTTACTTACGAGAGGCTCGACTTAAGAGCAATTCGACTTTAGAGCGAAAATGTTGCCTTATTAACTGCTGCCTTGCAAATTTTAGATGCCGTCTGCTCTACTGTACTTACACTTCCCCCTGATTTATTTATTTATTTATTTGATTCTTTTTTTTTTACATAGGGCTGCTCTACTTAAGAGCTCTGTGACTTAAGAGCATGCATTCGGAATGGATTAAAGTCGTAAGTAGAGTTACCACTATAGTTGCTTTGAGTATGGAGCATCACTTGGTAGAATCGAGGGGATGATTTTAGGGAATGATGCTCCAACAAGTACTTTTTTGGGGGTGGGGTGGGGTGGGGTGATTCAAGTTTTCACTGCCAACCAAACCGCAGCAATCCAAACGAAACCTACAAGTGAGGGTCTTTGTACACGACCCCTAAACTCCGCCGCAAATGGCTGCCAGCTCCGGAGCTTAAAAATGTTTCCCCACCAGCTCAGGAGTTTGCAGGAAATTAAGTGCGACCACGCCCACCTAAGCGCGTCCCAGCGCACTTTTCATGTACCTGCTGTTGGAGGGTGAAAATCCCCAGATCCAGATATAATCTGGTGAGTGCCCGGCTTCTGTTTTTTTTTTTTTTGCCTCCTGCCCCTTTAAGAGAAGGAAGAGAAGGAATCAGGACGACGACGGGGCTACCAGTGAGCCTGCATTTTTTCCTTTATTTTTTTTCTCCTTCCCCTCACGCAGACAGGAGCAAGGAAGTGCGGAGGGATGGGGATGCAGGAAGAGCAACGAACCCCCAAGATCCCTGGTCCGAATTTAAGTGGCCAGCGGATCTTAGGGATCGTGTGAAAAGGTCCTAAGAGAGCTAAAATCTGGAGAAACCCTTCCTAACGGCTCAAGGGACACAGCCGCAGCCTGCCTGCGATGTGCATCGGGTCCTGGGTGTTGCATTCTGCAGCCAAAGGAGACTACGGGGGGCGACTAACTGCCCTGTTGGAACAGAAGACTCAACATTCACAGAGGCTTCTTTGCGGCTTCAATTTGGCAGCTTTAAGAAAAGGAGGCACTAGAAAGCGACTTTCCGTGGCCGCTGGCGAGGGCGGCGTGAGAAGAGCCTGGGGATTTTTTTTTTTTGCGCAACTGGTGTTCGCAGGAGAGAGACTCTACGAGAGAGACAGAGAGTCCCGGGTGAAAGAGGAGCTGTGGGTTGCCGAGGACAAGCCGTGCGGCGGGTGAGAAGAGAACACTCCCCTTGTGAAAAAGGACAAGTCCGGAAGAACTTGGTCTGGGATGAGGCCTGTTTATGTGGGAACAGTACACATAGAGAGAGCTGTGTGTGTGAGAAAGAGAGAGCCGTACGTGTTTCAATGGGAACGGATGCTGCTGAACAGCACGCTGTGCAAAGAGGGGAAAAAGGCCAGAGTTAGCCTCTTTGTTTGATGGGGGAGAAGGACTCACTCTGGCAACTACTCAGCCATCCCGGGACCACCAACAGAAAAAGGGGTCCGAGGTCGTGACCTTAAATGGGGGTCATCAAAAGCCACGCACGGCTGCCGAGTTTCCCCTTTAAACTTAAATTCTCATCCCGGAAGCGCTTCCAACAAAATCCATTCTTTCCCTGGGGACAATTACTGGCGATCGCGAGGCAGGGCACGGCATCAATAAGTTTTCTTTTGTTTTCTTCCCTCTTTGCCACTGCCGCCGCCACTGGCCAACCGCCCTCGTCACCGCCGGCTCAGCAGCTGGCCTGCAGGGGTGGCGGTGGCAGCGAGGAGGCAAAAAACAAACGAAAGAAAACTTACCGATGCCGAGCCCTCCTCGCCGCTGCCGCCCAGCCACCATCTTCGCTGCCAGCTTTGCGGCTACTGTTTTCGACAATAACCTACTTTACGGCTACTGAATTATTTTAAAAATATTTCCCCCCTCGATCGACGGGTAAGTGAATCAGCGGATAATGATCCCAGCGGATAAGGCGATCATACTGTACCATACTTTGGATGGTGTCCTTGGTCTCCTGAAATACACCCTTATATTTTGTCGCTTGGCCAGGTGCTTTCATCTAACTGCAAAGCAAAAGGAACTGGTACATCCACTGATGTCAAAATACAAGTGGGGGACAGAGTCTCAGGATGTATAAAAATGGAAAATGAATATGTCTATTGTGCTCAGTATATGTACTGCAGTAGTTTACACATCCTAAGCCATGTATCAGTTTTATAAAAAGATAGTTGATATGTAATTTTGTTTTTTGCTCAGCTCCCGAAGAAGGCCCCACTGAAACGCTTCGAGCCAGAGCTTTTTAAAAATGATTTAACAGGGAATAAATATCGTTTTCTATTTTTGAGATTCTAGATCAGTGTAGGCGAACCTATGGCATGGTTGCCAAAGGTGGCACTCGGAGCCCTTTCTGTGGGCACCTGGCATGGCCCCTTCACAGCTACCTGTATTCAGGTTAAATTTCCGTATTGGCACTTTGCGAAAATTCAGTGGGTTTTGAATCGCAGTTTGGGCACTCGGTCTCTATATAAAGGTTTGCCATCACTGCTCTATATCCTGAGACTCCATCTCCCACTTGTATTTTGCCTTCATCTAATTGGGCACATTTCACTCCCCCCCCCAAGCAAATCAAGTGGTGTTGTACAATCATCCCTACTGTCTCATTTAAAGACCTTTAGGGGGTGCACGCTTCCAGACATCACTTGCAGCACAGTAATTAAACTGCTGAACAGCCATCAAGACTCTGCTCACAATTTGAGTCCGATCCCAATGGATTCAGGAGGCCTGCTCAAGGTTCACTCAGTCTTCTACCCTTTCAAGGTCAGTAAAATGAGTACCCAGTTTGCTGGAGGGGGTGGGGAGAGGGGGTAGGCTGCATACCGTATATACTCGAGTATAAGTCGACCCGAGTATAAGCCGGGGCCCCTAATTTAAACCCCAAAAACTGAGAAAATTTATTGGCTCAAGTATAAGCCTATGGTGGGAAATGCAGCAGGGCCTGGCAACTCCTCCTTTGTGAGCTGGGTGTGTGTGTGATGTTTAAAACGACTTTTAGCCACCGAGGCAAGTGCTTGAGTGGTGGCTAAAAGTCATTTTAAACATTGGGGGGGGGGGTGTCAGGAGAAGTGGCGCACAATGTTTAAAATGATTTTTAGCCACTGACCCAAACTTGCCTCAGTGGCTAAAAGTATTGACCCGAATATAAGCCGAGGACCCCCTTTTTCAGCCCAAAATTAGGGCTGAAAAACTAGGCTTATACTCGAGTATATACAGTAGTTGCTTGTAAACTGCCCAGAAAGTGCTTTAAGTGCTATGGAGAGGTATATAAGCCGCATGCTTTGTTGCTTTTGTCTTCTAGTTGCAGCGATTCATGGATTTCCATTGTTTCTTACATCCTTTTTCCTTACCAGGGAAAAGAAGTTCATAGGAAAGACAGAACAGCTATTCAAACTCTGGTTCTACAGCCAGAGACTTAAACCCCTAAGCAATCCAGACTTTCTTCCTTGCATCTATGGAGATATGCCTGTTCAAATGCAGCTGGTGTATGTATATTTTTGTATTCTTTCTCTGATAGTGAAATGACACTAGTTTGTCTGAGTGTATTTTTTTATTAAAAAGGAAGGAAATACTGTAGATACAATAACATATCCCCATGCCCTCATCCCATTGGGAACGGAAGCTGACTAATTAAAATGCAATTAGGGAGTAGCCACAGACGGGAGCAACGGTGGTGGAAAAATAGGCAGCCTTTAAACGCCTGCCACATATGGTAAGCGGGATGGATGCTGTGGAATTTGCAAGCCTTTTTGCTGTTAGAAAGGTTACACAACAGTGTAATCGCTGGGTGGCTGCACTGAAAGCCTGGGTGTCTATGGGCGCTTTTACACGACCCCTAAAATCCGAGGCATAGGGCTCCCAGATGCGGAGCTTCAAATTGTTTTCCCACCAGCTGTGCACTTAAAAAAAATTAACTATGACCACGCCCACCTAAGCGCTCCCCAGCGCATTTTAGAAGTATCTGGTCTCTGGAGGTAAAACAATTTCTGATGCGGATTGTAAAGCAGTGAGTGTCAGGCTGTCCTCGCCTTCTGTTTGGTTTTTTTGCCCCTCGCCCCTTTAAGAGAATGGAATGCATCCGGGGCTGCTCCGGAGGGCAGAGTGGAGGTGAGCCTGCATTCTTTTCTCCCTTTATTTCTCCCTCCCCTTGCCACAGACAGAAGCAAGGGAGTGCGGAGGGGTGGGAACACAAGAAGAGGAGCAAACCCCCCAAGATCTCTGGTCTGAATTTAAGTTGCCAGCAGATCTTAGGGGTCGTGTAAAAGCGCCCTATGTGATACCCAAACAGTTTGAATTACAGAGCAGGAAGGGACCTCAAAAAGTCAGCTAGCCCTGCCTTTGGGGCTGTGCGTGCAAGGAAAGCAACTGTGTACAAACAGAGACCGAAGCTGCATCTAGACAGACAGAGAAGGCCAGGGTGGACTTCATGTCCCAACCTCCATCAACTCCATTACTTCTTTTGTATTTACACTGAAAGGACAGGACAGTAGGACCCCAGTATCCACTGATTCATTAACCACTGATTCAGTTATCCTCAGTTGGCAAAGGAAAAAAATAATAATAATTCAGAAGCCACAAAGCAAGCTACTGTCACAAACAGGAGCCATAAAGCAAGCTACTTTCTCAAAGCAGCACCCGTAAAGCAAGCTACTGTGACAAAACAGCAGTTTTTAGGGTGGGTGACGTTCCCTCTTATCCACGGTTTTCGTTATCCACAGGAAGGCCTGGAACCAATCCCCAGCAGATATTGGGGTCCTACTGTTTATCATTCCAAAGGTGATGCCACTTTTCATAGATTCAGTCTAAAATCTCATCACATCTTCCTAACCTGCCATCCCTTTTTAAAATACAGTGGACCCTCGTATAACAAACGGTTTGTATAACATAAAATCTGCAAAACATAAAAAATTCCGGAGATAGGGGAAATTGACTTAACAGAATTGTCTATGGGAAAAATCTGGACAACATAATCAGGGATTACAGTGGAACCCTGACTTACATGCTGCTTGACTTGCAGCATATTTGACTTGCAGCAAGAAGGGGCCTGTTTGACTTGAGTCGCAGGCTTTGACTTACATCTCGGAGCCCCGGCGCAAGGCACCGGAATCGGGTGGCAGCCATGACCCAGCATCGCGGCTGCCTCCTCCAAACTGCTCCTGCCTTCTTTCTCTCTTCCGTCAGCAGCGGCGTCGGCGAGGCCAGCTCAGAGCACCTGGAGCTGGTCCTCGGCCTCACCAAAGCCGCTGCTGCCACCAGAGGAGAAGAAGGGCCGAGAGCTTGGGGCTGGCCTCGCTGGTTAGACAGTCGGCTCAGTCTTGTAAAAAACCTGGCTGCAGAAGTCCGGTCCACAATGGAAGCATTTTAGTTGGGGAGCTGTACAGTTGTGGGACTCTAATGGTAAGCATAGAGTTGTTCAGAACTTGGAACGTCAGGTTAAAACTCAGTAAAACTTAAATGTTAGACATTGTTGCTATGAACATTAAAAAGTGGAGGCATATAACTTGTGGACTATAATTCCACTGCCTCCTCCTCTCTTTGAAGAGACATTTCATTTACATCCCCAGAAGGAATCTTCTATCCCAGTCAAATTTGTGTTAAATTGCTGTTTTCGGGGGCCTTTTTCATCATCTGGAACGGATTAATCCACTTTCCCAATGCTTTCTATGGGAAAAGTTCATTTGACTTAAGGCATGTTTGACTTATGTCTAGACCTCCGGAACGGATTAATGACGTAAGTCAAGGTTCCACTGTACTCTGTTTTCAATGCATTCCTATGGGAAAATTGTATAAAGGAAAATTTGCTTAACATAATTTCATTTGGAACAAATTAATTCCTTTATACAAAGTACCACTGTATATAAAAGCTGAAAGAAGCATGGTGGAAATGATGTGGCTTCTATACCCCCACCTCCGTATTTTCAGATTCTCTCAGAGAAATAGATCCCCCTGTGAGCTTTAGTACAGGAGTGTCTGGTGGCCCTTTTAAAAAAGGCCCAGGCTGCTCTACCCCGTTTTGCCCTGCTTTCCCTCCCAAAGTGGCTTTAGGACACAAAGTTGATACCTGGTTGCTCTGGGTTTCATCTAGGGGTAGGAGAACAGCAATGGTCCATGGGCTTGAATCTGTTCCCTCAGAGTCTCTAAACACCTCAAGGCTTTGCCAGCCTCTGTTCTAAGTCAGCTGCAGAGGTAGTGCTCCTGTGTGGTGGACAGATCCTACCCACCCACCGCTTCAGTGGCAGTGGTGCAGGAACAGAAGGGGCGCTCAGGCCGGCTGCCTACCACAACTTTTGCCAAACAGCACCCTGCAGGTGTGTTTGACTACAAGTCCCATTGTTCCCTCCTGTGATTTACCAGGTTGGAGAATCACAGAATCGCAGAAAGGCAATTGTCTAATTATGTCTTAAATGTTCTGGGCGGTCTATTGTCCCTTATTATTGTAAGTTACCTTGGGTCCTTTTCCAAGGAGAAAGTTGGGGTAAAAATATTCAAAACAAACAAACAAACAAACAAACTCCAGTGGTTCCCAAACTTGGGTCCCCGGATGATTTGGGGACTACAACTCCCAGAAAGCCTTGCCAAACACACACAGAGACACAAAGACACACAGACACAGACACAGACACAGACACACACACACACACACACACACACACACACACAGAGTTTCATCATAACAGGCCCCACAGCCATTCCCCAAGGCGAGCTATAAGCCATGGTGTTGACCGACACCAACCAAGCAATTCTAGAAGTTTCCATCTCCTCTGGGAGCGGGTCCTGTGTAAAGCTAATGGATCTTAATTGTTCGTTCGAGCCTAACCTATGGGAAAAAGACTTTGCAGTAGAACAGGGATAGCTCATTGCCATACAATGGCCAAAAACTGTGCAAGGTTTGTTCCTTTCCGGCGTGTTCCTCTTCAAACAAGCAACTTCAGAGGTGATTTCGCAAGTGGAGGGCGGCCTCCTGGGACAAAGAGAAGCCTGTGTGCGTGATTTCTTCTACACAGAAATATTGAGAAGTATTCTAGCCCTTGGCGTAAGGCACATCTTCGTCCCTCAGGGCCACTGCTTAAGGGGACTGACTGTTCAGAGGAAAACAAGGAAGACTGAACAGGCAGGTGACACAGGATCTCAGTAAGGTAAAGGTAAAGGTTCCCCCCACATATGCGTGCTACTCGTGTCTGAATCTAGGGGTGGTGCTCATCTCCATATTTAAACTGAAGAGCCAGTATTGTGCATGTCCATGGCCATGTGGCCAGCCTGGCAGCAAGGAAACACTGTTTTACCTTCCCGCTTTTTACGGCGGTACCTATTTATCTACTTGCATTTACGTGCATTCAAACTGCTGGGTTGGCAGGAGCTGGGGTTAACAGCGGGAGCTCGCTCCGCTGCGTGGCACCCAGGATTCGAACCGCCAAGCTGCCGAATTTGCACCCAACAGCTTTCAGAGTCTTAGTCCGCTGAGCCACCACGCCCCAAAGGATCTCAGTAGCTCCACTCTGATCTCGTGAGCCTTCGAGCCACTGTGGATATTAGAGATGGGCACGAATTAAAAAAAAATGGCATTTCGTTTGTCGTTTGGAGGGTCCGTTTTGGTTCGTTTCTGTTTTTCGCAAATTTTTGGGGGGGAAATCATTTTTGTTTTCGTTCGTTTTGTTACCATTTCGTTACCATTATTTTTGATTTTTTGTGATTTTTTAAGCATTTTAAGCAATTCACTCATATTGCAGTAACGGAAACGAAACGCATGACAAAATTTCTGGTGTTTCTGTTCGTTTCGTTTCATTTTAGAGACAAAATTCGTTTGTCGTTTCGTTGCGTAACGAAACGAAAAAACAAAAACGAAAAATTGTTTGTTTCGTGCCCATCTCTAGTGGATATTGGTAGTGAGCATTAAAACACACACAAAAAACCACATTGCAGAAGAAGGAAGCATGGGTGTATTCAGGATGCGCGAGGAGTGAGTGCTGATACAAGGGGCAGGACGTAGCAATGTCCAATGAAATGTGATAAAAGGGTTGATGAGGAGGAAGAGTGAACCTGTTAAAGGATGATGCTTCAAAGTATCCCTCGTGTTGTTTGGAGATGGGCACGAACCACCAGTTCAGTGGTTCGTGCCGGTTCGTTTCGTGGCCCAACAGGTGTTCTGCACTTCCCTGCCTCGCCTCCTCCAGGCACAGCCTCTGAGTGGATCCAACTATTTCCCACCAAGTACACTGGCATATTTACCCACAATCTCCTCTTTGGGCATGATCCATAGGGCGACCCCTCCTAAGGAACACAAGGACATGGCAGGACCTTTGCCAAGCCTTTCTCTCTTTTAATCAGATTTGTTCACAAAAGAACTGATTGTGTTTTACTCTACAGCAGTCATGGCAAACCTTCAGCACTCCAGATGTTTTGGGCCACAACTCCCAGAATTCCGAGCCTAGATTGCCAATGACCAAGGACTGTGAGAGTTGTGGTCCAAAACATCTGGAGTGCCAAAGGTTTGCCACCACTGCTGTATAGGATAATAGTTATCAACGTTTACGCAGAGCACTGCTACATCAGTTCAGAATGTACGGCGATTAATTCTGTCCTGGTAGCACAACCCAGAACTTTGAAATGATTCCTTTTTAGACTATACTTCCCAGAATTCTCCACATCACATGGGTATGGGAATTCCTAGGAGTCATGGTCCAAAGAAGGAGGAGGAGGAGGAGGAGGAGGAGGAGGAGGAGGAGGAGAAGAAGAAGAAGAAGAAGAAGAAGAAGAAGAAGAAGAAGAAGAAGAAGAAGAAGAAGAAGAAGAAGAAGAA
>JAHTLZ010000268.1:1910024-1920196 GCA_023846285.1 Phrynocephalus versicolor | reverse complement strand
TATCTATCTATCTATCTATCTATCTATCTATCTATCTATCTATCTATAACCATGCCAGAGACACAGGACCTCACTGGGTAATGATTTGAGAGAACTCCCACTAGAAATGGGCGTTTTGTTTCAGAAGGGGACTGGTTCCGAAATGAAACATGCCGACACAGCTGGCGCTCTGAACCCAGTCCCACCCTCCAAAACAAAATCAACCACTGTCTTGCCTTGCTGTAGTTAACACTGGGCGAAATTCCAAACAGGAAGCAGCCTCTGATACGTCATCTTTCCCTATCCCTGGTGCTGTCCAATCAGGAGCTGTGCAAGTACATGCATCATCCTGCCTCCCTGTCTTAGTTAAGATCTAACTAAGTAATACTACCGTATTACTAATGACTCCAAACCCATATTTGCTTCAAAGCTGCAATAACTAAATGTTGCAACTAAATGTTAACACTAAAACGCCCAGAGTTCCTTCTGGAAGATGGGCGGGATAAAAATGCAACTAATAAATAAATAAATAAATAATAAATAAATAAAATGCATATACGGTAGGACTCTGGTGTCCGCTGGGGATCAGTTCCAGGTCTTCCTGTGGATAATGAAAACCGTGGATAAGAGGGAACCCCACCCCACCCACCCCAAAAAACCCTGCTGGTTTGTGACTGTGGCTTGCTTTGCGGTTGCTGGTTTATTTACTTTTTTTCTCTGCCAACCATGGCTAACTGAATCAGTGATTAATGAATCGGTGGATACATGGGTCTTATTGTATATACAGGATTATTAGTAGCCAATTCCTCCAACTCCTCCTATTATCTCAGGAAAAATCAATCACATCACAGTATAGTTCCATATTCATCCGTCATTTCCCTCACCCTTCCTCTCATCTCAATACAGGAGAAGTTACTTTTGGGGATACAGCCCAGCTGGCTTAGAACCTTGGGGATTGTAGTCCACAAAAATCACTGTTTCTATGCCAGGTCAGATGAGCAGTATATAAATCAAATGAATGCAGGAATGCGTGCATGAATACACATGGCACTGCATAGGACCTGATGCAGGAAATGCTACCTCCCCCTTTCTAAGCCAGTTTCCCTTTATCCGAAAGGGTAGGTAGCACAGATCTACCGCAAGGAGTCTGGGCCCAGCAGATCCATGCTCCCCGGGTCAAATTAGACATTACAGCCACAGTTCTGCCCACTATGATCCAGGCAATCCCAACTGTGTCAGAACAGAAGGGAGATAACAGCAAAGAGGGTCACTCCTTAAAAAGGAAAAGGTAAAGGTTCCCCCTGCATATGCATGATTTGTTGTTGCTGTTGTTGTTCAGTCATTCAGTCGTGTCCGACTCTCCGTGACCCCATGGACCAGAGCTCGCCAGGCCTTCCTATCCTCCACTGCCTCCCGGAGTTTTGTCAAATTCATATTGGTTGCATCGATGACACTGTCCAACCATCTCATTCTCTGTCATCCTCTTTTCCTTTTGCCTTCGATCTTTCCCAGCATCCTTTTCCAGCATCCTTTTCCAAGGACTCCTCTCTCCTCATGAGGTGGCCAAAGTACTGGAGCCTCAGCTTCAAAATCTGTCCTTCCAGTGAACATTCGGGGTTGATTTCTTTCAGGATGGATAGCTTTGATCTCCTTGCAGTCCAGGGGACTCTCAAGACTCTCCTCCAGCACCACAGCTCAAAAGCATCAATTCTGCGGCGATTAGCCTTCTTTATAGTCCAGCTTTCACTTCCATACATCACTACTGGAAAAACCATAGCTTTGACTATCCTAACCTTAGTTGGCAAAGTGATGTCTCTGCTCTTTAGGATGCTATCTAGGTTCATATGCATGATAGTTATGTCCAACTCTAGGGGCGGTGCTCATCTCTGTATTGAAGCCGAAGAGCCAGTGTGGTGCAAGTCCATGGCCACGTGGCCGGCATGGCTGCAAGGAAACACTGTTTTACCTTCCCGTTTTTAAGGCAGTACCTATTTATCTACTTGCATTTACATGCCTTTGAACTGCTAGATTGGCAGGAGCTGAGGTGAACAGCGGGAGCTCGCTCCGCTGCGTGGCATCCTGGATTTGAACCGCCGAGCTGCTGACTTTGCACTCAACAGTTTTCGGAGCCTTAGTCCACTGAGACACCACCTGTAGGACACCTCGCCCAAATAACTGTCTGCCCGTAGCTTCTAAACCCTGTGTTTTGCTCCTTCGATGGCCTTACAAAGCGACACTTGAGCCCGCTCATCGGGAGGTCAGCAAACAACACAAGGAGAACCATTCCTGGAGGAAAAGTCCATCACAGGTTACAAACCATGATGGAGATGTATTATTTCCAGGCTTAAAACCAGGGTACTTCAAGGGCCAGATGCAGGGGAGTGGTATCAGGAGACAGAGATCTAGCGTTCTGCACTCCCAGAGGCATCTGGTGGGGCCACTGTGAGATACAGAAAACTGGACTAGATGGGCCTTTGTCCTGATCCAGCATGGCTCTTCTTATGTTCTTACGTTCCTTTTCTGTAAATAATGTCACTGTTATTACCCTCTTTATTAGCTGTTGGCTTGGGTGTGCCCACCTTGATGCCCTCCAGATGTATCGGGCTGCAGCATCAGTCATTGCCAGCTGGCATTGGGGATTATGGGAACCGTAGTCCAAGGCATCCCTTAAGGTGCCAAGTTGGGGAAAGCTCCATTCAACATCTTCGTATGAGGACCAGGTGCTTCTTTGGATGTTAAATTTGGAACCCTCCTCTGTGTGTGTGTGTGTGTGTGTGTGTGTGTGTGTGTGTGTGTGAGAGAGAGAGAGAGAGAGAGAGAGAGAGAGAGAGAGAGAGAGAGAGAGAGAGAGAGAGAGAGACCGGGGCAGGTCTGCATTTAAACTGCCCTTGCTCTTATTTTGGCCCTCATGCAGCTGGGAGATTATCTGGCATGTTCTCACCTTGCCCTGTGCAAACCCCCATCTCCAGAGCCACCTCCTCGACGCAGACAGGAGGCAAGGACAGGCGAAATGAGCTCCTGTGATTGGGAAGACGGGTGAGGCCTCTGGAGTCGAGGAGACCAGCTATAAATAAACAGGAGGGTTTCTGCTACGGCCCATGGACCAAAATCCGGCAAACAACTGATAGCAGGAAACCTGTTCTAGGAAACGAAACCAGATTGGGTGTGTGGGTATGTGGAGAGGAAACATATCACTTTCTCAACTACAGTTCCCAGAATTCCTGAGGGCAACAGAGAGGCCATCCATCTGAATTCTGAGAGCTGCAGTCCAAAAAAGTAACTTTCCCAAATGTTGCTTTGTTTCCTTGTACAACCGCTGGCCACAGAGTCTTTTAAATCTACAGTGGACCCTTTTATAACAAATGGTTTGTATAACATAAAATCTGTGGAACATAAAAAATTCCAAAGATAGGGGAAATCTGCTTAACAGAATTGCCTATGGGACGAATCCGTACAACATAAAAATGGTCACGATTAGGGATTGCTCTGTTTTCAATGCATTCCTATGGGAAATTTGTATAAAGGAACATTTGCTTAGCATAATTTCATTTGGAACAAATTAATTACTTTATACAAGGTATCACTGTATTCCTGTAGAGATCACATCATTCTGGATCACTGATTCCATAAAAGGAGCCCTGTACAAAGACGAAGCTGGGCATGAGTCAAGTGGATCGAGGGAAGCTCTTCTCCCTCTCACAAAATACCAGAACTAGGGGACATCCACTCAAATTGAGGGCTGGGAGAGTAAGAACAGACAAAAGAAAATATTTTTTCACCCAGCGCGTTGTTAGTCTGTGGAACTCCCTGCCACAGGATGTGGTGATGGCATCTGGCCTGGATGCCTTCAAAAGGGGACTGGACAGATTCCTGGAGGAGGAGTCCATCACAGGTTACAAACCATGATGGAGATGTGTCATCTCCAGGCTTAAAACCAGAGTACTTCAACAAGGGCCAGATGCAGGGGAGTGGTATCAGGAGACAGAGATCTAGTCTCGTGCACTCCCAGACGCATCTGGTGGGGCCACTGTGAGATACAGGAAGCTGGACTAGATGGGCCCTTGGCCTGATCCAGCATGGCTCTTCTTATGTTCTTATGTTCTTAAATCCTGTCTCCAACAATTAGGTGCGTTGTGTGCTTTGGGGTGGGTGGGTAGGTTCAAAAGTGTGAACCATAATCTGGATCTGTTCCCAAACTCTTTTTTAAAAAAACAACTCAGAGGAATTTGTTTGGAAGGCAGGCGGGCATGGAAACCAGACCGAGACACAAACACCAAAGCGAAGAAAAAAATCAACCAACGAATCAAACAGAGCAGAAGGGAAACCGTGCAACACCAAATACCAAGCAAATGACATGGAAGCTGGACGCGAAGGGCTGGTGACTCATCAGCCCATAAAATGTGCTTGAATCCGGCCCGGTATGATCCAAAGCCATGATGACTTCCACATTTTTAAAAGGAAGGGAGGGGGGAGGGGAGGGTGAAATCATCGGGCAATTCAAGCCAGGCTGGAAAGAAGGCTTTTGCCAAATGCAACACGACCCACTCTGCTCTCTGTGGCCAACGGGAACTTTAAAAAGGGGGGGGGGACAGAAAGAGAATAAGCCAGCTGTCTGCCTTCTTGGAAGGGAAGTCTCCCCCCCCCAAAATGGTCGGAACATCCCAAATTCCTTCCAGCCTCTCCTCCCAGCTGTGTCCGCACTTTACATATTTTTTAAAGAAACAACTGAACACAAGGACACATGTCTCTTGCAAGGAGCGCTGGGAAAAGTCATTTTCTTTTGATTTCAACTAGCCACAGTCTCTGGGAGATTCCAGGAATCAAAGTCCAAAAAACCAACCAGCTCACCAACCAGCCAACAAAGTCACCAATCAGTGAGACGTACAAAATAATGCAGGGCATGAGTAAAGTGGATAGAGGGATGCTCTTTTCCCTCTCACAAAATACCAGAACTAGGGGACATCCACTCAAACTGTGGGTTGGGAGAGTAAGAACAGACCAAAGAAAATATTATTTCAACCAGCGCGTTGTTAGTCTGTGGAACTCCCTGCCACAAGGTGTGGTGATGGCATCTAGCCTGGATGCCTTCCAAAGGGGGATTGGACAGATTCCTGGAGGAAAAGTCCATCCCAGGTGACAAACCATGAGGGAGATGTGTAATTCCCCAGGCTTAAAACCAGGGTACTTCAAGGGCCAGATACAGGGGAGTGGTATCAGGAGACAGAGTTCTAGTCTTGTGCGCTTCCAGAGGCATCTAGTGGGGCCACTGTGAGATACAGGAAGCTGGACTAGATGGGCCTTTGGCCTGATCCAGCAGGGCTCTTCCTATGTTCTTATGTTTTTAACCACTTCCAGCTTACAGTCGCTACCTTGGAATGTGTTATTTCTTGATTTCCATGGGAGATCCAATAGTGTCAAACTATACACTGCCGAGAGAGAGCCAAGCATGGATACACGCCTTATAACAGATCACCACCACCACCTTTGCACCTCAGAGTTCGAAAATATCTTATGGATCGCTGAGTCTAGCAGCCCTTCTCAAGGAGGCCCAGTGGGGAATCGAACTCCTGACCTCTGGCTCCAAACTCAGTGAGACCTAACCCACTGAGCTCTCCAGGTCATCAAGTGTTGGAAAATGCCTGACTGTTGTACCGGAAGGTCTTCTCATCGCCCTTGACAACAAGCACAACCACCACCACAACAACGGCATGCTTTCAAGTCCATTTCCACTTCTGGTTACTCTTTCCTGGGTTTTCTAGGTACAGCGAATGAAAGTGGCCTACCCCGGGCTTTCTTCTGAAGGCATCCTGGTGATACTTGTAGGCGACCTAAAAGTAACCTCTTTCTGGCCGATTGTAGAACACAGGCCTGATCACACTTTCTTTACAGGTATTACTACCTGGTATGATTTCTGCCTTGGCCTTTAGAATTGGTCAAAGTTCTCAAGTACCCACGATTCACACCTTCCACTGCGCCTCTTAGGAAGCCCAGCAGGGAGCGAAGGCTCAGCCTGGTCATATTCATATCAAGGGAATAAGGAATTTATTCCAGATAGTATGGCGCCTTCTGGAAGGGGAAATCATTAAGGGAAGAAAAGGATGCTCCAACTTTATAGGAGAGCCAATGAGTTTGCCTTCCTCACGTTTTCAGCCAGTTAGATGTAGGATTCAAACTGTATGTAAATATTATCCAATGAGGTTGTATACTTTAGGACTCTTTTTCTGTTGTGGTATAAAACTATTTTACACTGTATGTTTGGGAGTCTTTCTCTGCCATTAAGAGAAGACCCTAGCTGATTCCTATTAAGTTATCAATAAAATTAAACTTTGGGAGCTTTTACACAACCTCTAAAATCTGCCTGCAACTTAAATTCGGACCAGAGATCGTGGGGGCTTGTCGCTCTTCCTGTGTTCCCACACTTCCGCACTCCATTGCTCCTGTCTGCGTGAAGGGAGGGAGAAAAAAAGGGAGAAAGGAATGCAGGCTCACCTCAGCTCACCTCCGTCTGCCAGTGGGAGCAGCCCCGTAAGGATTCCAGGTTGTTAAAGGGGTGGCGGGGACAAAAAAAATCAAACAGAAGGCGAGGAGAGCTGGCATCCACAGCTTTATAATCCGCATCGGAATGTTTTTTACCTCCGGAGACCAGGTACTTCTAAAATGTGCTGGGGCGCGCTTAGGTGGGCGTGGTCGTACTTAATTTTTTTAAAGTCCGCAGCTGGTGGGAAAACAATTTTAAGCTCCCCATCTGGGAGTACTTTGCCATGGATTTTAGGGGTTGTGTGAAAGCAGCCTTAGGTTCAGCTAGTTGCATCTCTTCCTGACCTCTTGCCAGAGAAAATACACAAGGTAAATCCAAAAGGTAACACTGGGACTGCGCCGTTTGCCCAAGGCAACCCAGGCTGAATTTTCTCCTGGAAAGCAATTGGCAATTCAATACTTTCTTAAGATTTTATAGTCTTGTTCAATGTTGTTCAATGTTGCTCAAGTTAACTGTTAAATACGAAAATAGCCTTCAATATCATTTATTTACTAAATTAACTAGAAATTATTTTAAGTGGTTAGTCAATTCATTGTGAAGACCATTTAAGACCATTGTTAAGACACTGTTTACATTTCCACTTTTTATGGTGGTACCTATTTGTCCACTTTCATTTACATGCTTTCGAACAGCTAGGTTGGCAGGAGCTGGGGTGAACAGCGGGACCTCGCTCCGCTGCGTGGCACCCGGGGTTCGAACCGCTGAGTGGCTGACTTTGCAGCCAACGCTTCAGTAACATAACCACCAAAAGCCCTTTAATATCTCATAAAAAGAGATCTGCGAAAGCCGCCTGCAAATGTAACTGATGGACTTTTTCTAGTTTGATTCAAATCTCACCCCCCACCTCCACCCCGAGATGGGCACCCAAGGTGCTTCAAGACAAAATTAAAATACTGTAGATGGAAATAAAAACCAAGTGCAGATAAAAACATTCAAAAGGGTTTGTTACTGTATATTGTAAACTGCCCCAGAGAATGGCAATGCTAACGGGGTAGCAAAGAAATAGAAATAAATACATGTGAAAACACAACTGAACCAATGTCCCATGAAGACGTTATTGAAATAAAAACCATCTAAAACATATCGATGGAAGGGAGGGAGCAGCACAGCAAAACTCCACGGAAAGCCTTTCTTTAAATAATCCCTCTGTTGCTAAGAGTTTTGGGGGATAAAGACATATATATTTGCCAACAAGTGTTAAGAGGAAAGGGCCAACGAGGCATCCCCAATAAAGAAATTCCAAAAATCCCAGCAAACACCTCTGTGTTCGCTTTAGGCAGATCTGCAACTCTTAACCAACTTGTCTGAATTTTTTTTTTTTTTGGCAACCAGGTTCTTTTATATTCCCTTCCGGGATGGAAACATGCACTGATTTCCTCCAGAGCAAAAGGAAAACATGTCCCACTTGCTCCAAGCATCAGGCGGTCCCTTCCTGAATCAGAGGGTCAATTTGGACAAGATGCTGAGCTCCGAAGAATTGAGAAGCGGATTCTCTTTCGGGCACAGCTGTCCCTCAGCGATCCACCCCACTTGCAAAGGAAGCACAGCCACCAATCACAAAACCAACCAAGCTGATCTGCAAATCGTGGAGGTGATTTTTTTTTTAAAGCCATGTGAGGGAGCGTTCTTCCTAAATGCAAAGCTGGCCTCCATCTTGCACAGTTTGAACTTCTCTAGTGTAAGCTCTGGATAGATTTTACTCTCAAAGTTGATCTGGGGGCTCCCCAGGGCCAGATTAGGACCCTTAGAAGCCCTAAGCACTTAAAAGATTTTGGTGAACCCCCCCCCATATACAGTGGAACCCCAACTTGCGACATTAATCCGTTCCGAGCAAACGCTCGTAAGTCAGTTAACTCGTAAGTCAGAGTGTGGTTTCCCATAGGAATGCATTGAAACTCAATTAATCCATTCTGGAAGAACGGATTTCAATGCATTCCTATGAGAACCCGCTTTAAACATTGTCCACTGCTTCTCCGTCGCAGGGGGGTCAGGAGAAGTGGCGGGCGATGTTTGAATTGCCTTCCAGTCGGCGAGGCAAACACTGCCTCCATGACTGGAAGGCAAAAGCAAAAAAGCAAAAGCAAAGTGTTCTGCTTATATACCGCCCCATACCACTTTAAGTAGTCTCTGGGCGGTTTACAAATTTAATTACAGTGTGCAGGCTACACATTGCCCCCCCCCCAGCAAGCTGGGTACTCATTTTACCGACCTCGGAAGGATGGAAGGCTGAGTGAACCTTGAGCCTGCTACCTGGGATTGAACCCAGGTCATGAGCACAGTTTTACCTGCAGTACGGGCATTTAACCACTGCGCCACGAGGCTCCTACAATTTCAAAAGTGGTGTGCTGCTTCTCCCGAGCCCCCGCAAGGGGGAGAGTGGCTCGCCACTTTTGCCTTCTAGTCACCAAGGCAGCGTTTACCTCGGTGACTTGAAGACAATTCAAATCCAGACACCCCCCCACCCTACATACTGCTCACAAGATGGGGGAATCCCAAACCTGCTTGTAAGCAGCCGGGGGTGGGGGGTGGGCTGAAGAGCACTCGTAAATCGGGATTTTTGTATGTTGGGCGCGTCGTAAGTCGGGGTACCACTGTATATGTAATTCAAAATATAAACAATAATAAACCATAAAATAAATTTTTATTTATCAACATTAAACAAAACTCACAGCAAGAAGAAAAATAATGTCTACTTTTGTATACTTCCACTTTATTTCTGTTTGAAAAGTTTTCTCCTACTTTTTTCAATTGCAAAGTCTTTGATCAGATCCTCAAAACTAATCTTCTGTAACACATATGCTTCTATACTTAATAGAGATAAGGCATCCAGCCTGGCTTGTTCCATTGTAGAAGGGGATTCCCCCCCCCCCGTCCTTCAATTTCATAACACTTGGTGGAGGTCTACGCTCTCTGAGTGCGCTTGTTATTATTGTATATGTACCTGTATGTAATTTTTTTTCATTTACTGTGGGGGCCCCTTTTTGTGAATCCTGGTTCAGCCGCACCATTTGCAGTTTCGCACCATATGCATGGTAAACTCGGCTATGGAAAATTTCGGTGGTGCCCGATCTTCCCTTGATGCTCCTAAGCACGTGTTTATTGTGTTCAATGGTTAATCCACCCCTGGGGCTACCTCTAATAGCATATCGATCGATCCAGCACTGATCCCCTTCAAACCTGGTGCCAACTATTTCTTTGCTTGTCTAACAAAGAGTCAACACCGAGCCTTTACACTTGCTCCAATGAACGCTCTGCCCTCAGCAATACAAGAGGGAAAGTTTCAAAAGATTCCCTGTTCCCATCATAAGTGCTCCCGTAGGACCAAAAGAATCAAAACATTGGCACATGTATTCCTGTACTACCCCTTATATTATGGAATCAGGGGAAAATTATTGTTCCTTATTTAAAGAAATTTCCTGGACAGACAAGAGGCATTTTACACCTGCAGGCAAAATACAGCACTACCTCAGTTTAAGAATTCCTCGATTAAAGAAAAAGTCGGTTTAACAAAAGAAATTATTGGAAATGGGGATGCCCCGGATTAAGAAAATTAAACCGAAACTCTCTCTCTCTCTCTCTCTCTCTCTCTCTCTCTCTCTCTCTCTCTCTGTGTGTGTGTGTGTGTGTGTGTGTGTGTGTGTGTGTGTGTGTGTGT